>JAWDJE010000005.1:256937500-257285000 GCA_035047345.1 Bradypodion ventrale | reverse complement strand
CCTCCTCTGTACTTTCTCCAACTCCATAATATCCTTCTGGAGGTATGGCGACCAGAACTGTACACAATATTCCAGATGGGGCCTCACCATAGATTTATAAAGAGGCAAAATGACACTTGCTGACTTATTTTCTATACCCTTCCTAATGATCCCTAACATTGAGTTTGCTTTTTTCACTGCTGAGGCACACTGGGTTGACACCTTCATTGAGCTGTCCACCAGGACACCAAGGTCCCTTTCCTGGTTTGTCGCAGAGAGTTCAGACCCCATCAGTTTATAAATGTAATTGGGGTTTTTTGCCCCAACATGCATCACTCTGCACTTACTGATGTTGAAGCTCATTTGCCACTGTTTTGCCCACTCCCCCAGTGTCGAGAGATCCCTCTGGAGCTCTTCACAATCTCTCACAGTTTTCACTACCCTGTATAATTTAGTGTCGTCAGCAAATTTGGCTACCTTGCTTTTTACTCCTACCTCTAGATCATTTATGAAGAGGTTGAAAAGCAGGGGTCCCAGTACTGAACCTTGGGGGACCCCACTCTTGACTTCCCTCCACTTGGAGAAGTGTCCATTTAGTGCTACCCTCTGTTTCCTGTCCCTTAGCCAGTTGCTGATCCAGGACAAGACCTGGCCCTTTATTCCATGACTGGTAAGTTTATTCAAGAGCCTTTGGTGTGGGACCTTGTCAAAAGCCTTCTGAAAGTCCAGATAAACAATGTCAACTGGATCCCCCTTATCCACATGCTTGTTGACACTCTCAAAAAATTCCAACAGATTAGTGAGGCATGATTTGCCCTTGCAAAAGCCATGTTGGCTCTCCTTTAGCAGTGCCTTCTCTTCTATGTAACTATTAATTCTGTCTTTTAGGATGGTTTCCATCACTTTACCTGGGACACATGTCAAACTGACAGGCCGGTAATTTCCTGGATCACCCCTGGATCCTTTTTTGAAAATTGGTGTTACATTCGCTACCTTCCAGTCATCAGGCACAAAGCCTGATTTGAGGGAAATATTATATATTTTGGCTAGGAGATCAGCAATTTCATCTTTAAGTTCCCTGAGAACTCGTGGATGGATGCCATCTGGTCCTGGGGATTTGTTAGTGTTTAGCTTAACAAGACATGCAAGGACCTCCTCCCTGGTTATTTCTATCTTGCTTAATTCTTCGGTTTCCCTCCCTACGAAGATAGGCTCTGTTTTGGGCATGTGGTCTCTGTCTTCTTCAGTGAATACTGAAGCAAAGAATTCATTGAGTCTCTCTGCAATCTCTGTTTCCTCTTTAATAACCCCTTGCCTTCCATTGTCATCTAATGGTCCAATGGCCTTCCTAGTTGGGTTCTTACTTCTAATGTGGTTTGTTGAACCACCTTTTGTTTTAATAACAGCCTTGAGTCTGTTGGGATACTTCTCTATCAACCTTGCACATCCAAATGGAGCAATATTTGCCCACTCCTCTATACAGAACTGTTCAAGTTCGGTCACACTGGATGGTAGGTGTTGGTGGACTGCAATCTTCAAATCTCCCCACAGATTTTCTATGGGATTTAGGTCTGGGCTCTGACTGGGCCACATGAGGATGTTCATTTTTTTTTCTCCTTCAGCCACTGTGTGGTCTGTTTTGCTGTGTGCTTCGGATCGTTGTCATGTTGAAAGGTGAATCTTCTGCCCATCCTCAGCTGTCTCCAGAATCTGATGGTATTTTGCCCCATCCATTTTTCCTTCTACCCTAACCAGGGCCCCAGTCCCTGAGCCAGAGAAACATCCCCACAACAGGATGCTGCAACCTCCATGCTTCACTGTAGGTAATGGTGTGTTGTGGATAGTGAGCTGTGTTGGATTTATGCCAAGTTTACTGTTTGGTGTTGAGGCCAAATAGTTCAATTTTGGTCTCATCTGACCATAAGACCTTTTTCCATTTGGCATCAGAATCTTCAAGGTGCCTTCTGGCAAAGCTCAAATGAGCTTTAATGTGGCCTTTCTTGAGAAGTGGCTTTCTCCTTGCGACCCTCCCGAACTAGCCACGTCTGTGGAGCGCTTGTGAAATTGTTGTCACATGCACAGAATGACCACTCTTTTCCATAAAGTCCTTTAACTCCTTCAGAGTGGCCATTGGCCTCTTGGTAGCCTCTCTTACCAGTTTCCTCCTTGCTCTTCCATCCAGTTTGGAAGGATGACGGATTCAGGGAGGGCCCCAGTAGTGCCAAACGCTTGCCATTTCTTTATGATAGACTTTACTGTGCTCCTTGGGATTGATAAAGCCTTAGAGATTTTTTCGTATCCATCTCCTGCCTTATGTCGGTTCACAACTCTGTCCCTGAGATTTTTTGAAAGTGGCTTACCACCCATAGTGTTGTTTGCTGTCAGTTGGCACTACCAAGCAAGATAATGCTCCAGGAACAGCTGTTTTATGCTCCACTAATCACATTTATTACAATTGATCACGGGTGGGAGCCAGTATTCATGGTCTGCTAAGGAACTGGTGGTTTTTCTCCCTGACTGAGTTTAATAGTGTTGTTTAAGAGGGTGGTGGTGGTGATCCTTTATTGATTGCAGTAAGTCTTGTTTTCTATTTCTGACACCTTTTCTGAACTGTAATTGTGATATTTTTCAGTTGGATGTTACAGGTAACATTGGATAAGTAAAGCTGGTGAAGGGAATTTTCTTTGTGTTTTCAAATCACCAGGACCAGATGGCATCCATCCACGAGTTCTCAGGGAACTTAAAGATGAAATTGCTGATCTCCTAGCCAAAATATATCATCTTTCCCTCAAATCAGGCTTTGTGCCTGATGACTGGAAGGTAGCGAATGGAACACCAATTTTCAAAAAAGGATCCAGGGGTGATCCATTAAATTACCGACCTGTCAGTTTGACATGTGTCCCAGGTAAAGTGATGGAAACCATCCTAAAACATAGAATTAATAGGCACATAGAAGAGAAGGCGCTGCTAAAGGAGAGCCAACATGGCTTTTGCAAGGGCAAATCATGCCTCACTAATCTGTTGGAATTTTTTGAGAGTGTCAACAAGCATGTGGATAAGGGGGATCCAGTTGACATTGTTTATCTGGACTTTCAGAAGGCTTTTGACAAGGTCCCACACCAAAGGCTCTTGAATAAACTTACCAGTCATGGAATAAAGGGACAGGTCTTGTCCTGGATCAGCAACTGGCTAAGGGACAGGAAACAGAGGGTAGCACTCAATGGACACTTCTCCAAGTGGAGGGAAGTAAAGAGTGGGGTCCCCCAAGGTTTAGTACTGGGACCCCTGCTTTTCAACCTCTTCATAAATGATCTAGAGGTAGGAGTAAAAAGCAAGGTAGCCACATTTGCTGACGACACTAAATTATACAGGGTAGTGAAAAATGTGAGAGATTGTGAGGAGCTCCAGAGGGATCTCTCGACACTGGGGGAGTGGGCAAAACAGTGGCAAATGAGTTTCAACATTAGTAAGTGCAGAGTGATGCATGTTGGGGCAAAGAACCCCAATTACATTTATAAACTGATGGGGTCTGAACTCTCTGCGACAAACCAGGAAAGGGACCTTGGTGTCCTGGTGGACAACTCAATGAAGGTGTCAACCAAGTGTGCCTCAGCAGTGAAAAAAGCAAACTCAATGCTAGGGATCATTAGGAAGGGTATAGAAAATAAGTCAGCAAGTGTCATTTTGCCTCTTTATAAATCTATGGTGAGGCCCCATCTGGACACTCCATGAAACTTTTGGGTACTAGTTCTCAAACAAATAAGAGAAAGTACTTTTTCACCCAGAGGATTACTGGTCTATGGAACTCCCTGCCAGAAGAAGTGGTGACAGCTGTCAGTCTTGACAGCTTTAAGAAAGGATTAGACAAGTTCATGGAGGACAAGAGTATCAATGGCTATAATTATGGATACTGAAGGACAAACTCCGGGTTGGAGAGATAGGCAGGATATCTCTCAATATCATTTCCAGGGAATCCTAAGCAGGTGAAGGCATCTGCTTGGGAATACCCTGAAAAATGGTGAGCAACTGTGTGAGACAGAATGCTGGAATGGATGGGCTGTGGCCTGTTCCAGCAAGGCTGTTCTTATGTTCTTATGTAACCCTGACCCTAACCCTAAACCTATTTTAAACATAACAAACATCACCATGAGAAGACACGTACTGGAAAATTATTAGAAGACAGCTGGAATAAGTAGAATGTTAAAATAATGATTTCAATTCTGTTAATGCACATTTTAATTAAGATTAATATTACAGAAAGTTTATATAGTTCAAAAACACATGACATTTCAAGTGGCTTCATACCCATCTCAAAATTACATTTTATACATTGACAAAAATTGAAAATAATAGCTACAAAAATGCATTAAAATTAGTAATTATTACACATACATCTAACAGTGACATGTAGCTTGGTTTCTCAAATACAATGATTTTACTTTTCACATCCAGTAAAATTACATAAAATATAAGATAGTAAAATATTTTAAAATATAAAACACATTTGAAATCTCTTGTTCAACATATTCATCCAATTTCTCCACTACATGACATTTCATGGAAACTTTCAACGTTACATACATTCATTATTTTTGAAATCTATATGAGTTTTATTATTGGGTACTTAGCTGAATGCTCTGACTGATTCTCTTTCAAAATTCAAAACATGAATACTGTTACTCTCCTCTGTTAGTTTTCGGATGTCTACTGCTCTCATTGAATCTCTTTCTACATTCCATACATTCATAACGTTCCTCTCCTGTGTGAGTTTTTCTGTCTATTTAGGCCACTGTTGTCACTTAATCTCTTTTCAAATTCTAAATATTCATAAGGTTTCTCCCCTGTGTGAGTATTTTGATGGATACTCACGATACAACTCTAACTGAATCTCTTGCCACATTCCAGGCATTCATACAGTTTCTCCCCTGTCTGAGTTTTATGATGGGAACTTAGGGCACTACTATGACTGAATTTACTTCAACACTCCAGGCATTCGTAGTTTCTCCTGTATGAGTTTTTTGATGCCTACTTAGGGAACTGCTCAGACTGAATCTCTTTCCGCATTCCAGGCATTTGTACGGTTTCTCACCTGTGTGAGTTCTTAGATGGGAACTTAGGTTACTGCTTTGAGTGAATCTCTTTCCACATTCCAGGCATTCGTACGGTTTCTCACCTGTGTGAGTTCTTTGATGGGAACTTAGGTTACCGCTTTGAGTGAATCTCTTTCCACATTCCAGGCATTCATACGGTTTCTCACCTGTGTGAGTTCTTAAATGGGAACTTAGGTGACCATCTCGACTGAATCTCTTTCCACATTCCAGGCATTCGTACAGTTGCTCACCTGTGTGAGTTTTATGATGCATACTTAGTTGCCCACTTTGACTGAATCTCTTTCCACATTCCAGGCATTCATACGGTTTCTCACCTGTGTGGGTTTTATGATGGGAACTTAGGGCACTGCTCTGACTGAATCTCTTTCCACATTCCAGGCATTCGTACGGTTTCTCACCTGTGTGAGTTCTTAGATGGGAACTTAGGATACCGCCTCGACTGAATCTCTTTCCACATTCAAGGCATTTGTACGGTTGCTCACCTGTGTGAGTTTTATGATGCCTGCTTAGGGCACTGCTGTGACTGAATCTCTTTCCACATTCCAGGCATTCGTAAGGTTTGTCACTTGTGTGAATTCTTTGATGGGAACTTAAGGAACTCCTATCACTGAATCTCTTTCCACATTCCAGGCATTCGTACGGTTTCTCACCTGTGTGAATTCTTTGATGGGAACTTAAGGAACTGCTACGACTGAATCTCTTTCCACATACCAGGCATTCGTACGGTTTCTTCCCTGTGGGAATTTTCCAACGGGAACTTAGGTTTCTCATCAGACTTAATCTCTTACCACACTCCATGCATTTATTATTTCTTACCTAGATGGATTATTTGAACAGTACTCAGACACTGAAGTGACTGAATCTCTTTCAACATTCCATGCATCCATACAGTTTCTCCCCTGTGTGAGCTTTAGGATGGATACTTATGTTGCTGCTATCACACCATCTCTTTCTACATTGCAGTGATTTATATTGTTTTCCTCCTTTATAATCTTTTCCTATTTAATCTCATCTAAAGAAATGTGCTACTATTGTTAAAAACTCTTTTTGATGAGTGGACCACTTCATGAAATCTGAGACATCTTTAAATTTATTTCTGACAATGAGACGCTTTCCCCCTCCTTCTTAGTTGTGGCTTTCACCACGCAAAGGAACTATCAGTTCACAAATATTACAACCCTGAATGAGCAGTGTATTTTCCAAAATCCTTGTTGGCTTCCCATCTTCTTTTCTCCTGAATCTGGGTGTCTTCGTTTCCTCTTCTGCAATGTCTTTCCACTCGCACGTGATGTGGCTAGTATGTCTGGTTCTCCTGGTTTTGTGTCTGATAGAGAAAGGAGAGGATGATGTGTAGTTTACATTTTGTTTCATAACAATAGTTAGATTAAGAAGATATAGAATAGGCAACTGTACATGGTATGTAGAATGTTCAAAGACTCGTACCATCGTGGCCATTATTTTTGAAGAGTATTTGTTGTTGGATAAGTTATTATTATGATAGGTAGTTGTCAATATGACTATAATTAGAACCCATAATGAGTAAAGTAAAATTTACCCATTCTTCCCAGATACTGTCCTGTATTTTACATCAAGCTACACAGAATCTTTACATATCAAAAGCAGACCATCTGCAGGCAATGGACACAGACATGTTTCCTTCTATTACCATGAGAGGATGTTATATTAGTCTCTGCAAGCAGTTTTTCACAATAACTTTGAAGAACTAAAGCCTGGCACATCTTGCCATAAGTATTTGGGACTCTTGCTTGGTAGTTTTACTGCTCTACCCACAACATACTGGCGCATGCTTGAAGATGGAATCTGGAATGACAAAAAGACAGGTTATACTTACCGGTAACTTTCGTTCTTCAAGTATGTTGTTTCTGAGTTCATGTGTATGTGTTCTGCGCCACCATGGGAGCTGATATCGAAGCTTTCGAGCTAATTGAATAAAAGTTTTTTTAAAAATTAGGACCGCACACCATCTCCACTCACCCTTGGCACTGTTTCACACCTCTTTCACTCAATTAATACTTTAGCTGTAAAATGGGCAAGAAACAGATGTATCTCATCCGTGTGGCCGTAAGATGGGAGGATGGCTAGGGAGTGTGAATACACAGACAAGCTACTCGCAGAACAACAGTTACTGGAAAGTATAACCTGGGTTTCTCCTTTGTGTCGTCTGATGGAGATTAGCGAGATCGCTCGGGTGGTAGGCAACCGAAGACGAAATGTAAAGCAAAGAGAGATGGTACTAAGACCTGTAAATGTCCAAATTTGGGATTACTCCAAGGAAAGCGGTAGAAGTCACCAAAGATCTACTTGAATGAGCACTGACGTGTGGACGAGGGGGGAAAAATGCCAGTTCATAGGCCAAGTGTATTGTCCCTAAAATCAAATTGGAGAGTCTCTGTGCGGACAAAGGTTCTCCTTTGGGCTTTCCTCCGTAAGCTACTAAAAGGGAACTGGATTTTCTAAATTCAATAGTCCTTCTGGTATAGAAAAGACGTGATCTTTTGATATCTGGGCAGTACTGTGCTCTCTCCTGTGTAGAAAAAAGTGGGTAATGTACTTCCCTAAGCTAAATGAAACTCTGACAAGATCTTTGGCAGAAATAACAAATTTAAGAAAAGGGAGGGTCAGACTGCAAGGCTGTGAGTTATCCTACTCTCCTGACAGCAGTAATGACTACCAAAAAGGCAGTTTTCAAGGACAGCGGTCTTATGTCCGAGTTTAATTTAATGTAATAGATTTATATACCACCCTATCCAAAGGACTCTTAGCGGTGTATACAAGTTGGAACAAAAATACAGGTAAAACAATTTTAAAAACCCTTAAAAACATAACAATATTAACCCCCATCCACCCCGCCGTGCCATCTATTATCGAAAAACAAATATAAAATCTACAAAAAACTTAAAAAAATAATTACAGGAGGAGGGAAGCCGTTGGTTCAAATGGTGGTTTCATCAAAGCATTGAGAAAAGTTGTGATGAGAGGAAGAATGGTTTGGAGTGTGACCCTCCGTAACTTTCTTGTGTGGATGTGTTTGTTCAGGCAACAAAAGTCTAAAATTGGCCTGAAGCTTACGTTCTTTTTGTCCACTATGAATTAGCAGGATTAGAAAACGTTCAACAAATTTGGACGACTCAATGGTTTTGATGGCACTTTTCTTGAGGAGTGAAGAAACTTACTCTTGGAGCTGAGGAGATTTCGCTAACCCTGACCCCGACACCGACCCTAAACCTAACTGGAAGAAAATTAAATCAAAACAGCAAAAATAAAAAGTGCATTAAAATAAAGATTTTTATTCCATTACTGCACTTTCTAATAAAGATAAATACTACGGAAATGAACATCTATGTAATTCAAAAATGGCTGGCAGATAAAGTGGCCTCAAAACCATCTCACGTTTGCATTTATTACATTTACACAAAGAGCAAGGAGAAGGGACAAAATAGCTACAGAAGAATGATTCAAAGATTGCAAAGAATTACAGTTACATCAAGAATTACATATATCTTGGTATGTCAAAGAACTTCAAAAGTTATTGCTTTACAAATACAATAAGATTACATAACATATAAAATAATAAAACATTTCAACACCAAACACATATTTCAAAAGATATTGCTTTACTTCAAAAGATATTGCTTTATAAATACAGTAAAATTACATAACATATAAAATAGTAAAACATTTCAACACCAAACACATATTTGTTTATTCATGTTCCAGATATTGATCCCATTTCTATCCACTTTGAGTTTTTATGGAAACTTTCAACATTCCATGTATTCATAAAATTACTCACCTATGTGAGTTTTTGGATGTCTACTTAGGTGACTGCTTTGACTAAATCTCTTTCGACATTCCAGACATTCATACGGTTTCTCACCTGTGTGAATTCTTTGATGGAAACTTAGGGAATTGCTCAGACTGAATCTCTTTCTGCATTCCATGCATTCGTACGGTTTCTCACCTGTGTGGGTTTTATGATGAGATCTTAGGCCACTGCTGTCACTGAATCTCTTTCCACATTCCAGGCATTCATAGTTTCTCAGCAGTGTGAGTTTTTTGATGTCTACTTAGGTCACTGCTCCAATTGAACCTCTTTCTGCATTCCAGGCATTCATACGGTTTCTCACCTGTATGAGTTTTTTATGTCTACTTAGGTGTCTGTTCTAACTGAATCTCTTTCCACATTCTATGCATTCGTATGGTTTCTCACCAGTGTAAATTTTTTTATGTCTACTTAGTAAACAGCTATCACTAAATCTCTTTCCACATTCCAAGCATTCATATGCTTTCTCCCCTGTGAGTTTTATGATGGGAACAAAGGGCACTGCTGTGACTGAATCTCTTTCCACACTCCAGACATTTGTATGGCTTCTCACCTGTGTGAGTATTTTTATGTCTACTTAGGGAACTGCTTTGACTGAATCTCTTTCCACATTCCAGGCATTCGTATGGTTTCTCCCCTGTGTGCGCTCTTTAATGGTACCTTAGGGAACTGCAGTGACTGAATCTCTTGCCACATTCTAAGCATCCATAAGATTTTTCTTCTGTGTGAGTTTTTTGATGCCTACTTAAGGAACTGCTGTCACTGAATCTCTTTCCACATTCTAGGCATTCATATTGTTTCTCCCGTGTGGGTTTTATGGTGGGAACTTAGGCCCCTGCTGTCACTGAATCTCTTTCCACATTCCAGGCATTCGTATGATTTCTCACCTGTGAGACTTCTTAGATGGGAACTTAGGTTATTGCTGTGACTGAATCTCATGCCACATTCCAGGCATTCATACGGTTTCTCACCTGTGTGAGTTCTTTGATGGGAACATAACGAACTGCTCAGACTGAATCTCTTTCCACATTACAGGCATTTGTATGGTTTCTCCCCTGTGTGAGTTTTATGATGTGAACTCAGGGCAATGCTCTGACTGAATCTCTTTCCACATTCCAGGCATTCGTACGGTTTCTCACCTGTGTGAGTTCTTAGATGGGAACTTTAGGGCACTGCTGTGACTGAACTTCTTTCTGCATTCCTGACATTCGTACGGTTTTTCACCTGTGTGAATTCTAACATGGGAACTTAGGTTACTGCTTTGACTGAATCTCTTTCCACATTCCAGGCATTCGTACAGTTTCTCACCTGCATGAGTTCAGAGATGGGAACTTAGGCTAGTGCTGTGACTGAATCTCTTACAACATTCCAGGCATTCGTACGGTTTCTCACATGTGTGAGTTTTTTTTGATGCCTACTTAGGTGATCACTTTGACTCTTTCCATGCATTCACACGGTTTCTCACCAGTATGAGTAGTTAGATGGGTATTTAAGCTAACACTGTGACTGAATCTCTTTCCGCATTCCAGGCATTTGTATGGTTTCTCACCTGTGTGAGTTTTATGATGCCTAATTAGGTGACTGCTCAGACTGAATCTCTTTCCACATTCCAGGCATTCATATGGTTTTTCACCTGTGTGAGTTGTGTGATGCCTACTTAGATGACTGCTTCGACTAAATCTCTTTCCACATTCCATGCATTCATACGGTTTCTCATCTGTATGAGTTCTTAGATGGGTACGTAGGCTAACACTGTGACTGAATCTCTTTCCGCATTCCAGGCATTCGTACGGTTTCTTACCTGAATGAGTTTTATGATGGCTACTTAGGTTACTGCTCTGACAGAATCTCATGCCACATTCCAGGCATTCGAACGGTTTCTCACCAGTATGTGTTTTATGATGGGAACTTAAGGCACTGCTGTCACTGAATCTCTTTCCACATTCCAGGCATTCATATGGTTTCTCACCTGTGTGAGTTCTTAGATGGGAACTTAGGTGACCGCTTCTACTGAATCTCTTTCCACATTCCAGGCATTCATACTGTTTCTCACCTGTGTGAGTTTTATGATGTTTATTTAGGTCACTGCTGTGACTGAATCTCCTTCCACATTCTAGGCATTCGTACGGTTTCTCACCTGTGTGAGTTCTTAGATGGGAACTTAGGTGACCGCTTCGACTAAATCTCTTTCCACATTCCAGGCATTCGTACGGTTTCTCACCTGTGTGAGTTCTTTGATGGGAACTAAAGGAACTGCTCAGACTGAATCTCTTTCCACATTCCAGGCATTTGTACGGTTTCTCACCTGTGTGAGTTCTTTGATGGGAACTTAAGGAACTGCTCAGACTGAATCTCTTTCCACATTCCAGACATTCGTACGGTTTCTCACCTGTGTGAGTTCTTAGATGGGAACTTAGGTGATCGCTTCGACTGAATCTCTTTCCACATTCCAGGCATTCGTACGATTTCTCACCTGTGTGAGTTCTTTGATGGGAACTTAAGGAACTGCTCAGACTGAATCTCTTTCCGCATTCCAGGCATTCGTACGGTTTCTCACCTGTGTGAGTTCTTAGATGGGAACTTAGGTGACCGCCTCGACTGAATCTCTTTCCACATTCCAGGCATTCGTACGGTTTCTCACCTGTGTGGATTCTTTGATGGGAACTTAGGGCACTGCTGTGACTGAATCTCTTTCCACATTCCAGGCATTCGTAAGGTTTCTCACTTGTGTGAATTCTTTGATGGGAACTTAAGGAACTCCTATGACTGAATCTCTTTCCACATTCCAGGCATTCGTACGGTTTCTCACCTGTGTGAATTCTTTGATGGGAACTTAAGGAACTGCTACGACTGAATCTCTTTCCACATACCAGGCATTCGTACGGTTTCTTCCCTGTGGGAATTTTCCAACGGGAACTTAGGTTTCTCATCAGACTTAATCTCTTACCACACTCCATGCATTTATATTATTTCTTACCTGGATGGATTATTTGAACAGTACTCAGACACTGAAGTGACTGAATCTCTTTCAACATTCCATGCATCCATACAGTTTCTCCCCTGTGTGAGCTTTAGGATGGATACTTATGTTGCTGCTGTCACGCCATCTCTTACTTCATTGCAGCGATTTATATTGTTTTCCTCCTTTATAATGTTTTCCTATTTAATCTCACCTAAATAAATGTGCTACTATTGTTAAAAACTCTTGTTGATGAGTGGACTAGTTCATGAAATCTGAGACATCTTTAAATTTATTTCTGACAATGAGATGCTTTCCCCCTCCTTCTTAGTTGTGGCTTTCACCACGCAAAGGAACTATCAGTTCACAAATATTACAACCCTGAATGGGCTGTGTATTTTCCCATATCCTTGTTGGCTTCCCAACTTCTTTTCTCCTCTGTCTGGGTATCTTCGTTTCCTCTTCTGCAATGTTTTTCCAATCGCACGTGATGTGGCTAGTAGGTCTGGTTCTCCTGGTTTTGTGTCTGATGGAGAAAGGAGAGGATGATGTGTAGTTTACATTTTGTTTCATAACAATAGTTAGATTAAGAAGATATAGAATTGGCAACTGTACATGGTATGTTGAATGTCTGCAGTTACTGTTCAAAGACTCGTACCATCGTGGCCATTATTTTTGAAGAGTATTTGTTGTTGGATAAGTTATTATTATGATAGGTAGTTGTCAATATGACTATAATTAGAACCCATAGTGAGTAAAGTAAAATTTACCCATTCTTCCGTGATACTGGTGGGCCGTGTCTCTGTCCTGTATTTTACATCAAGCTACACAGAATCTTTACATATCAAAAACGCACCATCTGCAGGCAATGGTCACAGACATGTTTCCTTCTGTTACCATTAGAGGATGTTATATTAGTCTCTGCAAACAGTTTTTCACAATAACTTTGAAGAACTAAAGCCTGGCACATCTTGCCATAAGTATTTGGGACTCTTCCTTGGTAGTTTTACTGCTCTACCCACAAGATACTGGTGCATATTTGAAGAAGGAATCTGGAATTACAAAAAGACAGGTTATACTTACCGGTAACTTTAGTTCTTCAAGTATGTTGTTTCTGAGTTCATGCATATGCGTTCTGCGCCACCATGGGAGCTGAAATCAAAGCTTTCGAGCTAATTGAATAATATTTTAAAATTAAGACTGCCCACCATCTCCGCTCACCCTTGCAACCGTTTCTCACCTCTTTCGCTCTATTAATACTTTAGCTGTACAATGGACAAGAAATAGATGTATCTCGTCCGTGCGGCTATAAGAAAGGAGGATGGGTAGGGAGTATGAATTCGCAGACGACATACTCAAAGAAGAACGGTTAATGGTAACTATAACCAGGGTTTCTCCTTCGTGATGTCTGATGGAGATTAGCGAGATCGCTCGGATGGTTGGTGACCAAGGACGAGATGTAAATCAGACAGAGATGGTCTGAGGATTGGGCTGTCGTCGACAAGGAAGCTCGGAGACCTGCCATCGCAATGACTTGACTGAGCCTACTGTTGGATGTAGGTGTACGTCGTGTAGTGTCTAATAAGATAGGGGGTATGGACCGAGTGGCGGCGCTGCAAATGACCAAATTTGGGTGACCACAAGGAAGCTGGTAAAAGTCATCAAAGGTCTACTTGAATGAGCGGTGACGTGTGGAGGAGGCAGCAAAGATGCCAGTTCAGACGCCAAGGATTTTGTCCCTAAAATCAAATTGAAGAGTCTCTGTGCGGACAAAGGTTCTCCCTTGGGCTTGCCTCCGTAAGATACAAACAGGGAACTGGATTTTCTAAATTAAATAGTCCTTCTGGTATAGAAAAGAATGTTCTTTTGACATCAGGGCAGTGCCGTGCTATCTCCTGTGTAGATAAAAGTTGGTTGTGTATTTCCCTAGGCTAAATGAAAATCTGGCAAGATCTTTGGGAGAAATTACAAGTCTGGATGTAAAATCGCCCCGTTAGGGTAAATTAAAGAAAAGGGAGGGTCAGACTGCAAGGCTGTGAGTTACCCTACTCTCCTGAATGCAGTCATGATTACCAAAAATGCAGTTTCCCAGAACAGCGGTCTTATGTCCAAGTTAGCCGTTGCTTCTCATGGTGGTTTCATCAAAGCGTTTAGAAAAGTTGTGAGGAAACGTTAAGGAGATGGACTATTCACATGAGAAAGGCATTCTTAAGTCCTGATATAAAACTTTGTACTGTCCTATCATGGAATGATGTTGCTGTTACTGAGTTCAAATGCACTCTTATAGAGGAGTGAGTAAGCCCCAACACAGCTACCTGTAGTAAATACTCCATAACATATTCTAAGCAATTCAGAAGTTGAATATAGAAAGAGGAAAATAATTCCTTCTGTCCAAGTCTATTTGAATTCTATTCGGTGACTTACAGATGGACTAGCCAAAATCTGGCCCTGATAGGAGACATTCTTCAGCATTCATTCCATTTGTTCATTCCATTTGTTCTCCATAGGTTTTGCCTAGTCTCTTCTGGCTACATATTTATAGCTCAAAAGGTAAACAAAAATCCTTCTCTCCACCCACCCATGTTAGCCCATGTTTAAGCACTAAACATTTCATTCGAAAGAAGTAAAAGCACCAATTAAAATGGTTAGACACATAAGGATTCAACTACAGTAGGAGTCTTCTATTAGCTTTTATTCTCCATACCTGATCTAATTCTGATCCAACACAGGGAAGAGATTACAGAGTACTTGTTGGCATCCTTCTGGCCCCTGCAGAGAAGATTAAGGAGGGTTTGGGTTAGAATCAAAGACTTTGAACACAAAATAATATACATCCAGGTATTTTAAAAAAGAGGACTGTTTCTCACCCACCACATTTCCAACTTATACATACATTCATTCATTCATTGGACTTATACCCCACTCATCTGGGATGGACTCCCACTCTGGACGGCTTTAAAGAACAACAACAGTGAAACAAACACCGTTAAGACAAACACCATTAAGACAATATGCCACCTAATCAAAATCAGAACCAAGGACCCAAAACTCTTGTGACAGAAAGGCAATCGGAAGAGCTCCTATTTGATCTTCAACGAAACAGCTAAAGGCCTCCTCAAACAGAAAGGTCTTCAATTGTCTTTTAAAGGTCCCCAAGGAGTCAATCAGGTGCAGCTCCTCTGGCAGTGTGTTCCAAAGAGCCTGAGCTGCCAATGAGAAAGCCCTACAGCGAGTAACGGACTTCCTAGCCAACCTGGGAGTCGGAACCTGGAGTAGCATTGTCTGGGAAGACTGGGTGAAGTGGGCCTGATTTCTGAGGAAAGACGTGCCACCAAATAGGAAGATCCCAAACCATTTACACCTTTGGAAGTTAAGACCTGACACAGAGCACAACTGGTGGCCAATGCAGTTCTGCCAAGACTGGGGAGACATGTGCAAATTTTCTTGCCTCAGTAACCAGCCTGGCAGCTGCATTCTGTGCCCATTGAAGTTTCTGTATCAGGAACATGGGAAGCCCGGTGTGGAGAGCATTAAGTAATCGATACATGAGATTACCACATCTTTCCTAGAGGACTGTAGCCCACATCACTCACTCCTCTGCATCGGTATAGCTTCAAGTGCCATCCCTGAAATTGGCTAGGAAGACTAGGACGAGGAGAAGAGCCTTCTCAGTGGAAGCACCAATGTTATGGAATGCTATTCCACTTGAGCTGCACTAGGCTTCCTTGCTCCAGTCTTTTAAAAAGCAATTAAAGACTTCTTTTTGAGGAGGCCTTTGTAAATGTTTCGCCTACCCCTGGCTTATATTTTCTTAATTGGGTAGCTTAGAATGCTGGTCAGGTGTATTTTGGCCCATTGGTCGTGTTTGTGGATGATCTCTGGAGGGAGCGGAACGGTAGTCATCCATCCGTCCTTGATCTCCTTGACCTCTAAGTGGCCTTCGATACCATCAACCACAGTATTCTTCTGGGACGGCTCAAAGGGTTGGGGATCCAGGGCACTGTGCTGTCTTGGTTTTCCTCACTCCTGGAGAGCCAGACCCAGTCGGTGTAGTTGGAGAATGAGAGGTTCAGCCCTAGGCTTCTCCGATATGGGGTGCCTCAGAGCTCGGTGCTTTATCCTCTCCTATTCAACATCTACATGAAGCCACTGGGCGAGATCATATGTTTCCATGGGGTGCGGTACTATCAGTACGTGGATGACACACAGTTGTACATATCGGCCCTTGGTCACACACGCACTGGTTACCTCCAGACTTGATTAATGTAACACACTCTACATGGGGCTGCCCTTGATGACCATTTGGAGGCTGTACCTGGTCCAGAATGCGGCATCCCGGGTAGTGATGGGGTGCAGATGTTATGCCCGTGCCTCACCTCTGCTCTGGGAACTGCACTGGTTACTAGTTTGTCTTCAGGTGCAATTCAAGGTGCTGGTAATGACCTTTAAAGCCCTTCATGGTAGTGGGCCAGGTTACCTAAGAGACCGCATCGCCCCAAGGGAGTCTGCCCGCCCCACCAGGGCGGACCAGAGGGGCTCCCTCAGTGTTCCATTGGCTAGAGGGGCCCGCCTCTCTAGCACAAGGAGAAGGGCCTTCTCCCTGTCTGCCCCAACCCTGTGGAACCTCCTGCCAGCAGATCTATGGCTACAGACAGAATTGCTGCCCTTTAGGAAAGGGTTGGAAACTTGGCTGGCAGGGCAAGTTTGGGGGGCCGGCGGGGTGCTGACTCCTGCTTGTTGGTTCTGTTAGAACTATATGTCCCTGTTAGAAATATATGTCCTTTTTATTGTTGGGAAGGAAGGGAGGGCTTTTTAATTCGGGGTGGTTTTTAATAGTTTTTATTGACTTTTTTAGGGGGATTGTAATAATGTTTATGTGTAAGTGCGCTGCCCTGAGTAGCCCTAGGGAAAGAGGGCGGGATAAAAATCCAAATAAATAAATAAATAAATAATTTTATGGACTGTTTACTGTGAGCTCTTATAGTAGTTTTATGGGGGGTACAGTAAAACCCCGACTTACGAATGCATCGAGATACTAATTTTTTGAGTTATGAATTTTTTCGTAAACCAGGGTCCCGACTTTACAAAAAAAACCTGTTTTACGAAATACCCTGGGTTACGAAAAAAATCATAACTCAAAATTTCAGTTTTTTAGCGCCCAAAATGGCGGTGGTGCCATTTTGTGCACTAAATATCACTCCCAGCCATGCCGGAAGTGTAAGAAAAGGAAGTAGCAGCAGCCAGAAGGTAGGAAATCTCTCTGGTATTTTTTTAATGCATGCCCCAAGTTACAAAAAAATGCAAATTACGAAATAGGCCAGGGAACCGATTTTTTTGTAACTCATAGTTTTACTGTATTTTTAATAAGTCTGTTTGTTGTGTGGAGGATTTTATGCTGTTAGCCACCTCGGGTAGGGATTCATTTTCCCCTAGAGAGGCGGGTATAACTGTAACTATCTAACAAGCAAACAAACAAATAAATATGCTATGTATTCTCACAAGCCTGAAATCTGCATGCTGTTTTTAATAGTCTTTATTCTACATTCCCGAGCCTGTTCCCTTCTTTTACCTGTAAGTACAAAATTAGCTAATATTAATTATTTAACCATTTTCCCTTTACAAAGCAATGTATCCAATTAGAATAAGGTTGTAACATGAGCAGAGCCATCTTGGAATTATGAAACTCTCTCTAGTTAAAAGTTGTTTACAGCCAGCTTACTGAAAGGGTCTTATCTGAGTTAGCAGACATGTTTACCACTGAACATGTTAGAATTTATGTGACAAGCAAAGAGGACGGGTTAAATGTACGTCATAGAATATGCTAGTTGAATATGTAACATCAAGATAAGTGTGAAATGCCTACTGCCCATGGGGGCCGCTCTGGACTGAAGAACATGTGTGCATGGCTCATGAAAAGTATAAAAGTCTCATCAAAATGCTCATCATGGTCCTTGATTCTCATGGAATTAAATACCACATGTGCACATGTCATGATCATGTAATATCACTGTTGTTGTGTATGGAATGTAACTGCTGCATTATACCTTTAAGATGTATGTAACTACTTCAGGAAAGAATGTATCCTTTAACAGTCTGTAATAGAACACAATGTATCTCAGCTGTATGAGAATGTGAGCTTGCTACCAGAGAGGGAAGCAACAAGCATTCAGCTCACATGGTACAAATTCCCCAACCATCTCCAGCCACGGAAACATTCCTGCCACGACACACCTGGACAAGAAGGGCGTGACTCCGGATGACGTCACACTGACAGTAGCCAATAGGCTACCGTGTAGGCACATTCAAAATGTATAGTCACCATATAAAAGGAGCTGTATCACCACCATTACCTCGTGTTCCTACGGTATGCCATGCAATAAAGATGTGTTAAGCCTTGTACGGCTGCTTCCATTGTCTTGATTCCCTGAACACCAAAACTGTGCGACTGAACAACAACAACCTCTACTAGGTGAACATCTCTGGCTCTTCCCTTATAACTCACCACAAAAAAGGTGTGTGTGTGTGTGGGGGGGGGGAAGGATTCGTGTCTTTTCTCTCAACCTCTCAGCACTCCCCCACCCCTATACCTGTAAACCATCCTGATTTGGGCGGGTTTACCACATAATTTGACGCCGATTTGCGTCATATCCCGACCCGCGCTGCCAAAACCACGTAATTTGGCAGCAAGCGGCGTAGCTCCAAGTCTGTGCAGGTCCCGGAATCGCCAGACGCGCGGTTGACAGGTATGCCCCCCCCCCCCCACCAAGGCGAAAGAGGTCGAGGGAGGAACTCTCTAGGGTGGCCCCAGGGGGGGGGGAGGAGGAGGAGAGGATTCGTGTCTATTTTCCCCATTGAAATGGAGAGGAAGAGCCCCCTCCCCTTTAGGCACTTTCAGACGTTCCTAGGGCAGGACGCGTAGAAGGGGCTGCGGATCCCTTCCTCCCTCAGGCAGCCACGGGGGCTTTTGGGCCACGGCCGCCTTCTTCCATGGTCCCCACTCCCACCCCAATCCAGATAGGCCTCTCCTGTCAGCCCCGAGTCGGGGGCCCCGACCCGCCCGCCCTTTCTATGGTGCAAGCACGTCAGAGTGTGGGTCTCATCCCTTGTCTGGACTCCCCCCCCCTCAATTATCCCCACCACCACCCCACACAATTAATTAATTCCCCTCCCTCCCGCCATTTATCCTCTCCCCACCCACCCCAACACACCCCTACCTTCTCGGCTGGGCAAAAGCTCCCCCTCCTCCTCCTCCTCCCTCCGGACCGAGTCTCTTCCGTCCACCCCCGCTCGCAAGCCAAGGAGAAAATGGACGAACCGGAAGGGAAGCTTTTGGGAAGGGACCATTTCCTGTTAAGGGGAGAGAGGGGGACAGGGACAGATATCCCCGTGGAGGTATAAAAAACAGGAGATGACATGACGTCACAAACTTGAAGCCGACTAATCTGACTGTCCGCCGTGTTAGTTGGCCCAAAACATGGCCTCATGGTGCTTTGATTGTGTGGAGTCGTGAAAGTAGATCGGGGTTTTCCCTTTAATATCAGTGGGAGGGGGGTTGCGATCCCCCTTTCCGCTGTTTCCCGTGGGCCCAGAAGGGTTGGGGAGACAGACCCCCCCAACCCTCACGGACCCACGGGACCGGGAGAGGGGATCGAATCCGCCCCACCCCCTGATATTAAAAATGAAAATTTCCCCTTTAATATCAGTGGGTGGGGGGTTGCGATCCCCCTCTCCGTTGGCTCCCCTGGGGTTGGGGGGACAAAAGGGCTCTGTCCCCCCAACCCTTCTGGAGCCAGGGGAGCGAGCAGAGAGGGGGATCGCAACCCCCCACCCCCACTCCGTTTTTAAAGAGAAGAAACCAAGCGGTTTCTTCTTTAAAAATGGAGTGTTGGGGTGTTTGTGGAATCGATCCCCTCTCCCTGGTCCCCTGGGGTTGGGGGGGGGGGGAAGGGGTGCGGATTCCGCATGCACAATTGGCACATACGGCCTCTGGCAGAGGTTAAACCAGTCGAGAAAACTCCTGGCCACTGGCCCTTGCCAGTATGGAAATTGGGGAGCGGATTAATAATCATAGGGTTGATTCACCCACATCTGACCTGACCGGCAGTTCTGCAGAGGGAAGCTGAATAGCTAAACGCCAGTTAGGAATTAGGTTATTCCACACTTAGAGATTAGCCCAAACCCTAGTGCAAATAGAGGCCATGTTTACTCTTGAGCAAGCCATGAACAATGGATTTCCCCTGTCAGTATTTGCCTTAGTTAATTAACTTCCCCAAGAGAAGTTCCCAATTAACCCGGGTAAATGGGTGATGTGATTTTCTGTCAGATGATGATTCTACCACACTCAGCCTTGAACATAATATATACTGATGATTTTCCCTCAATAAACCACTGGTCTTCGCTCCATCTTGCCTCGTGTCGTTACTCGACCAGTCTGCTCCGGGAACCTAAGGGCCGCTTCACGGCCCCAATCCAACAAAGGGGTCTGTCCCCCAAGCCTTCCAGAGCCAGGGGGCCCTGCAGAGAGAGGATCCCCCCCGTAGGACACCCGTTATTAAAGAAGAAATTTGATGTTTGCAGATTGATACGCAGTAGGCAGCAGCAGTCAGGAGGCCAAACAGTGGTCTCCTGTTTATCTACTTGCAATTTCTTGCTTTTGAACTGCTAGGTTGGCAGGAGCTGGGACAGAGATGGGTGCTCATTCCATCATGCAGTACTCGGGTTTTGTGTTGCAATGGGTCCCAGGTGTTGGGAGTGGCTGGCTGCAAGGAAGACACGTGAGACAATCGTGCGGTGAAGTCCAGCCCCGATCTGGGTTGGGTGGTACGTATTTATTACCCTGCCTTGGGGTGATGCACGCCTAGGATGCGCGTGACCACCTAATACAGAAGGCTTGCATACGTGACCTCTTCCGGTGATCCAGCTGCCATGCCAGTTCTTAGGAAGGTACCTAGGTGTTAATGGACAACTTGCACCTGATTACCTTGGGTTGGCGAAACCCATTGTTCCTGCCCTAATCTTGGAGTCCATGTGTATTGACTCTATGCACCTAATTGTTCTGCTGTCTGGCACAGCTTATTTGCCCAACCTAATCTGCAGCCAGAAGCGGAGGATTGTGTATTTCCATTAGTCATCACCTTTGACGTTTGCCCTATTTCTATCATAGCCATCAGCCAAGGCTTTATGAATTGCCCCCCAAACTATCTTACTAGCCCATACCCCAATTGCCTTTCCAGCAAAGTCCGGTTGGTCCCCGGATCTTTTGAAGGCCGGGTGAACCCCTTGGGAAAGGTTTGGCCAGTTTTGAACTACTGACCTCCTGCCCCCCAGTCAGCATCTTAACTCCTTGAGCCACTGCAATCAGGAGATAGGATAGCACTTCTCAAATACTTGACAGTCATAAAGAGGGACAGGCTCCATTCTCGATCACCCCAGAATGCAGGACATGTAATAATGGACTCAAATTAGAAGAATCCAGATATAGGCTGAATGTCAGGAAAAATGTCTCAATTGTGAAAGCAGTAGGAAAAAGGAACCCATGACCTCAGGAGGTGGTGAGTGTCATGAAATCCAACGGAAGTTACTTTTTATTGTTGTTACTCTGTATTATTTAGGTGAGGTGAAGGAATTTCTATCTTTCTTAAGTATGTACTCTAACACGTAGTTTTGAAAGAGCAACTGTTACTCCATTCTGTTCTGTAAAGTGCTCATATCTGAAGCACACACGTCTTACCCAATTAGCAGGTCAAAATGACCCAATTAATGAAGTAAAAAACCAGACAGTAGCTGGTCATCTTAGATGGTCAACCTAGATAAGAAACACCTGTGGATGTCTAGGTGGCACCCAGTCATTCTTTAGGAGGGGGAAAGAGGACATTCTAGTACCCCCAAATAAGGTATTCTGATGAGGTAACATCCGAGTGCCAAGTTGGAATGATACCAACCAGCCTAGACAGTTACATCATGGACTTACCTATGATTCCAAGGGAGGGTGGAAGAGCAGAAGGAACCCTTAGATAAGAGAGGATCAGATAGGAAGATCAGATACACCTATGTAACCTCCATTTTTAAACTCACTCCTTTATCATTTTTACATATTTCATTTTCAATAAAAATAATACTCTCCTCTTTATTTTTTGTGTTGCCCCCTATGATAAGGTTAGGCTTCTGTGTGCACCAAGCACCACACTGACATGCATCCAGTCACAACAAATTGCAGGTCTATAACTGCAGAAATCCATTTTTAATTATTATTTTTTTAAGATTGCTGTTACGAGCTTTCGAACCGTGTTTAAATCTCCTTCACTTGCATTGGAGGAAGAGCTGAGGCTCCGCTAGCAATAGGCTTTAACAGAGACCGTGTTTGGGTATAGTGAAAATTAGGCTTTCAAGGAATTTTTTTTAAAAGAAAGCACCACAGTAAATAATAGAGGGAAAATACGGAGTGCTAAAAGGAAAAGGCCGGGAAGGTTTTAGGACTAGGACGCCCCAGGCTGCTGTGGTGCTGGAGACAGGGCAGCGGCGGCAAGACCGGGGAATTGGTGTGTGTTGTATGAGCGTGTTGTGTCTGTCTGGGGTGTATGTTGTATGTCAGTGTGTGTTGTGTTGTGGGTGGCAGTAGTGGGAGTGGGTTGTGTGTAGGTTGTGTGTGTGTTGTAAGTGTGTATTGCGTGTGGGGGTGTGTTGTGTCAGAGTGTGTTGTGGGTGTGTGTTGGATCTGAGTGTGGTGTGTGTGGTGTGTCGGGTGTGTGTGTTGTGTGTCTGGGACAGTGGGTGTTGTGCAAGTGTGTTTTGTCGTGTGTGATGTCACCTGTGTGTTGTGGCATGTGAGTGGTGTGTGTGTGTGTGTGTGTGTGTGTGTGTGTGTGTGTGTGTGTGTGTGTGTGTGTGTGTGTGTGTGTGTGTGTGTGTGTATTGTGCGGGTGTGTCACGGAAGGGTGTTCTATGGGTGTGCTGTGCAGTGTGTGATGTGACTGGGAGAAAGTTAGGCCACCACCAGACCTGACCGATGGCCACGGGACCACCGAGAGAACAACACGTGGGCACACAAAGAAAAGTCACCACGGGGGCCCCCGGGTTGGGTCCCCCACCTGGGCAACACCAGGTACCCCTGCTAGTATACAATAAATACAAAAATATAAGTACAATAAATACATAAGAACATAAGAACAGCCTTGCTGGAACAGGCCACAGCCCATCCAGTCCAGCATTCTGTCTCACACAGTGGCTCACCATTTCCTTCAGGGTATTATTCCCAAGGAGATGCCTTCACCTGCTTAGGATTCCCTGGAAATGGCATTGAGAGATATCCTGCCTATCTCTCCAACCCGGAGGTTGTCCTTAAGTATCCATAATTATAGCAATTGATCCCCTTGTCCTCCATGAACTTGTCTAATCCTTTCTTAAAGCTGTCAAGACTGACAGCTGTCACCACTTCATCTGGCAGGGAGTTCCATAGACCAGGGATCCTCTGGGTGAAAAAGTACTTTCTCTTATTTGTTTGAGAACTAGCACCCAAAAGTTTCATCAAGTGCCCCCTAATTCTAGTGTTGTGCAATAGGGAAAACAGTTGTTCCTTATCTACTTTGTCCACACCGTGCATGATTTTATACACTTCAATCAGGTCACCTCTTAGACGCCGTCGTTCAAGAGTGAAGAGGTCCAACTGTTGCAGCCTCAGATGGTAAGGAAGATGTTCCAGTCCCCTAATCCTTCTGGTTGCCCTCCTCTGCACTTTTTCCAGCTCCATAATATCCTTCTGGAGGTATGGCGGCCAGAACTGTACACAGTATTCCAGATGGGGCCTCACCATAGATTGATAAAGAGGCAAAATGACACTTGCTGACTTATTTTCTATACCCTTCCTAACGATCCCTAGCATTGAGTTTGCTTTTTTCACTGCTGAGGCACACTGGGTTGACACCTTCATTGAGTTGTCCACCAGGACACCAAGGTCCCTTTCCTGGTTTGTCGCAGAGAGTTCTGACCCCATCAGTTTATAAATGTAATTGGGGTTTTTTGCCCCAACATGCATCACTCTGCACTTACTAATGTTGAAGTTCATTTGCCACTGTTTTGCCCACTCCCCCAGTGTCAAGAGATCCCTCTGGAGCTCCTCACAATCTCTCACAGTTTTCACTACCCTGTATAATTTAGTGTCGTCAGCAAATTTGGCTACCTTGCTTTTTACTCCTACCTCTAGATCATTTATGAAGAGGTTGAAAAGCAGGGGTCCCAGTACTGAACCTTGGGGGACCCCACTCTTTACTTCCCTCCACTTGGAGAAGTGTCCATTTAGTGCTACCCTCTGTTTCCTGTCCCTTAGCCAGTTGCTGATCCAGGACAAGACCTGTCCCTTTATTCCTTGACTGGTAAGTTTATTCAAGAGCCTTTGGTGTGGGACCTTGTCAAAAACCTTCTGAAAGTCCAGATAAACAATGTCAACTGGATCCCCCTTATCCACATGCTTGTTGACACTCTCAAAAAATTCCAACAGATTAGTGCCCTTGCAAAAGCCATGTTGGCTCTTCTTTAGCAGCGCCTTCTCTTCTATGTGCCTATTCTATCTTTTAGGATGGTTTCCATCACTTTACCTGGGACACATGTCAAACTGACAGGTCGGTAATTTCCTGGATCACCCCTGGATCAAAATTGGTGTTACATTCGCAACCTTCCAGTCATCAGGCACAAAGCCTGATTTGAGGGAAAGATGATATATTTTTGCTCGGAGATCAGCAATTTCATCTTTAAGTTCCCTGAGAACTCATGGATGGATGCCATCTGGTCCTGGTGATTTGTTAGTGTTTAGTTTAACAAGACATGCAAGGACCTCCTCCCTGGTTATTTCTATCTGGCTTAATTCTTTGGTTTCCCTCCCTTCGAAGATAGGCTCTGTTTTGGGCATGTGGTCTCTGTCTTCTTCAGTGAATACTGAAGCAAAGAATTCATTGAGTCTCTCTGCAATCTCTATTTCCTCTTTAATAACCCCTTGCCTTCCATTGTCATCTAATGGTCCAATGGCCTTCCTAGTTGGGTTCTTACTTCTAATGTACTTAAAGAAGTCTTTGTTATTTCTCTGAGTATTTTTAGCTATAGGCTCCTCAAAGTCTTGCTTTGCTTTCCTGATTGTTGCCTTGCATTTGTTCTGCCAGAATTTATGTTTCTGCCTGCTGTCCTCATTCGGACAAGCCTTCCATCTTCTAAATGAGCTTTTCTTGCTCTTGATCACTTCCCGAACAGCTCCTGTAAGCCACATCGGAGTCCTCTTGGACCTGGCAGTGCCCTTTTTCCTTTTGGGTATGCATTCCAATTGAGCCTCTGTTATTGTTTTTGTAAACACTCTTGGAGTGTTTGGACTCTCTCAATTTTCCCTTTCAGCTTCTTTTTTACTAGTTTCCTCAACTTTGGGAAATTTCCTTTTTGAAAATTTAAGGTCTCTGTGTTAGATTTTATCAGTGACTTGCGTTTTATGATCAAGTTAAACATAATTGAGTTGTGGTCACTGTTCCCTATTGGATCAGTCACATTAACACCTTGCACCAGATCCTGAGTACTACTCAGGATCAAGTCAAGGATTCTTGTACCTCTAGTTGGGTCTTCAACCATCTGTCCCAGGGAACAATCATTTAGCATGTCTAGGAACTTTATCTCTTTATCATGTGCTGAACAACAGTTCACCCAGTCTATGTGAGGGTAATTGAAGTCCCCCATTATAACCAGGCTTCCCTTCTTGGATGCCTCCTTTACAACATTCTCCAACTGCCAGTCTCCCTCAAGAGTTTGGGTCGGAGGCCGATAGTATATGCCTACTGTTAGACCATCCTTGTGGCCTGGTACTCTTACCCACAGAGCTTCTAATGGTGACTCCAAATCACCTAGATATTCCAATTCATACGATTTTATCACTTCTTTCACATACAAGGCTACACCACCTCCCGTTTGCCCCTTCCTATCCTTCCTGTACAGTTTGTAGCCTGGGATAACTGTATCCCATTGGTTATCATCCGTCCACCAGGTTTCAGTGATACCAATAATATCAATATTCTTATCTATTGCTAAGTATTCCAGCTCCCCTATTTTGTTCCGGAGGCTTCTGGCATTTGTATACAAGCATTTATATATGCTTTCCTGATACAGTCTTTTGAGTCCAGTTGCATTGTTAGACTGCCTCTTGCATCCTTCTGCTAGAGTGCTGGTGACTGGCTCCTCGCTCTGCTCAGTAAAATTTGCATCCTCCTCACTACTCAAGTACACACTTTCCCGAACTGGATGCTGCCCAGCTCCTGTCGGCTTTCCCCCAGTTATCAGTTTAAAAGCTGCTCTGCAGCCTTTTTGATGTTGAGTGCCAGCAATCTGGTCCCATCATGGTTCAAATGCAACCCATCCCTCCTGAACAGATTTGGCTGGTCCCAAAATGTTCTCCAGTTCCTGACAAATCTGAAGCCCTCCTCTCGACACCACTGCCTCATCCACGCATTGAGGCTTCTGAGTTCTGCCTGCCTGGTAGGTCCTGCGCGAGGGACAGGCAGCACTTCTGAAAATGCTATCTGGAAGTCCGGGACTTCAATCTTCTTCCTAACAACCTAAATTTGGCTTCCAGGACAGACCGCTTGGCCTTCCCAACATCATTGGTACCAACTTGTACCATGACAACTGGCTCCTTCCCAGTTCTCTCTAACAATCTATCTAGATTTCTTGTGATGTCTGCAACTTTTGCACCTGGCAGGCAAGTCACCATACGGTTATCATGTGCATCACAAATCCATTTCTCTGTATTTCTAATTATTGAATCGCCTAGTACAAGGAGCCTCTCTCCTGCAATCTGTTCATCTACATGCACCTCATCAACCATATTAGGGGAGAGAACCTCAGTTTGTTCCTGTTGTTTATCTTCCTGGATCTCATCAAGTGTGATGAAGGAGAGATCATCAGGTGGAACCAGTTGTTCCTCTGTCTGTTCCTCATCAGGTGTGATGAGGGAAAGAGCCTCAAATTTATTCTGTAATTTCAGACTCTCAGAGTGATCCCCTACTCTCCTCCTCCTTTGAGTCACATTCCTCCAACCATCTCCCTCCTGAGTTAGTGAAGGGCCTTCTCCTTCAGAACTGTGCCCTGTCTCTTCTTTGTCCAGCATAGTCTGCTCCGCTCTGTCCAAGAACAACTCAAGCTCCTTAATTTGTTGATGGTTAGATATGCGGGCCTCTAGCTGCTGGACCTTCTCTTCTAGTAGTGCAACCAGCTTGCACTTGCTGCAAGTGTAGTTCTCCATATGCTTTGGCAAGAACACAAACATGGCACAAGTACTGCAGGTAACTACAGCTGTTCCCTCAGAATCCATTTTAACAAGTGCAGTATTCTAGGCCTCAAAAATGTACACGTTTACTACCTTTCTACCTAGTAAGACTATATTCTTCCCTTGTTACTAGTTTGCAATCTCGCGCGCCGCTAGGCGTGCGGGCCTCTAAAGCAGCTCTACTCCAACTGCAAAACTTACCAGTGCTCACTTCCTTTGTTTGGCTCTCCTCAGCAGCAGCTCTGCTTAAGAGCACATGCAGAGTCAAAAGGGCTGACCCTGAAAGAGCTCAGAGCTTTTAAAGGCTAGTGTGGCTCTGCCCCTATGAGTCACAGTTCAGGGGAGGGCCTGGTGTGGCTCTGACCCCCTGCTTCTGGAAGCTTCTAACTGCTTCCTCTGTTTGAACAGAGGTGGCTCTCAGCAGTTTAAATTATCAATTTAAATTAGTGGAGGCCTCTAAAGCAGCTCTACTCCAACTGCAAAACTTACCAGTGCTCACTTCCTTTGTTTGGCTCTCCTCAGCAGCAGCTCTGCTTAAGAGCACATGCAGAGTCAACATTTTTGTTGTTATGCGGGTTTCTATGGAGTTTCCCGCATAATGACGTTTTTAGCATCGTTATCTGGATAATGACGATTATTTTGCCTGCAGAGGCAGATGGTGCTGGCTCTTTGGTTGTAAATGGATGTATATTTCTTATACAATACACAGTATAAGAAATACATAACAACGTGTTATGATAGCATCATTTTCACTTAACAACGCATTGCTATGCACCACGTGTTCCCCCGCATAACACGTTTTTAGTATTGTTGTCCGGACAACGACGCTAAAAGAATCGTCATTATCCAGACAACGATGCTAAAAACGTCATTATGCAGGAAACTCCATAGAAACCCGCATAACAACAAAAATTGTTTAGCAACGCTACTTGGGGAACCAAGTAACGTCATTATGTGAGGGTCTACTGTATAAATATGGATATGGGGGTCCCCCCCCAATTTACTGTCAAAAAGCCCAGCCAAGGCTGAAAAAGGGGAAAAGCTTTCTTTTTTAGACACTTCAAAGTAAGTCGGGGTTTGAATTTTATTACATTTTTGGGTGTTTCTGAGCCATGCCTGAACCTGGTCATAGCGAACTTCACCTATTGATCATTTATTGATCCACTATTGGTGGTTGAAATTAAATGTCTAAAAATCAATTAAAAAACAATGGAAAATGATTCCAGCATCATCTCTTTTGCACCTTAAGCAGGGAAAACTCCAGAATATTCCCTCTGTGATTCAAAGCAGACCCAGACGGTATCAAGTCACATCCTGACTTCAAAGGCCTGGGATCACCCAGATTCACATAGAATCAACTGCAGATTCATCGGCTGCAGACTCATTGGACTTGCGTTCAATGACTGGAAGCGGTCTCTGTGGAACAGAACAGTTCACTCGGGGATGCCCAGTGAAGAACAACTTTCTTGCGGGAGTCCATTAAATGCACTTTCTCTGGTAACAAACCAACGAGGCCATGGGAATCATTAAAAGTTTTTTTGCCAAAGAAACCTGCTGCTGGTTACTCATTATTTTCAACCTCTTCCTTGTTTTCGGCCTCATTTGGTGACTTTTATTTGCTTATTAAATTTCGACACCACCCATCTGCGACATTTTTTCCACTCTGGGCTGGGTACAATAGTTAAAACAAGCAATGCCAATGTCTTTACCTTACTCCTTTGTGAGGTTATGCTGTTCCTTGCCACATCCCTCTCCCTCTCTTGCCAGTTAATCTACTCCCTCCACCTTATCTGTAATTTTGTACACCTTCAATGCACCATGGGCCCACGGTGGCTTAGTGGTTGAGATGCCGAACTTGACAACTGGAAGGTTGGCAGGTCAGCAGTTCGAGACCCGGGTGCTGCACAATGGAGTGAGGTCCTGCCTTCAGTCCTGGGCCTGGCTCCTGCCAACCTAGCAGCATGAAAGCAAGAAATTGCAAGTAGATCAATAGGTACCACTTAGGGTGTGTGTATGTGTGTGTGGGAGTTAAACAGCGATCTGTGCACTCTGGTGACTAGTCATGCCTACCACATGACTACAGAAATGCCTGAAGAGGCAGATGGTGCTGGCTCTTTGGTTGTAAATGGATTTGAGCATCGAACTCTAGTCAGATACGACTGGCTTTTTTGAGCAAAGGGAGGCCTTTACCTTTACCTTACAGCACCCCCACCCCACCCCTTTGTCCCCTCAGCTAAAATTCCATCCCATCTCACATTCCCTCTTCTGCATAGAGGAATTACTGTACACCAGCTCAAATTCAGATGCGGTACGGATTTGGATCCAGACACTTTACAACTGACAGATCTCTCTCTCCCCCCACCCCACCCCACCATTTCCACTGGCATAAATGTGTCAGGTGTTATGCTGTGCAGCAAGGCAGTGTGATTCAAATGCACAATTGGTAGTGTCTCTTTGGCATAACTGATTGTGCCAAGTGCCAGAACAAGGATTCTCAATCTGTGGCCCATGGGCCCGATGTGGCCCGCAGCAACATTTCATGTGGCCCCCCACTACCTCCACCTCACCAGGAAGTGTCATGTGGTGGAGGAAGGGCAAAATGACCCTAAAGCAGAGTGAGGGAGCCTGACCCGGCACCTGGCTTTAAAAGGTTGAGAACTCCAGTGCCAGCAGAAGTCTTACAGGAATCACATTTCTCCACATGAATTCATCCACCATGGGTGCAGCCTCAACCTGTGCATACATAGTTGGTCATAGGATCATAAAATAACTGAGTTGTTTGTTTGCATGTTTCTTAAACTGCGGTGCCCAGAACTGGACACAGGACTCTGGATGTAGTCTTACTAGTTAGTGCCAAATAAGAGGGGGAATAATAACACAGGTCTGCAACCAAACAACTGCATAGGAATTTTTTTACTGTTTTTTTTAACAGATTTTTACTTAGTGCAATCAGGGGAAAATACTAAAAAAATTCCATCATGTCAAGTTCTCTTGCAAAATTCGGGTTTTTAGTTTAATTTAGCATGGAGTTCGACTTTAACCCTAAATCTGATATCCTATTCTTGTTTCTAAAAACACTATCTAAAAATTATTTCTTACTTTCATTTAATATTTTTTAGAGCTAGAATCAAGAATAATGCAAAGAGAAAATAAGAGGAATGGTTGGAGTGGGGGTGTAGTCAGTGGTGGGCATCAGCCAGTTCGCCAGAACCGGTCGCAGAAATTCTGGCTGGCCCCGCCAATCCAAGGTTTGAAATAAAGTAGTCCTAATTCCGGTGCAATGCTGGGCTTCCTCCTAGCCACGCCCAAAGTGTGGTAGTAATTTTTTTTGGAGCCCACTACTGGGCATAGTGTAGGTTTAGTGGTGTGAGGAAGCTGGTTTTGACCTTTAAAGCCCTTCGTGGCATTGGACCAGGCTACTTAAGAGATCGTGTCGCCACAAGGAATTTAGCCCGTCCTACTAGGGCAGACAGGAGGGGCTCACTGGTGGTCCCATCAGTGAAAGAAGTACATCTCATTGGGACCAGGAAAAGAGCTTTTTCCATGTCTGCCCCAGCCCTGTGGAACCTCCTACCACCTGAGTTACGTCTCCAGACGGAACTACTCCCCTTTAGAAAGATGCTGAAGACATGGCTATTTCAGCAGGTGTACCCACCAGGAGGGCGGGATATAAATGTGCAAAAATAAATAAATTAATTAAAAGCTCAGATAATCATGTCCCAACAGGTTTATTTTGTTTGTAGCAAAAGGTGAACATGTCCAGGAATCTTACTGGCTGAGTTGAGCATGTTTCGACATGTTCTCTGGGGTATTATAAATGAGTATAAACTCAGGTGGTCGGGTTATATTGTTTTATTGCTTTAGGTATTTTTTATAATGTATAGATTTGTTACTGTATTATTTTTTGTATTATTTTCATTATTTGTTTTTGTATTATTTCAGTTCTTAATAAAAGCTTAATTTTTTTAAAAAAATAAATAAAAAAATGAGTATAAACATGCCTACCATCAAATTTGATCATGTTTCAACATGCTACATAAATTCAGGATTTTGGTTGCTGTATGAGCCACACTCAGTTTACATCCTGAATTCAAACATGGCTGCTCGTTTTTAGTTCTGTATTACAGCTCCAAGAGGTTGTGTTATTTCTCCGGACAACTTTTGTTTTATTTGTGGTGAATACACTATTAAAAGTCAACAAAGAAACATAAGTGGGGAACTCAACCACACATTTTGGCTTAGAGGGCAGGTTTATCAGCCTTAAGAATCAAGAGCTCTGGGGCGGCCTTGAGCTATAAGGCACTTCCCCTTCAAGCATGGGGTAACTGTGAGGAGAATGCCGGGCCCCGTAGATGTGTTCATGTGGGTATCCACATGCTTTGGCAAGTGCTTGTGGGAAAAGAAAGGGCCCAAGTGACACTGTTCACTGTGCTTTTTGTAGTCCATAAACTGGGCTTTTTGTAGTCCATAAAAGCCATGCTTTTCTTAAGCAGCCTGCAGGAGGAATGTACCCAGAAGGAACTGGGCAAGCTGGCACCAGCCGTGATCCCGGAGCAGACGATTGGCAGTGATACACTCGAGTTTTGGGTGACGAGACCAACGCCCAGCAGCCATCACTAGATCTTATAGTTTTGTAGATCCCTCCCTGCCTTCCATCCATAACTCCTGTCAGCCACATCCAGGTTTGGGGTGAATGTCTGCCTTGGAGTCATAGCTAGTGCGCAGCTGAGGTGCCTCGTGATAGTGCCAGTCCTCCTCACTGAACTCTGGGAAGAAGAAGGCGATTTCCCTGCTGGCTGATTCTGGAGAGTCTGCAGAACAGGAGAAGGGAGGGAAGGTGTCAAGTGGGAAGGGAGGGAGCCAGGCACATCAAAGCTAGGTCAAAAGGTAGCCACTAATATACAGTAAAGAATTTTGTGGCCACAATGAGCCCAGCAAGCACACGAGGATTCAGGAACGACTACATCCAGCTGCCCTGGTTCTGTGCAGCTGACTCAAACTACTCATGCAGGCTGGCTCTTCTCTCCTATGAGTGAGGCAAAGCAGGGGGATCAAACTCCCCACCTCTGAGTCCACAGCCAAAGCATGAACACACACACACACACACACACACACACACACACACACACACACACACACACACACACACACACACACACACACACACACACACACACACACACACACACACACACACACACACACACACACACACACACACACACACACACACACACACACACAATCTACCCGGCTGGCTTCAGCAAAAGAGGAAGATCCTGCAAAGTTCTCTGTACTCTACTGACTTCTTCATGTAGACTTACCCGAGCCATGCACCGTGTTGCGAGTGTCTGTGAGGCCCATCGTCCCACGGATGGACTTGGGGGCTGTATGCTGGGCACGGAACACTTGGGTGGGGCCCATCAGGGCTCTCCAGAGGGAGAGTGCTTCCGTGTGGGCCAGGATGTAGGCCCTCATGGGGCCGCTGGAGAGGGAAGAGGGGAGGCGAGTGACACAGATAAAGCTGCCTATTCTGAACTTTCTGGAGGAGGGGTTCTCAACCTTACCATGCCACAGATTGGACAACTCCTCCTCGGACAGTACCATGTGCCAGATGCAATGGCGGTGGACATGTTTGCGCATGTGTGGGTGTGTCCGCTTCCAGGGTTGCCGCTGTGGGCCAAATGGAATGGCATTGGGGCGGATCCAGCCCATGGGCCGTAGGTTGTGAGCCCCTGCTCTGGAGCCATCATGACTGCTTCTTCCTTTTGCTCCAGGAACCAAAACCCACCCCATTCGGCGAGAGCTATTCCACAATGACCTCTGACTCCAGTGATGGCAAACCTTTTAGAGCACCAAGTGCCCAAACTGCAACCCAAAACTCACATATTTATCGCAAAGTGCCAAAACAGCAATAGAGGAAGGAAACACTCCCATTGGGCTGCTGGGCAGAGAGGTGTGTGTGATCTCTGTGCTAAGGGAGGGAGGAAACACTCCCATTGGGCTGCTGGGCAGAGGGGCAGGGTAAACTCTGTGCTAGGGTGACTGCATGGGTGCCCAAAGAGAGGACTCCAAGTGCCACCTATGGCATGTGTGCCACAGGTTCACCGCCACTGTCCAACTCTCTGTACCCAAAGAGGATGGAAGGGCCAGCATCCTATGATCTCTGCTGGCATGCAGTGCCTAAGCTGAGAGACCACATTGAGACCACATTGGGGCAGGGATGCAGACTGCATCATTTAGAGCTTGCAAGCAGTGTTTTATCTGGGCAGATCATTTTTTAAAAATTTGATTATTACAAGTGGCAGTTTCCTCTAAAGGACCATTTATAAAATCATGCACGGTGTGGACAAAGTAGAGAAGGAAAAACTGTTTTCCCTATCACACAACACTAGAACTAGGGGACACTCCATGAAACTTTTGGGTACTAGTTCTCAAACAAATAAGAGAAAATACTTTTTCACCCAGAGGATTACTGGTCTATGGAACTCCCTGCCAGAAGAAGTGGTTACCTCCAGACTAGACTATTGCAATGCGCTCTACATGGGGCTGCCCTTGACGACCATTCGGAGGCTACAGCTGGTCCAAAATGCGGCTGCCCGGGTGGTGATGGGGTGTGGGCATTATGCTCATGCTTCGCCACTGCTCCGGGAGCTGCACTGGTTGCCAGTATGTCTCCGGGTGCAATTCAAGGTGCTGGTTTTGACCTTTAAAGCCCTATATGGTAGTGGGCCAGGTTACCTAAGAGACCGCATCGCCCTGAGGACGTCTGTCCGTCCAACCAGAGCGGACCGGAGGGGCTCTCTAATTGTTCCATCAGCCAGAGGGGCTCGCCTCTCTGGCACAAGGAGGAGAGCCTTCTCCGTGTCTGCACCGGCCCTCTGGAACCTCCTGCCAACAGAATTACGTCTTCGGACGGAGTTGCTGCCTTTCAGAAGGGATCTTAAAACCTGGCTGGCAGGTCAAGTGTGGGGTGCAGGTGGAAGGGTAACCACCATGGGGTGGTTGGTGTAGAGGAACTCTTCCCCATGGTGCCTTTTCGATCCTGCAGCCCCTGCTTTTTAGGGGGTGGGTAGTCTTAACTTTTTTACTGTTTTAACTGTTTTTAGGATTATTAATATTGTCTGTAAACTCCTTGGGTTGCCCTGGGGTTACTTTTTATGTTGTTAGCCGCCCAGAGTCGGCCTTGTGTTGAGTGGGCGGGATATAAATTGAATAAATAAAATAAATAAATAAGTGGTGACAGCTGTCAGTCTTGACAGCATCAAGAAAGGATTAGACAAGTTCATGGAGGACAAGGGGATCAATGGCTATAATTATGGATACTTAAGGACAACCTCTGGGTTGGAGAGATAGGCAGGATATCTCTCAATGCCATTTTCAGGGAATCCTAAGCAGGTGAAGGCATCTGCTTGGGAATAATACCCTGGAGCAAATGGTGAGCCACTGTGTGAGACAGAATGCTGGACTGGATAGGCTCCTGTGGCCTGTTCCAGCAAGGCTGTTCTTATGTTCTTATGCTGATTTGTCCATGCACTAGATCTAGAAGTAGGAGTAAATAGCAAGGTAGCCAAATTTGCTGACGACACTAAATTATACAGGGTAGTGAAAACTGTGAGAGATTGTGAGGAGCTCCAGAGGGATCTCTTGACACTGGGGGAGTGGGCAGAACAGTGCCAAATGAGCTTTGACACTAGTAAGTGCAGGGTGATGCACGTTTGGGCAAAAAACCCAATTACATTTATAAACTGATGGGGTCTGAACTCTCTGCGAAAAACTAGGAAAGTGACCTTGGTGTCCTGCTGGACAGCTCAATGAAGGAGTCAACCCAGTGTGCCTCAGCAGTGAAAAAAGCAAACTCAATGCTAGGGATCATTAGGAAGAGTATAGAAAATAAGTCAGCAAGTGTCATTTTGCCTCTTTATCAATCTACGGTGAGGCCCCATCTGGAATACTATGTACAGTTCTGGTCGCCATACCTCCAGAAGGATATTATGGAGCTGGAAAAAGTGCAGAGGAGGGCAACCAGAAGGATGATGAGGGGACTGGAACAACTTCCTTACCATCTGAAGGTGCAACGGTTGGGCCTCTTCACGCTTGAACGACAGCGTCTAAGAGGTGATCTGATGGAAGTTTATAAAATCATGCACGGTGTGGACAAAGTAGATAAGGAAAAACTGTTTTCCCTATCGCACAACACTAGAACTAGGGGGCACTCCATGAAACCTTTGGGTACTAGTTCTCAAACAAATAAGAGAAAGTACTTTTTCAGTGGTGGGCTCCAATTTTTTTTTACTACCTACTCTGTGGTACTGTCTGAGGTATGGTGGGTATGGCCAGGGGGAATGCCCTGCATTGCACCTGAATTAGGACTACTTTATTTCAAAACTTGGATGGGCACGGCCAGCCAGAATTTCTGCTACCGGTTCTGGTGAACTGGTGTGGACCTGCTGATGCCCACCACTGCTTTTTCACCCAGAGGATCACTGGTCTATGGAACTCATTGCCAGAAGGTGACAGCTGTCGGTCTTGACAGCATTAAGGAAGGGTTAGACAAGTTCATGGAGGACAAGAGTATCAATGGCTATAATTATGGATACCTAAGGACAACCTCCGGGTTGGAGAGATAGGCAGGATATCTCTCAATGCCATTTCCAGGGAATCCTAAGCAGGTGAAGGCATCTGCTTGGGAATACCCTGAAGCAAATGGTGAGCCACTGTGTGAGACAGAATGCTGGACTGGATCATGGGCTCCTGTGACCTGTTCCAGCAAGGCTGTCCTTATGTTCTTATGCACACTTGTGTTTGGTAGAGAGAGTCACAAAATTATCAGATTACAGAGTTAGGAGGGAAATACACTGCCAAATCATCCTGGATAGCTGGCCCTCCAATCTCTTTCAAAACCTCCTATGAACCCACATATAAGCACACATATATGTTTGCAGAAAAACCCTGTTTTCCTTCCTCCCGAGACTTTTAAACAGAATAAAACCAAACAATTTCAGAGTAACCCTGTGTTTTTGATTGGAACATAAGAATAAAATTTTCATTGGTGGGTGAAAGAAGTTTTAAAAATGTGAATTCAGCATGTTTGTCTAAGGCAAAAGTGCTCAAACATTTTGGGCAGCGGGCCGGTCATGTGGTTCAGGGAGCTGGTCACTAAGGCCCAGGGGCCAGATCTAGCCCCCAATGCCAATTCATCTGGCCCATGAAGCCCTTGTTTCTCCTGGAAGCAGAAGTTAAAAAGTGCCCGTACGGGCCTGTACGGCTCCATTTTACTTCCGCTTCCAGGAGCAGCACAAGCTTCATGGACTGGGTGAATTGGTGTCAGGGGCCGGATCCAGCCCCTGGGCTGTAGTTTGGGCACCCCTGGTCTAAGGTAATGACAACAGGGCCATCTAAATAGTGACACTGTGATTGTGAAATGTCTTCCTTCTCTCATGAAGTGCGGCTACTCTACTGCCATTCAGCTTCTGGTCAGTCAATGGTTTGTTCCAGTAAACTCTTCTCACAGTTTTATTTCATTGTTATGTTTTGGTTTTAACCAGTGGTGGGCATAAAAAAAATTTCCCTACCACACTGAGGGCATGGCCATGTGACTGGGTGGGTGTGGCCTGTTGGCCATGTGACTGCTCTTCACTATAGAGCTATGAAAATAGAAGCCTCTTCTATTTTCATCACTCTATTGCGAACCTCTGAAGCCATTTCCCCCTTCGTCCAAGGCTTTTCCTGGGCTCTGTTTCACCCCAAAGCACATCCCTAGCCACTCCGGAGTGGCAGGGGAGGCACTTTGGGGTGAAACAGAGCCCAGGAAAAGCCTTGGACAAAGGGAGAAATGGAGCCAGCCCCCTCCGAAGCCTCTTCGAGGAGGAGGTGGTGGATGGGGCAGGGAGGTGGGCGTGGCCAGCCATTTTTACTACCGGTACGCGCGTACTGGTCCGATCCGGATCATGTCCATCACTGGTTTTAACTACTAATCCTGCTTGAGTTGACTGCTTTATACTCTTGCTTTTATAAAATGAATTATTTATAAGTAGAGCAAACTAGCTTTTGTACCAGAAGAGTAGGATAAAAACGCTTTAAAATATAATATATCTAAATGCAAGCAGTGTGAGTTTGTTTTACGAAAGTTCTGAGGCTCACAAAGCACAAAAGGGAAGAAAGCCCATAATAAGCCAAAGATAAATTCCATGTAAGCCCAGGTTATCCTGCTATGTTAATAGAGTAGACCCTACCATACCTGTCAAGTTTCGGGAAATTTCTGTCAAACCCCAGTATTTTACACTCTTTCCCGCCGTCATCCCGTATTAGTTAGACTGCAATTAGACTGGAGTTTGATTGGAGGCCAGCACAGGATAAGTTTAGCTGTCCAGTTTCCTGTTTTGGCCGGGAAATTTCCCATATTTGAAAGAAATGTCCCGAAACTTGACAGGTATGGACCCTACTGCCAGCGACTCAACGCTGATCCTCAGCCAGTGGTTAACTAACGTGGTCACCTGGAGGACTAACAACCTTGGGTGGCAAGGTCCACAGGGAAGGAAGGATGATGACCCCCCAAGTGGATTAAATGATCCCACTTGAATCCCTCTTGACGGAGGGCATCAGCTTCATCCATCCTGGCCTAGGACTGACTGAGGAGGACTTTGCATGCTGAAAAGGCTCAGGACCAGAAAGTGAATCACAGAACTGTACCAGTGGTACTATGGGTGTCACGCTGCGATGCGGAAGGCAGATGAAAGGCCACGGCATTACATTATCAGGACAGTCTTCATGGCTGATCACCATGAGGATTGCCAATATTCAGATTCAGATACGGCAGAAGCAGCAGCAGCAGCAGCCCATGAAAGGGCTGTCGGGGAGCAGGGGAGGTGGACTGAGGCTTACCTAGACATGAATTCCACCAACCTCTGGTAGAAAAACCGGCCTGGGTAGGGGAAAAAAAAGAGAGAACCCTCTGAGAGAAAAGTATGCTGGTAATGGAAGCCCCCTCGGAGCTTTCCCTCTCATGTTCTGCCGAGTTCTTGTCTTCTTCTTCTTCTCCTCCCCTTTCTGTTCTTCCTGCCTCACTCGCTTCCCCTTCCAGAAATGTGACACAGCAGGTGAGCACAGGGAGTCCTCCAAGGAAAGGGCAGCCTCTGGCTCAGCAGGCTTGCTATGAGCGAGAAAGCATTTACTCCTCATCACCTAACTCTAGGGGAAATCTGGGCCTCTATGTCCAACCCTACCAACGGCACGGAGCCAGGGAGCAATTGCACAGCTCTGAAAACCTGCTTGGCGTAGGGAAATGTTTCAAAGGAGCACACACCAATTCGACACCCCTAGGAGCCTTCGTAGGTTGCAGCTTGCAAAAAGCGAAATAAAAGTCCATATTCTATGGTTTGTTTGTTTGTTTAAATCAGGGGTGTCCAAACCTTTTGGGCATGGGCCAGTCACGTGGTTCAGGGGACCAGTCACTATGGCCTGTGGGCAACATCTGACCCTTGATGCCAATTCATCTGGTCCACGAAGCCCTCATTACTCCCGGAAGGGCACGTTTTACTTCTGCTTCCGGGAGTGACGAGGTCTTTGTGGGCTGGATTAATTAGGGTCAGGGGTCGGTTCTGGCCCGTGGGACGTAGTTTGGGCACCCCTGGTTTAAATCCTTCTGGAGAGGGAGAGAGAGAGGGAGAGAAGATGCACTCTCCATCCTCTTTTTCAATGTGTTTTTAAACAAGCACATTTAAAAATAATTAAATCAAATGAAGTTGCCAGTGGTAGAGCGGAACTTCTGGGGAAAGCTTAAAATTGGCCATACGCAGCTGCAATGGCCAGCCCTTCAGGTATACACCTATGGGAACTTTAGATGAATGAAAAGGAGACATCTCCTTTTCTAATCCCACAGATTTAGAGTTCCTGCTTAAATGGCCACTCTTTGTTGAGAGAGTTTAGTTCTTATTCTCCCCAAACAGGGAGGGGGTCCCACATACTTTCTCCAAGGAACCTGGCACAGAACTACCTCTACTGGGTCAGATACGGAGGTGTGCTCTGTGCTGTATAAGCAGTAAGAGGACAGATTTTAAAAAAGACTTTGATCGTACCAGAGTGTTCCTGATAGAACCGCTGGCTCTCCTGCTTGCTCCACTGCAGATCTTTGCTCCTGACGATCAAGAATTGGTTGTTCAAGATGATCTCATGCACAGCCTAGGGAGCAAAGGAAATGAAAATACTAGAAGCCCTCCTCTCAAAGGTTAAGTGTCACTTGAAATTACCATATAAATGGGGGGGAGGGGGAAACAGAAATGATTCTGTGTAATAAAGTCAAAGGAGATGCAGAACAATTCGAGAAACTATTCCAGCAGAATATAAAGCAAAGTTTAAGATATCTGGGAATGAATACCTGTATATGAGAAACATTCGAGGATGTTTTGATTCTTTTTGATTCTGCATGTGCTCTTAAGCAGAGCTGCTGCTGAGGAGAGCCAAACAAAGGAAGTGAGCACTGGTAAGTTTTGGGCATGTTTGCAGTTGGAGTAGAGCTGCTTTAGAGGCCCGCACGCCTAATAGTGCGCGAGATTTCAAACATAAAACAAAGGAAGAATATATTCTTACTAGATAGAAAGGTAGTAAACGTGTAAATTTTTGAGGCCCAGAATACTGTACTTGTTAAAATGGATTCTGAGGGAGCAGCTGTAGCTACCTGCAATACTTGTGCCATGTTTGTGTTCTTGCCAAAGCACATGGAGAACTACACTTGCAGCAAGTGCAAGCTGGTTGCACTACTAGAAGAGAAGGTCCAGCAGCTAGAGGCCTGCATATCTAACCATCAACAAATTAAGGAGCTTGAGCTGTTCTTGGACAGAGCGGAGCAGACTATCCTGGGCAAAGAAGAGACAGGGCACAGTTCTGAGGAAGAAGTCATTTCACTAACTCAGGAGGTAGACGCATGGAGGAATGTGACTCGAAGAAGTAGGGCAAGGGATCACTCTGAGAGTCTGAAGTTACAGAATCGATTTGAGGCTCTTTCCCTCATCACACCTGATGAGGAACACACAGAGGAACAACCGGTTCCACCTGAGGATCTCTCCTTCATCACACTTGATGAGATCCAGGAAGATGAACAACAGGAACAAACTGAGGTTCTCTCCCTTAATATGGTTGATGAGGTGCATGTAGATGAACAGATTGCAGGAGAGACGCTCCTTGTACTAGGCGATTCAATAATTAGAAATACAGAGAAATGGATTTGTGATGCACATGATAACCGTATGGTGACTTGCCTGCCAGGTGCAAAAGTTGCAGACATCACAAGAACGGGCTACAATTGAATCCCTCCAAGACTGAGTGGCTATGGATAGGGCCCCGCGCATTATCCAGGGAGCTCTCAACTTTGGCCTTGGATGGGGCTGCTTTGCCCCAGACAGACCTGGTATGCAACTTAGGGGTCCTCCTGAATTCAGGACTGCTACTTGTAGATCAGGTGGCAGCTGTGGCCAGGAGGGCTTTTGCACAGCTTCGTGTCATCTATCAGTTGCGTTCACTCCTGGACCGGGACTCCCTGCTCATGGTCACACATGCTCTGGTGACCTCCAGGCTAGATTATTGCAATGCGCTCTACATGGGACTGCCCTTGACGACTATTCGGAGGCTACAGCTGGTGCAGAATGCAGCAGCCTGGGTGGTGATGGGGTGCGGGCATTATGCTTGCAGCTCACCATTGCTTCAGGAGCTGCACTGGTTACCAGTTTGTCTCCAGGTGCAATTCAAGGTGCTGGTTTTGACCTTTAAAGCCCTACATGGTAGTGGGCCAGGATATCTAAGAGACCGCATCGTCCCAAGAGTGTCTGTCCATCCAACCAGAGCGGACCGGAGGGGCTCTCTAATTGTTCCATCTGCCAGAGGGGCTCGCCTCTCTGGCACACGAAGGAGGGCCTTTTCCGTGTCCGCACCGTCCTTGTGGAACCTCCTGACAGTAGAGTTGCGGGAGCAGATGGAGTTGCTGCATTTCAGAAAAGATTTAAAAACCTGGTTGGCGGGGCAGGTGTGGGGCCCAGATGAAGGGTGGTCCCTGCCTGTTGGCTTATAAAATGAAGCCTCCCCATCTTTTTAATGCGGGCAGTTTTAATGTGGTTAGTTTTTAAAAGGTGGGTAGGTATGTTGGGGTTTTCATTGTTTTTAATATGTATGTTTTAATCCTGTTGTGAGCCGCCCTGAGTTGGGTTCGCCTGATTGGGCGGCATAGAAATTTGAGTAATAAAAATAAATAAATAAACAAATAAATCCAGTTCGGGAAAGTGTGTACTTGAGTAGTGAGGAGGATGCAAAAATTACTGAGCAGAGCAAGGAGCTAGTCACCAGCACTCTAGCAGAAGGATGCAAGAGGCAGTCTAACAATGCAACTGGACTCAAAAGACTGTATCAAAAAAGCATATATAAATGCTTGTATGCAAATGCCAGAAGCCTCCAGAACAAAATAGGGGAGGAGCTGGAATACTTAGCAATAGATAAAAACATTGATATTATTTGGCATCACTGAAACCTGGTGGATGGATGATAACCAATTGGATACAGTTATCCCAGGCTACAAACTGTACAGGAAGGATAGGAAGGGGCAAATGGGAGGTGGTGTAGCCTTGTATGTCAAAGAAGTGATGAAACCGTATGAATTGGAATATCTAGGTGATTTGGAGTCACCATTAGAAGCTCTGTGGGTAAGAGTACCAGGCCACAAGGATGGTCTAACAGTAGGCATATACTATCGGCCTCCGACCCAAACTCTTGAGGGAGACTGGCAGTTGGAGAATGTTGTAAAGGAGGCATCCAAGAAGGGAAGCCTGGTTATAATGGGGGACTTCAATTACCCTCACATAGACTGGGTGAACTGTCTATGTTCAGCACATGATAAAGAGATAAAGTTCCTAGATATGCTAAATGATTGATCCCTGGGACAGATGGTTGAAGACCCAACTAGAGGTACAAGAATGTTAATGTGACTGATCCAATAGGGAACAGTGACCACAACTCAATTATGTTTAACTTGATCATAGAACGCACGTCACTGATAAAATCTAACACAGAGACCTTAAATTTTCAAAAAGGAAATTTCCCAAAGATGAGGAAACTAGTAAAAAAGAAGCTGAAAGGGAAAATTGAGAGAGTCCAAACACTCCAAGAGGCATGGAGGCTGTTTACAAAAACAATAACAGAGGCCCAATGGGAATGCATACCCAAAAGGAAAAAGGGCACTGCCAGGTCCAAGAGGACTCCGATGTGGCTTACAGGAGCTGTTCGGGAAGTGATCAAGAGCAAGAAAAGCTCATTTAGAAGATGTAAGGCTTGTCCGAATGAGGACAGCAGGCAGAAATATAAATTCTGGCAGAACAAATGCAAGGCAACAATCAGGAAAGCAAAGCAAGACTTTGAGGAGCGTATAGCTAAAAATACTCAGAGAAATAACAAAGACTTCTTTAAGTACATTAAAAGTAAGAACCCAACTAGGAAGGCCATTGGACCATTAGATGACAATGGAAGGAAGGGGTTATTAAAGAGGAAACAGAGATTGCAGAGAGACTCAATGAATTCTTTGCTTCAGTATTCACTGAAGAAGACAGAGACCCCATGCCCAAAACAGAGCCTATCTTCGTAGGGAGGGAAACCAAAGAATTAAGCAAGATAGAAATAATCAGGGAGGAGGTCCTTGCATGTCTTGTTAAACTAAACACTAACAAATCACCAGGACCAGATGGCATCCATCCACGAGTTCTCAGGGAACTTAAAGATGAAATTGCTGATCTCCGAGCAAAAATATATCATCTTTCCCTCAAATCAGGCTTTGTGCCTGATGACTGGAAGGTTGTGAATGTAACATCAATTTTGATCCAGGGGTGATCCAGGAAATTACCGACCTGTCAGTTTGACATGTGTCCCAGGTAAAGTGATGGAAACCATTCTAAAAGATAGAATTAATAGGCACATAGAACAGAAGGAGCTGCTAAAGAAGAGCCAACATGGCTTTTGCAAGGGCACTAATCTGTTGGAATTTTTGAGAGTGTCAACAATCATGTGGATAAGGGGGATCCAGTTGACATTGTTTATCTGGACTTTCAGAAGGCTTTTGACAAGGTCCCGCACCAAAGGCTCTTGAATAAACTTGACAGTCATGGAATAAAGGGAGAGGTCTTGTCCTGGATCAGCAACTGGCTAAGGGACAGGAAACAGAGGGTAGCACAAAATGGACACTTCTCCAAGTGGAGGGAAGTAAAGAGTGGGGTCCCCCAAGGTTCAGTACTGGGACCCCTGCTTTTCAACCTCTCCATAAATGATCTAGTAGTAGGAGTAAATAGCAAGGTAGCCAAATTTGCTGATGACACTAAATTATACAGGGTAGTGAAAACTGTGAGAGATTGTGAGGAGCTCCAGAGGGATCTCTTGACACTGGGGGAGTGGGCAAAACAGTGGCAAAGGAGCTTCAACACTAGTAAGTGTAGGGTGATGCATGTTTGGGCAAAAACCCCCCCCCCCAATTACATTTAGAAACTGATGGGGTCTGAACTCTCTGCGACAAACCAGGAAAGGGACCTTGGTGTCCTGGTGGACAACTCAATGAAGGTGTCAACCCAGTGTGCCTCAGCAGTGAAAAAAGCAAACTCAATGCTAGGGATCATTAGGAAGGGTATAGAAAATAAGTCAGCAAGTGTCATTTTGCCTCTTTATCAATCTATGGTGAGGCCCCATCTGGAATACTGTGTACAGTTCTGGTCGCCATATCTCCAGAAGGATATTATGGAGCTGGACAAAGTGCAGAGGAGGGCAACCAGAAGGATGATTAGGGGACTGGAACACCTTCCTTACCATCTGAGGCTGCAACGGTTGGGCCTCTTCACTCTTGAACGACGGTGTCTAAGAGGTGACCTGATTGAAGTTTATAAAATCATGCATGGTGTGGACAAAGTAGATAAGGAAAAACTGTTTTCCCTATCGTATAACACTAGAACTAGGGGACACTCCATGAAACTTTTGGGTACTAGTTCTAAAACAAATAAGAGAAAGTACTTTTTCACCCAGAGGATCACTGGTCTATGGAACTGCCTGCCAGAAGAAGTGGTGGCAGCTGTCAGTCTTGACGGCTTCAAGAAAGGATTAGACAAGTTCATGGAGAACAAGGGTATCAATGGCTATAATTATGGATACGTAAGGACAACCTCTGGGTTGGAGAGAGAGGCAGGATATCTCTCAATGCCATTTCCAGGGAATCCTAAGCAGGTGACTCAATGAATTCTTTGCTTCAGTATTCACTGAAGAAGACAGAGACCACATGCCCAAAACAGAGCCTATCTTCGTAGGGAGGGAAACCGAAGAATTAAGCAAGATAGAAATAACCAGGGAGGAGGTCCTTGCATGTCTTGTTAAGCTAAACACTAACAAATCCCCAGGACCAGATGGCATCCATCCACGAGTTCTCAGGGAACTTAAAGATGAAATTGCTGATATCCTAGCCAAAATATATAATCTTTCCCTCAAATCAGGCTTTGTGCCTGATGACTGGAAGGTAGCGAATGTAACACCAATTTTCAAAAAAGGATCCAGGGGTGATCCAGGAAATTACCGGCCTGTCAGTTTGACATGTGTCCCAGGTAAAGTGATGGAAACCATCCTAAAAGATAGAATTAATAGTTACATAGAAGAGAAGGCGCTACTAAAGGAGAGCCAACATGGCTTTTGCAAGGGCAAATCATGCCTCACTAATCTGTTGGAATTTTTTGAGAGTGTCAACAAGCATGTGGATAAGGGGGATCCAGTTGACATTGTTTATCTGGACTTTCAGAAGGCTTTTGACAAGGTCCCACACCAAAGGCTCTTGAATAAACTTACCAGTCATGGAATAAAGGGACAGGTCTTGTCCTGGATCAGCAACTGGCTAAGGGACAGGAAACAGAGGGTAGCACTAAATGGACACTTCTCCAAGTGGAGGGAAGTAAAGAGTGGGGTCCCCCAAGGTTCAGTACTGGGACGCCTGCTTTTCAACCTCTTCATAAATGATCTAGAGGTAGGAGTAAAAAGCAAGGTAGCCAAATTTGCTGACGACACTAAATTATACAGGGTAGTGAAAACTGTGAGAGATTGTGAAGAGCTCCAGAGGGATCTCTTGACACTGGGGGAGTGGGCAAAACAGTGGCAAATGAGCTTCAACATCAGTAAGTGCAGAGTGATGCATGTTGGGGCAAAAAACCCCAATTACATTTATAAACTGATGGGGTCTGAACTCTCTGCGACAAACCAGGAAAGGGACCTTGGTGTCCTGGTGGACAGCTCAATGAAGGTGTCAACCCAGTGTGCCTCAGCAGTGAAAAAAGCAAACTCAATGTTAGGGATCATTAGGAAGGGTATAGAAAATAAGTCAGCAAGTGTCATTTTGCCTCTTTATAAATCTATGGTGAGGCCCCATCTGGAATATTGTGTACAGTTCTGGTCGCCATACCTCCAGAAGGATATTATGGAGTTGGAGAAAGTACAGAGGAGGGCAACCAGAATGATTAGGGGACTGGAACACCTTCCTTACCATCTGAGGCTGCAACGGTTGGGCCTTTTCACTCTTGAACGACGGCGTCTAAGAGGTGACCTGATTGAAGTTTATAAAATCATGCACGGTGTGGACAAGGTAGATAAGGAAAAACTGTTTTCTCTATCGCACAACACTAGAACTAGGGGACACTCCATGAAACTTTTGGGTACTAGTTCTCAAACAAATAAGAGAAATTACTTTTTCACCCAGAGGATTACTGGTCTATGGAACTCCCTGCCAGAAGAAGTGGTGACAGCTGTCAGTGTTGACAGCTTCAAGAAAGGATTAGACAAGTTCATGGAGGACAAGGCTATCAATGGCTATAATTATGGCTACCTAAGGACAACCTCCGGGTTGGAGAGATAGGCAGGATATCTCTCAATGCCATTTCCAGGGAATCCTAAGCAGGTGAAGGCATCTCCTTGGGAATACCCTGAAGGAAATGGTGAGCCACTGTGTGAGACAGAATGCTGGACTGGATGGGCTGTGGCCTGTTCCAGCAAGGCTGTTCTTATGTTCTTATGTTCTTATGTGAAAGCATCTGTTTGGGAATACTCTGAAGCAAATGGTGAGCCACTGTGTGAGACAGAACGCTGGACTGGATGGGCTGTGGCCTGTTCCAGCAAGGCGGTTCTTATGAGGATCTAAAAAAGTTAAATTTTGCTAGAAAAAGAAAATAAATGATAGAAAAAATCAAAAAATATCAGAGGTTGAAGATTTTTTGGTTCAGAAGGATCGCGTTATGTAAATTAAATTAATTTCCATGATAAATTTTATGTTTGACAATGTTACCAATAAAACTGAGAAATGAGGAGATAAATAATTGGCAGAGCGTAATAAACACATTTTGCAATGGTGGAAACAAACCCAGGATATCGAAGTCTCTGTTGGTATATACAGTCAGTGGTGTGCTGGCCCACAGGGATAGAGGGACTCATCCCAGTGTACCCCAGGGACTGGCACCCCCCAGAGGCAGGCAGATGTAATGAGGATGTATGGGATTTCTCCCCCAAACCCCCCCCCCCATAGGCGCCTCCATCACTTCCTGTCCATCACCCTCCCAAAGTGCCCAGCACACCCCTGTATACAGCAAGGTGAGGGAGGCTTTGGAATCCCCAGTATAAGATATTACTATGAGGCTTCCCAGTTAAAAGGGATAATGAAAATACTGGTAAAGGAAAAAGTAACATGAAAAGAAATCAAGTTAAAGGAGATTGTTGGTGAGGGAAGGGAAGTTTTTGTAGACAAATATTTTTAAAATGTGAATATTAGTAATGGCCGTTCTAGAAATATGCTTTTAGTCCGGAGGGAGATGAAAGAGAAGATGGAATTTTCCCCTTGTTAGAGTTAGAAGAAATAAACTCATTCCCTCTATGAGGTAAAAAGGGAGTTAAAGAAGAATTAGAGAGTTGACAGGTGAAAACAATAGCAAATTGGATAGTAAAATTTAAGGATAAACAAAGCAGAAAGGAGTTCTACCAGAAACTAAAGATGAATTGGCTTGAACAAATAAAAATTGAGAACGGGGACAAACAATATAGAAAGGATATTGGCTCTGGCAGACGTCTAACAAGCTTCAAAGAATTATTGGCTCAGATACTTACAGACAAAATAAAGCAGAAAGGTATGGTAAGCAGGTTATATAAAATATTCGAGATTGAGGCTCAGAAAACTTGAAGAGAAAGTAGTATTTAACATCTGTTAGATTAAAACAAAGACCACAGAGCATCTGATAAATGTTGGCGCTTTCAGAAAAAGATAGGGACCTACATTCACATGTGATGGGACTGCAAGCATGTACGAGATTTCTGGCTCAGGATGGAACCAGAAATTAATAAAATAATGGGTAGGCATATAAAAATCACTCCTAAGGAAACTTTAATTATGGAAATGGGAGAAGTTAAATTAGATAAAAACATATATGACTTATTAATAATTTTCCTGATGGCCTCCAGACTATTAACAGCAAGAAACTGGAAATCCAATCACACTTATAAAATTGAGTACTGGTATAAGGAACTCTGGGAAATAGCGCTGAATGACAAATTAACAGAGGAATTGAAGTGTAAAAAAGGACTGACCAAAACTAATTGTTTTTGGGAAGTATGGAGACCCTTTGTGGAATATGTATTTACTGATAATCAGGGTAGTAAACCTCCCCAAGAATCGATAACTCTTCAAAGAGTTAACAAGTATGGAGTATATAGTAATTAATGGAAAAATGTAGACAACCCCACAACCAAGGCCACAGCTGATTCTGGGCTGCTTCTTTCAGCCTGAGGGAAGGTAAAAGCCACCAGCCCCTGGCCTGCCGAGAACACTGCCTTCGGGAGGGAGACTGGCGAGAACACCTGAGTCAGGGCGGCTACTGGACTCCTGGTTGGGCTCCAAGGCCACCTCCACCGCCTCCACCACCGCTTAGCCGGTTTCATCTTCAGGAGTGGAGGCCGTTGAGAACATTGGATGTTTGTCTTCCGTCCCATGGCTGGTTTCGGAAAGGGGATATTTTTCCCGGCTGTGCAGGTCCGTCGCAGCAACTACAGGGACGACCTTGTGCCACCAGGACCGGGGGCGGGGAGGAGAACATCGGCTGCATCTGGGGTCGCTTGTGGCCCCAGAGATGGCGCCCCCCGCCATCTATGCAGCCACGAGCCTTGCGCTGCCAGGACTGGGGTGGGGAGGAGAGCATTGATTGTACCTGGGGTCGCTTGCGGCCACAAAAGCGGCCCCCTCCACCATCCCGGCAGCCACGAGCCTTGCGCTGCCAGAACTGGGGCGAGGAGAATATTGGCCGTACCTGGGGTTGCTTGCGGCCTCAAAAGTGGCACCCCTCGCCATCCCTGCAGCATCGCGCCTCATGCCGCGTGGACCAGGGTGGGGAGGAGAACTATGGCCCCACCTGGGGTTTCTTGGCGGCCTTAGGGGCGGCGCCCCCCCTCCCCATCACCCCCGTGACCTTACAGCGCTTGGACCAGGGCCGGGAGGAGGAGACTCCTGTCATTGGAGTTCTGTTGGGGGTGTGTGGAGGGAGTGAGAGGGTATGTTTTAAGTGGGTTAGGGAGGGGGAGATGGCCTTGCCAGCCAGGAAGAGAGGGCGACACTCTGTCTGGGTTAATGGTGGAGGTTCCAGGGGCACATTTAGAGATTGTGACGGGCATGGGGCGTTATAGCGGGAACCGTGGGGCGGGCCGCACTCGGGGAACGCGGGACCGATGCTTAGTATCTGTCCCGCATTCTGGCCCCCCGGTTTCACCTCTAGGTCCTGAGCAGCTGATCCAGGGTGACCCCGCCCTTAGGCTGCTGCTGATGAATGCCAGGTCAGTCTGTAATAAGGCTCCCCTAATACAAGACTCTATTTTGGGGGAGCGGGCCGACCTGGCATGCATCACTGAGACCTGGCTGAGACCTGAGGATGGGGTGCCTCTATCAGAGATGTGTCCGGCCGGGTTCGGTGTTTGGCACCAGCCTAGGGATGTGGGTAAGGGCGATGGTGTTGCCATTATAGCCAGGGAGTCATTGGGAGTCGCCAGGGCCACCGCTCCACAAATTTTGGGTTGTGAGGCTCTGCTCCTGCGGTTGGGCCCTAACGGTCAGTTGGGGGTCCTACTCCTGTACCTGCCTCCTTGCAGGGTAAGGGACTCCCTGCCTGGGCTCCTTGAAGCCATCTCGGCGTTGGCTTTGGAGTTCCCTAGACTGATGGTTTTGGGGGACTTCAATTTGCCTTCGCTGGGGTCTGGTTCTGAGGTGGCACAGGAGTTCATGGCTTCCATGGCAGCTATGGACCTGGTTCAGGTAATTCAGGGCCTGACCAGGGGCAGTGGCCACACGCCAGATTTAGTCTTTTTGTCGGGGGGGGGGGGGTGGCAGTGCGATCTGAGTTTACAGAAGCTAGACATAACACTTGTGCCATGGTCAGATCACTATCTGGTGGCTCTAGACTTTCTGGGGGCGACACTTCATCGTAAGGAGGCAGGGTCGATTAAAGTGGCCCGCCCCCGGCAACTGATGGATCCGGATGGATTCCAGAGGGAACTGGGGGAATTTCCTCTGGATCGGCGACACGATTCACCTGAGGCAATTGTTGACCTGTGGTACGGGTCGACGACATCTGCCTTGGATGTAATCACTCCACTACGGCCTCTCAGAGCCCATGGAGCTAGGTCATCCCCGTGGTTCACTGAAGAACTACGGGAGCTCAAACGGGCAAAGAGACGCCTTGAGCGCCACTGGGTGAAGACCCAGAGCGATTCCGATTGGACACTAGCTAGAGCCGCTATTAGGGCCTACCTAGTGGCGATGGGGGTGGTGAGGAGGCAGTACTTCACCTCCCTTATTGCCTCCGCTGATAATCGCCCAGCCACCCTGTTTCGGGTGACCAGGTCCCTCCTGGGTAAGGTGGGGCCTGTGCCTGGTTGGCAGGGATCGGCTGAGGACTTTGCTGACCATCTGGTGGAGAAAATCGATCGGATCCGCTCGGGGTTTAAACTTGGCGTGGACGGGGAGGGTCCGGGGGAGCCAGTGCGCAGTCTTGCGGTGTTACCTGGGATCGGTTTGATCCTGTTGCCCCGGATGAAGTGGACAGGCTCCTTGCAGCGGTCCGTGCCACTAATTGTCCATTGGATCCCTGTCCCGCCTGGCTGGTAAAAGCCTCTAAGACGGTGACAGATGGCTGGGTCGGGGCTATAATTAACACGTCTTTTCGAGAGGGGATATTTCCTGCACTGCTGAAACATGCTCTTGTGCGCCCCCTCCTGAAGAAGCCATCCCTCGATCCAGCAATCCTAACCAACTACAGACCTGTATCCAACCTTCCTTTTTTGGGGAAGGTCCTGGAGAAGGCAGTGGCACGTCAGCTGCAGGGGGTGCTGGATGAAGCGGAATATCTGGGCCCATTCCAGTCAGGATTCAGGCCTGGATATGGTACTGAGACTGCATTGGTCGCGCTGATGGATGATCTCTGGCGAGAGTGGGATGGCGGTCATCCGTCCGTCCTTGCTCTTCTTGACCTCTCAGCGGCCTTCGATACTGTTGACCACGGTATCCTTCTGGAACGGCTCCGAGGATTGGGGATCCAGGGTACGGTGTGGTCCTGGTTTTCCTCATTTCTGAGGGGCCGGACCCAGTTGGTGTGGTTGGAGAGTGAGAGGTCGAGTCCTAGGCCCCTAAAATATGGGGTGCCTCAGGGCTCGGTACTCTCTCCTCTCCTATTTAACATCTACATGAAGCCGCTGGGTGAGATCATCCGTTCCCACGGGGTGCGGTACCACCAGTACGCGGATGACACACAGTTGTACATCTCGGCCCGTGGGAACCCCAGTGATGCAGTCAAAGTCCTTTCCAGCTGTCTGGAGGCTGTTGGGGTCTGGATGGGGGTAAATGGGCTACAGCAGAATCCTAGCAAGACTGAGTGGCTATGGATAGGGGGTCCTGTGTTATCCCGGGAGCTACCATCTTTGGTTTTGGATGGGGCTGTTTTGCCCCAGACCAACCCGGTGCGCAACTTGGGGGTCCTCCTGGATTCGCGGCTGCTGCTAGAAGAACAGGTGGCGGCTGTGGCCAGGAGGGTCTTCACCCAACTTCGGGTGATTCGCCAGTTGCGCCCACTCCTGGACCGGGACTCTTTGCTCATGGTCACTCACGCTCTGGTGACCTCCAGACTAGACTACTGTAATGCGCTCTACATGGGGCTGCCCTTGATGACCATTCGGAGGCTGCAGCTGGTCCAGAATGCCGCGGCCTGGGTGGTGATGGGGTGTGGACGTTATGCCCATGCCTCACCACTGCTTCGGGGGCTGCACTGGTTACCAGTTTGTCTCCGGGTGCAATTCAAGGTGCTGGTTTTGACCTTTAAAGCCCTACATTGTAGTGGGCCAGGGTATCTTAGAGACCGCATCGCCCTAAGGACGTCTGTCCGTCCAACCAGAGCGGACCGGAGGGGCTCTCTAATTGTGCCATCAGCCAGGGGGGCTCGCCTCTCTGGCACAAGGAGGAGGGCCTTCTCCGTGTCCGCACCAGCCCTTTGGAACCTCCTGCCTGTGGAACTGCGTCTCCAGACGGAGTTGTTGCCCTTTAGGAAGGAACTAAAGACCTGGCTGGCGGGCCAAGTTTGGGGTGCGGGTGGGGATGGGGGTACCGTTGGGTGGTTGGTATAGAGAAGTGTGCCTTCCCCCAAGGTCCCTTCGGTTCTTGCGCACCTTTTAGGGGTGGGTTTTTTTAAAAACTTTTAACTTTTTTATCATGTGTCTTTTATGTATTTACTGTCCGCTATGTAAACCGCCCTGAGTTGGGTTGTACCTGAGTGGGCGGTATATAAGCATGAAAAATAAATAAATAAATAAATAAAACCACGGGTGGGGCTGCACTTTTTTATTTGTATTGAATCATCATGGACAAAATAATTGGATACAAGCCAAGACTGATATGGTATGTTTTTTTTGTTTCTTGTTTGTTTATTAATATTTTCCTCACATTTTTGTTTATTTTTTCACATTGTTTATTATTGTTTGTTCTTTTTTTAGTGTTTTTTAATTAATAAAAGGGGGGGGGAGAGATTTAAGTTCCCTGGAAGATGAGGGAAATATTCTTCTTTGGGTTCAATTGGCTACACAGAGGAAAGGAACTAGAACCGTGATGGTGAACCTTTGCACTCCAGCTGTTCTTGAGCTTCGGTTCCCGGAGGCCCAAGTCCCTGGGGGGCCACGCAAATAGGTTTACTGCATGTAGGTGGGCCGGGTGGACCCAATTGTGTGGATTCATAGGGACTTGGGCTTCTAGGAGTTTTTAATTTAATTTTAATTTAATAGTCATATTTATATATTCCACCCACTCAGGCAGAACCCGACTCAGGGCGGCATTACAACAAGTTCTAAAAACACATAAAAACACTTTAAAAGACCCATATCCCACCCACTTTTAAAAACCCATATCCCACCCACCCACTATAAAAAGAAGAAGAGAGAGTTCTTAACTGTTTACATAAGCCAGCAGGCGGGGACCGTGTTCCCATTCGGGCCCCACACCTGCCCTGCCAGCCAGGTCTTCAATCCTTTCCTGAAGGACAGCAATTCTCTTTGAAGTCTTAGATCTGTTGGCAGGAGGTTCCAGAGAGTTGGTGCGGACACGGAGAAGGCCCTCCTTCGGGTGCTGGACAGATGTGCACCCCTAACTGATTGCACCATTAGAGAGCCCCTCCGGTCCGCTCTGGTTGGACGGGCAGACACTCTTGGGACGATGCGGTCTCTAAGGTATCCTGGCCCACTGCCATATAGGGCTTTAAAGGTCAAAACCAGCACCTTGAATTGCACCCGGAGACAAACTGGTAACCAGTGCAGCTCCCGAAGTAGCGGTGAGGCATGGGCATATCGCCCACATCCCATCACCACCCGGGCTGCCGCATTCTGGACCAGCTGCAGCCTCCGAATGGTCGTCAAGGGCAGCCCCATGTAGAGCGCATTACAATAATCTAGTCGGGAGTTGGGGTTTGGGAACAGCTGGAGTGTCAAGGTTCACCATCACTGAACTAGAAGAGCCATTGAAGGCCTTTTTCTGTCAAATGCGAGAAATTAATAGGGACCTGGTGTTCGTGTTTGCAAACTGAGGTAAAAACACAGATGAAGATGGATGCCATATTGAAATATAAGTTGTGGAAAGAAAGCTTTGTGTGTTATATTGTAATGTTGATTACATTTTTGTTCCCTTTTAAATAAACTGGAAGTTACTTTAAAAAACAACAACGAATTGGTTGTTCAAGATGATCTCGTGCACAGCCTAGGGAGCAAAGAAAATGAAAATACAAGCAGAAGCCCTCCTCTCAAAGGTTAAGTCTTACTTGAAATTACCAGCATTAGAGGATAAAAACAGAATTCCAGTTAGTAAGATGTAAACCTATTGAATATGGGAGTTACCAAATAGTAAGCTTTTGGATAAACATTTAGTAGTAATTCTAGTCTGCCATGGCCCTGAAGGGCGACTGAGGAGGACCTCGTCACCGCCCCCTAGCCCCCACCAACGGCTGGAGGGAGGAGCCGCCATGGCCCTGAAGGGCGACTGAGGAGGACCTCCTCATCGCCCCCTACCCCCCACCAATGGCTGGAGGGAGCAGCTGCCGGGACACTGCTGCTGCATCTGCTCCAGAGACGTTGAGCCCAGGCTTACATGCATCTCACTTCAGTAGATGTGGGTGGTGATCCACGTACACATGTAGAGGTGGTGACTATGAGAAAGTTCATGAACATGCAGAGCAGAGATTTTACAGATGGTGCAAAACAAACACGCAAATTGGATGGGTGGGTGGATGGACTACATCCAATTGTCAGCTAAAGGCTTAAGCACTTCAAGGCTTCTGAATCTTTCTCTTTCACCATGCCAAACATAAAGAAAAACACTGTACAGATATATAATTATTTCCTGGTCCCTGAGGTGCACAATAACAACTGTTTCTGTGTTGGGCTGGGGAGGTAGGAAAGTGATTTCGGCTATGAAGCCCCTGTGATCTTTTCACTCTGATCCACGCTTTACTCTGTGGAGCCTGCAGAGTAAAGCACAGCAACTTTAGTCTGATCCTTAGCCAGCAACCTGACTCCTTCCCTCACTTCACTGGGTCCAGGAATTTGGTCCCGATCCTAACGAGGGCTCCTAACATCCCCGTCTGAGTCATGACCTTGCAAAATCATTCCCCGCGAGCCGCCTTCCCCACGCTTTGCTCCTACCTCACAGAAGAGAGGGTGGGCCATCGCATCAGGCTTGACAACGGCAAGTGTGAGTTGCAACACACGCTGTGGGACACGCAAGATGGCTTTCATCCCACTGGCCTGCAATCTCTGTCCTGGCTGGATTTGATGGGTGTCCTGCGTTCCAAGCGAGGATGCATGAAATCATGAGCCTGGAGACAAACGGGCACGCCAGAAAGACAAGAATACTGAGTGAGGAGCATACACACACACACATTTATTTAGTTACACACACACACACACACACACACACACACACAAATACAATTTGCACTTGTATTTATGTATTTGTTATATTTATGCATTTTTCCAGTTATTCAACAAATGTTCAATCAACAAGTCAAAATTTAAAAAATGAACATGAAAAATAAAAATGGTTGTAAAATTGTAAAAAGGATCCAAATAGTTTCATCATTAAAACTGCTGTCCTTCAGCCAGAACGTTGTGAGTTTGATCCTGATGGGATTCCATGGTTGACTCAGCCTCTTCCATCCTTCCAAGGTCTGTAAAATGAGTCCCTATCATGTTGGGGGCAAAATGCTAATGACGATTTTGTGAACCCCCCAGAGAGGGCACTAAGCACTAATATGGGGCGGGAAAGAAGTCTGTCATTGCTAATTGCTATCACAGAAATGTGCATGAACTGATGAAAACATATTTTGCTAATGCAGGAGTGCCCAAACTATGGACCGGGGGCCAAATCCGGGCCCTGATGCCAACTCATCCGGCACACGAAGCCCTCACTGCTCCTGGAAGCGGAAGTAAACCGTATGGACAAGTTTTATTTCCACTTCCAGGAGCGATGAGGGCTTCGTGGGCCAGATGAAATGGCATCAGGGCTGGATCTGGCCCCCAAGCCATAGTGACCAGCCCCCAGAATTATGTTGTTCCTGCAATTTCGTTGTTCCTGCAAGGGGACAATGACAATACAGATTTATCTTATGTGACCAGCCCACAGACAGCCCAAAAAGTTTGGGCACCCCTGTACTAATGCAACTGAGACAGTCTTGTGTTCTTCCTCCTTCACATTTTGTCTCCCACACACACTCATATAGGCACCACAACATATACGCACACATGCACCTGCGTGTGCGCAAAGAGGAGCCCAGAATTCCTGCCAGTACCAATGCTTTTTAGGCAGGGGGCAAGGATCCTCTGAGGAGGAATGGGTGATCCTTCCACCCACCCCACAGACATGGGCTGGGAGGAGCCCAGTGGCATCCCTTGACCTTGCAAGAGAGGTGGATTGGGATGGCTGGCTGGCTGGCTGGCTGGGGCACGAAGGGCCTGTCCTCCCCATGCCTGTACCTGGGGCTGAATGAACGGAGTCTCTTTGCTCGGAATGGGGTGTCCTGCCAGCGTGGGGCACATGGGCAATGAGGGGAGCAGGCGTCCAGGGATGCCACAGTGACCAAGGGGCGGCAACAGCACCTTCAGTCCTGCCTGCGTGGGGGTGGGGGTCTCTCACTTGCCACCCCTCCTTGTAAGGGGGCTCCGGGCTGTGACTGTTGGCACGGTCTTACAAAAAGTCGGGGGGGGGGAAAGAAAGGGGTAGGTTCGGGTTATACCCCCCACCCCCACCCCGTCTCAAAGAGAGAGAGGGGGATCAACCTCGCTCAGTGTGTGTGCTTGCTTGGGCTGTGTGCGCGTGCTTTGGGAGGGGGGGGGGGCAGAGGCAGATTCTTATAAGCTGCTAGGAGGGAAAGGAGGGGCAGCCGGGGGTTCCTAGTCTTACGGCGGCGGCGGGGGGGGGGGAGGTGTTCCCTAGACAGGGGAGGGGGGGAGGTAATAATGACCAGTGAGCTTCTGGTGTGGACCCCCCCCCCCGCCGCCCCGCTTTCCTGTCCAGCCCCGCCACCCACAACCCCTTCCCCTGGGAGAGGGGCGGGGGGCTTCAAGATAGGCAAGGGTGGGGTGGGCGAAGAAGACAGGGTGCGAGCGGGCAGGGGGGCGCAGGAAAGGAAGACGCGCCCCCTCCTCCTTGCAGCTATTTGGAGGGGGTGGGGGGGGGTTGTGGCGGTTAATCCGGATTGGAAGCGGAGCGTGGGGTGGGGGTGGGGAGGGCGAGGGCGAGACAGGGCAGGACTCCGGAAGAGAAGCGAAGAAGGCCGCCCGGCCGGCGCTCACCCGCCACGGGAGGAAGAGGAGGACAGGACCGACCGAGGAGGAAGAGGAGGAGGCCACCACGCGAGGCCTGGTCCCTGGCCTAGTCGCGCCGCTCCGTCGCTTAGCAACCGCCCGCCGCCACCTTCGGGACCCGGAAGTAGGAAGAGGAGGTGGTGGTGGCTGCCCCCCCCCCCCAGGGTACTTACTTGGCTGCTCTCTTCGCTGGGGGTGGGGGAGATGACGACCCCCCCCCCTCATCTCTGGTCAGACGGGTGGGGGGTGGGGGGGCGCCCCCCCTTCCACCTTCTTCATCTCTCTCTTGCCCGGAATCGGGTGGGGGTCTCAGAGGGGCAAAAAAAAAAGTTTTTTTTAAAAAGAAGAACAGCTTCCCTTCTGCCTCTGTCTGGGTGGGTGGGCTTAGACACCCAAATCCTCCCCTGCCGGGTGCTGGTTGCAGGGTGGGGTGGGGTGGGCGGGAGGGTGTCCTCTCTGGACTTCTTTTTCTTGGGGGGGGGGGAGGGGGGTGTTTTCTTGGCAGGGTCTCTGGCCCCGCAACATGCTGCAACAAACAGAACAGCACAATTCCGAGGAGAAGAGGGGGGGGGGGGGAGGAGGAAAAATCCCCATCAAATCAAGTCACAGAGAAGAAGAAGGAACCTGCAGTTTGAAATTGGGCTTGGGATGATGCCATAGCAAGTCACCTCTTGATTGCAGCTAGATTCCTCCTCCTCCTCCCCAGCCCCTTCTTCCTTTTCTCTCCCACCCTCTCTCTCTCTCTGGCAGACCCAGGGCCTGGTCCAGCTGCACGTGGATCCAAAGCACTATGGCCAGAGCAGTGCTCGGCGGGGATGCCGACACAGAGCTGGACCAGGAGAAGTACGATGCGGAGGAGAATGTCAAGATTATCTGCCTGGGGGACAGTGCGGTGGGGAAGTCCAAGTGAGTAGCCCCAAGATCTAAGGCCGGAGTTCTCAACCTTTGTTAGCTTTTGGGGGCCATTGGGTCACACGCTCCCTCAGACAGCTTCGGGGGCTGGACGGCCATTTTGCTCTTCCTCCATGGCACTTCCTGGTGTGGTGGAGGTGATGGGTGGGTTGGTGTTGTGGGCTGCATCCGGCCCATGAGCCGCAGGTTGACAACCCCTGATCTAAGGTGTACGCGCACTAAACCCATTCATGTGGATTCATGGGGACTTGGGCTTCTGGGAATTGAAGTCCAAGAACAGCCAGAGTGCCAATGTTTGCCATCACTGGACTAAGGGGTGCCCCGTTTATCTAGCAATAGCAATCACACTTCTATAGACTGCCCCATAGAACCCATTAGAAGTGCCCCCCTCTTCCTCCTTTCCCCCCCCCTCCCCCCCTCTCTCTCTGGGTGGTTCACAGGTTAATTAGCATTTTGTCCCCAACACGCTAGGTCCTCATTGGACTGACCTTAGAAGGAGAGAAGGCTGAGTCAACCTTTTCCCCCCTCCTGGATTGAACTCACAATGTTTGGCTGCAGTATAGCCATTTAACCACTGCGCCACGAGGGCTCTTATCTCTTGCTGCTCTCAGGACAATAGGTACCAGATGAGTGGTAGGGAATAACGCTCACCTCCTTTTTGTGCACCTGAAAAGCGGCAAGGTTCAATTTGGCAACATCATTCCATGAAGTTGGTCCTCTTTTTTCAAACACACTTTCCCCATAGGAACACTATGAGGTGCCTCTTAAGGTGCCAGAAAGCCCTCTAGCTAGGCTTAATAGGGTTACCCCTCTAAAATCATTTGGGGTTGTGTGACCAAGGGATCTTGATTTTTTTATTAGGTCAAGGTCTCCCTTGCTCAAAAGCCAGTCATGCCTGACTCTAGGATGCGGTGCTCATTTCCTTTTACAGCCAATGAGCCAGCACTGCAGACTTTTCCGTAGTCATATTGCAGGCAGAACTAGGGGCTGTTATCTTTCTCATTGAAGTGGTACCTATTTATTGACTTGAAATTTCTTGCTTTTTAACTGCTAGGTTGGCAGGAGCAAGGACAGAGATAGGAGCTCACTCCATCATGCAGCATTCAAGTATCGAATGGCTGATCTCCTGACCTTCCAGTTGCCAGGTTCAGTGTCTTAACCACTAAGACACAGTAGTTCCAATGTTCTAATTATGCATGCATTATTTAAAATATGTGGGGCATGCAGTCAGTGCGTTGGCCAAAGGCCTGGCTGAGTCAAGAGGTCTTTTCTTGACAGCAGAAGGACAAAAGAAGCTGGGCCATTGCCTATTGGCCTGGCTTTGTCTTGTCTTCTTTAGAAGGGCACTGCAGAGCCAGGGGGCTGTTACTGAGAAGCCCCTGTCTCCTGTCCTGAGCAAAGGTACCTTGAGAGGGTGGTGGGACAAAAATAAAAGCCTTCTTTGAAAGCCCTAAGCTTGGGCAGGTTCGTAGGTGGAGATGCAATCTTTCAGGCTTAGTTGATTTGTAGAATGCATCCTTCCCAGCATGGGCCACAGATTAGGGACTATTGCTGGTGTAATAAACCCCTGTGTTTAGAATAATTTTGGCTTTGGAAAAGCCACCCACCCACCTACCCACCCGGTCATGCCATACAGTTCCTTGGCTGGAGCCCTGAAGCATCCAGATCAGTCAGCGTGGGCAGTATGGGGCCAGAGGGATTGACTTGCCTTGGTTCAAGGCAGTTGGTGATGGCTCTTTGTTCAGGACCCTCCATTGACTGGGTGTTGTGGTTTAATGGGGGGGGGGAGGATGTAGGGAAATGATCCACAGGGTACAATGCTGTTCCCTTTTCAGCTGTGATTAATGAATGGGAGAGTTACTCACTGGACTCATTTCCTTCCCACTTTCAGATTAATGGAACGTTTCCTCCTGGACGGATTGTATCCTTTTTTTTAATACTTAACAAGCTGAACTAACTCCAGTCTTGGTGAAGCTGGACTTATGGGTCTGTCCTCCTTCACTGTGAACTTTTTAAAAAGAGGGTTCAGTCCAGCCATGAGAGTTTCATAACCTCATTTCATAGGGAAACGGACATGTTTGCTTAACAGTAGTCTCCTTCCTTTTAACATTCTCTCTGCTTTCAAGTCACCGGCCCCATCCCCACCCCCCATTGCCACGTTACACATATGCCAGAGTTGAGAAGTGTGTGGGAGGAGGTGAAGATCAAGGTGTCTCCCTCGCTTGAAAGCCAGTCGTGTCTGACTCTAGGGTGCAGTGCTCATCTCCATTTACAGCCAAAGAGCCAGCGCTGTCTGCGTTTGCAGACATTTCTGTGGTCATGTGGCACTGCATGATTAGATGCCAGAGAGCATGGAATGCTGCTACTTCCCTGCCAAAAGCATTACCTATTTATCTACTTGCAATTGCTTGCTTTCAAACTGACAGGTTGGCAAGAACTGGGACAGACGATGGGAGCTCACTCCGTCATGCAGCACTCAGCTCTCGACCTGCTGACCTGCCAACCTTGTAGTCATCAAGTTCAGTCTCTTAACCACTAAGCCACCACAGTCCCTGTGTCACTCAGTTAGCAAGTGTCGTAAGGTTCTAATAAGGGTGACAGAAGGGCACCAGACCTATAAAATCCTGCACATGGCAGTTGCACTTTGCCTCTTCTGAACACTTCTGCCCTCTTGCTTGCTGTGTCATTTCCCATTGGCTCTCATGCCTTTCAGCATCTCCTTGACGTTCACCCACAGCAAACCCCAGCAGCTCTCGACTTTTGCTCTGACCCTCTACAAATATGAAGCCACTGTGGGTGGCAAGACAGTCCTTGTGGGTGAGTGATAGACAGGAGACCCAGAGGCAGGCCCTGAGCTTCAAGGTCTTCTCTTGCCTTATGGCTCATAGCCTCTGCCTTGAGGAAGGGGAAGGGGAAGGGAAGGGCACAGCAAGTCATTTCATGGTGAGTGTGCATAGGAAATAGGAGGTACTGTAACCTACAGTTGAGCACAGAGCTCCATTTGGCCAGAGGTGGTGGTGGTGGGGGAGCTGGAGTCTGGACATGGCGGGTCAGGGCTGAGGCAGTCAGGAAGCCCCGGGTTCAAAGAGGTTGCATACCCCCCCCCCCCAGCAGCAGCAGCGCCTGGCCATGTGGAACTCAGCCAAGAGGCTGCTGGGTGTGGCGCTGGCTTTCCTTCTCTGCTGAGACTTCCTGCTTTGCAGACTTCTGGGACACGGCTGGGCAGGAGCGCTTCCAGAGCATGCATGCTTCCTACTACCACAAGGCCCACGCTTGCATCATGGTAAGGAAACGGGTGGGCCACCCTTTCTGGAGTGGGGCCCCGGGGTCTCAAGGCTGGCCTTTGGACTGGAGAGTCCGGGAGGGTTTGCCTTCCTCCGAATAAGAGGCCAGGGCAGGATCCTCTGGGTGACAGAAGCCTTTAGAATGGTGTGTCTCCTACAGTAGGGAGAAGCATGGCCAGAGGTCTCCTGCCATTTATACATTTTCAAATAGGCAAGCTGCATTGCAGAGCCAATTTGGTGTGGATTGGTGACATTTAGACTAGTCAAGGTCTAAAGCCAGAAGTGGCCTTGTAAGCCATTCTGTAGGCACTGGTCAGTTACTCTGTTTGCCTCTTAGTCTTCTACGCAGTCTACCCTTTGTAGGGACTCTGGGCTGTGGGTTGTAAAGCCATCTGGCTTCTGCCACACAATCCTTTCTTAACCCATTGTCTTAGCAGGGAGCCCTTGCCTGGTTTGAGGCACAGGCATGGCCAGCTGGCTTCAGTGTCTTTCTATGGGAGTTCACCTAGAGGAAGTCCCTGGCTGGCTGTGTGCAGACTGGAGCGCATAGCTGTGGTCTGTGGCAGCGGAATGCCTCTCGCTACTTGTCTGTCAAGCAGCATCCTTCCCTGTCTGCTCTCCTCCCATTTTGGGGCAGGTTCAGCATGTGTCACGAGTGCCACAAGTGAGGCAATGATGGTGGAGAGAGGCACATGTATGCGGTTCATTCTCTTCTCATCACCAGCCTCCTTCACTCCCGCAGTAGTTTCATCTGGAGGTAGAGGCATGCTTTCTTGGCTTAATCTCTTCAACCTCAGCCATTGAGGAGATTTGTCAGCTGCCCCTGGGCCGGCGGTGCTCCCAGACCTCTCCTAAAGGCATTTGGTCTCCCTCGCACACCTAGCCGCTGTGCTGTTACAACAAAGGTGTGCAAATCCTTGAGGCCCAGGGGCCCAATTATCCTTCTGGAGGCCAAACCCAGTCCCAGTGGTTGAGCCAAATAACCATACTGGGAAGTAAAGAAATGTCCACTTCTGATTTCTTTTCTGGGTCAAGCTTTTTTTTTTCAAATAAGAAAGCGGTCTGGCTTGGAACGGAAATGAGAAACGATGTGTTTGCCCCAGCTTAAGCCCTGCATCTGGGTGGGTGGGCGATTGGGGGTTCAGAAAGGCATCCTTTCCCCACTCACCTGCAGGCACATCAGAGGGTTGGTCTTCCATCAGTCACTTCCTGTCGTGGATCTGCCAGCCGCATCCTCATTGTTACTGGCCTGACATTCGCGTCCACTTTCATTGAGGAGGCTTTACCCCTGCTTTTCCTGCATTTTTTTTGTTGCAATCCCTGGTGGTCAACAGCTGGTGTGGCTGTGATGGGTTGTCTTTTCTCTCTTCCAAGGTCTTTGATGTTCAGAGGAAGGTGACCTACAAGAATCTGGCCAACTGGTACAAGGAGCTGCGCGAGTTCCGCCCCCAGATCCCCTGCATTGTGGTAGCCAACAAAATCGATGGTGGGCCCCTTCGTTTCTAGCTGAAAATCTGGTTTCTAACTCTTTCAGCAGAGGGATGATGTTCTGGAGTCAGAGGAGACATTGAACGGCAGGTCTTCCATTGGTTATGTGTTAAAGGTTGGAGGCACAAGACTGCCAAAGCTCAGTCTCCAAAATGACCTATAAGCAGTAGCACTCTCCAGACCTATTTTCATTGTACAAAATTCGTTCATAAATATTACTGTTGCCTTCACAGTCTCTGAATATGCATTTCTATAAACCCAAAGTGAAAGTGATAGTATCCCCATTTAAGGGAAGGATGCCTGTGAGTTTTCGTGAAACTCAGCAAAGCAAACCTCAGAAAAGATGGTGTAAATCAGGGGTGTCCAAACTACGGCCCGTGGGCCAGATCTGCAGAGTGTATTTTACTTCTACTTCCGGGAGCGATGAGGGTGACACAGGCCAGATGAATTGACGTTGAGGGTCTGTATCTGGCCCATAGGCCGTATTTTGGACACCCCCAGTTTAAGCAGATAAAATGGCAGCCTAAAAATCTATCTCATCCTGTTGCAAAACATTGTAAAGTGTGTATTACTTCCACTTCCAGTGGGAGGAACCACGTGACCAGCCTGTGGCCCAAAATGTTTGGGCATCCTGGTGTAAATGGTCTACCCTGGGTGATTAGGTAAATGTCTCCCTTGCTCAAAAACCAGTAGTATCCAACACTAGAGCACAATGCTCCTCTCCATTTACAACCCAAGAGCCAGCGCTGTGCATCTGCAGATGTTTCTGTGGTCATGTGGCAGGCATGACCTGACGCCGGAGCATACGGAATGCTGTTACTTTTCTCACCGAAACGGTACCTATTTATCTACTTGCAATCTCTTGCTTTCGAACTGGTAGGTTGGCAGGAGCTGGGACAGACGACGGGTGCTCACTTGCCTAACAACTACGAGTTTTAAAGGAATCAAGTCTTTGGTTGAAAATCATTCTGCCCCATTAAGTAGCAGTGCATTCTGAAGCATATCCTATGGGTTGACCCTTGGACTCAATGGGTGGCATGGAGATGATACACCTTCCCCTGTGATGGCTCCCTGACCTCTGATCTCCCCTCTTGCTTTTCTAGCTGACATCAGTGTGACTCAGAGGAGCTTCAGTTTCCCAAAGAAGCTAAACCTGCCTTTCTATTTTGTGTCTGCTGCTGATGGCACCAATGTGGTGAAGGTAGGAGAAAGCTCTGGCCTGCAAGGAGATGCAGGCCTCCTGGCCAGAGGAGGATGAAGAGGGCCTAATGGAAACTGCCCATCCCCTCCGGCAGGGAAAGGGGTGGACGGGGAGCCTGCCGTTTGTCTTGCTGCCTCCATAATCGGCTCACTCCTTCTTCCACAGCTCTTCACTGATGCGATCAAACTAGCCGTCACCTACAAAGAAAATTCGGGGGATTTTATGGATGAAGTCTTGAAGGAGTTAGAAGTAAGGCAGTGTGCCAGGTGCCTTAGACAGGTGCCCCTGGAAAGGCCCTTTCTTTCATGGCTCCCAGAACCACCTAGCTGTCATGGCTGATGGTCATACAGGCTAAGGAATTCTGGGAGTTTTCATTCCCCCCCCCCCCAAAAAAAAAAAAAGAGAGAGAGAGGCATTTCTCAACAGTCTGGCTGCCCATGCTCCCTTCGTGGCACGTGTGTTGATTTTTGGGGAGCCAGTCCCATCTGGAGGGCCTCTGGTGGAGCTTGAAACTTGTTTTCTTTTAATATATTGCTCTCAGGCATCTTTGCCGTTTGAGTGGCCTTCTGGTTCCGAGAGCCATTCCAAACAGCTAGAACCAAAGAGAGCCTTCCTTTCCCTTCCCTTGAATTCTTCTCCTGGCTGTCGGCCTCTCTCTCTCTCTCAGTCTCTTCCTTCCCTTTATTACAGATCTCGTTTTTTTATAGCTGGCAGTGAGGATATAGACTGCAGCACCGTTTTCCTCCCCCCTCCCTGTGATAAAACTTTCCCTGACTGACTGCCTCTTTGTTATAGGCCAGTGATGGCCAGCCTTGGCACTCCAGGTGTTCTTGGACTTTAATTCCCAGAAGCCCAAGTCTTTGTGAACCCACACCAATGAGTTTACTGTGCATACACACCCCCATGGATTCACAGAGACTTGGGTTTCTGGGAATTGAAGTCCAAGAACAGTTGAAATGCCAAGGTTCACCACCATGGCCATAGGTTGTCAACCGTGGGCCCCCAGATGTTCTTGGATTTCAGTTCCCAGAAGCCCAAGTCAGCACTCCTGCTGACCAGGGCTTCTGGGAATTGAAGTTAAAGAACACCTGGAGCGCCAAGGTTGCTCATCACTGTTACTGGCTAAAGGTAGCAGCCATCCGGTTCCAGTAGAGAAGACAGCTGGAGCAAGATTTCTCATTCATTCATTCTTTTTTTAAAGGCAGGCTAGTGCCAGTGGACCAGGTGGTGTAGCAGAAGAGAGGCTCTCATCATAAGCCAAACAGTGCCATTCGTTCATTTGGTGCATCACTGCCAACATCTGTAACAAACACGTCACTAAGGCACAGAACAAAGCAGGAAAGATGTTTAAAATTCCCTGAAACGTTCGGTCTGCCATGCGTGAGAGAGAAGGCCTCAAGCAGCACTTTAGGGGCGAGAAGTCCAGACCTTAAAGGATAGTCCCTGCAGTTTTCATGGCAAGCAGGGTAGGCTTGCCAGAGTGCAGGTGGCCGTTCAGGGAGCCAGAGGATTCCAAAACAATTCTAAATCTTTGAAAGACAGAACCAGCATTCCAAGTGGAGTCTAAAGGCACCTGGGCAGGTCTGTCGCTAGCACAGGGTTAGCCTAACCTAGCCAACTGGAAGGTGCTGCTCCCGCATGAGCATTTTGCACTAGTTGAGTTTTCCAGACACTGTTAATGGGGTCTCCATACAAACCATGTGACAGTAGTCTCTACCATGTGATGAAAGGGGAGATATGGGATTGGGGGGGGGCAGGGTCTACCCAGTGGTTGTGGCTTCTAGTCCATAGTGTGGGTAGTAGGTGTGGGTGTTGTGTTGCACTACGTAGAATATCTCCTGTTGAAGCTCTACCTGCTGTTTCCGGCTTGCCGTTCAGTGACTGCTTCCCGTTTCCCTGCAGAATTTTGAACTGGAGAAGGAGGAAGAGGAGAACGAGCCATCCAACAAAGAGGAGAACGGCCCTGGGGAAGCCCTGCCTTTAACCTGAGGCCCGAAGGGGTTTCCGCTCCTTCCAGTAGCTAGCGTTTGCCCTTTTGGCACAGACTGGGAGAGCACTGGGGTCTCTCCACTTGGAGGCAGCTGGAGGATCTCCCTGGCGGAGTTGGCCTGGCTGGGAACCACCCCTGCTGCCCTGGGTGTGTGTCGGAGAAGATGCCCAGAGCAGCTTCTTTCCCTTGCAAATGGGGAAAAGGTGCAGATTTGGGTGGGAGTTGGGCTCCCAAGTGCCTCATCCTGCACCCCACTGATGTTGGTGGAATCCATCGGGAGAGAGAACCATTAAAGGACTTGAAACAATGTCTTGGCATGTTCTAGACCCAATTAGAGGTACAAGAATCCTTGATTTGAACTTGAGTAATACTCAGGATCTGGTGCAAGATGTTAATGTGACTGATCCAATAGGGAACAGTGACTGCAACTCAATTATGTTTAACTTGATAATAGACTGCAAGTCACTGATAAAATCTAACACAGAGACCTTAAATTTTCAAAAAGGAAATTTCCCAAAGATGAGGAAACTAGTAAAAAAGAAGCTGAAAGGGAAAACTGAGAGAATCCAAACACTCCAAGAGGCATGGAGGCTGTTTGCAAAAACAATAACAGAGGCCCAATTGGAATGCATACCCAAAAGGAAAAAGGGCACTGCCAGGTCCAAGAGGACTCAGATGTGGCTTACAGGAGCTGTTCGGGAAGTGATCAAAAGCAAGAAAAGCTCATTTTAGAAGATGGAAGGCTTGTCCGAATGAGGACAGCAGGCAGAAACATAAATTCTGGCAGAACAAATGCAAGGCAACAATCAGGAAAGCAAAGCAAGACTTTGAGAAGCGTATAGCTAAAAATACTCAGAGAAATAACAAAGACTTCTTTACATTAGAAGTAAGAACCCAACTAAGAAGGCCATTGGACCATTAGATGACAATGGAAGGCAAGGGATTATTAAAGAGGAAACAGATTGCGGAGAGACTAAATGAATTCTTTGCTGGAGAAGACAGAGACCACATGCCCAAAACAGAGCCTATCTTCGTAGGGAGGGAAACCGAAGAATTAAGCCAGATAGAAATAACCAGGGAGGAGGTCCTTGCATGTCTTGTTAAACTAAACACTAACAAATCACCAGGACCAGATGGCATCCATCCACGAGTTCTCAGGGAACTTAAAGATGAAATTGCTGATCTCCGAGCCAAAATATATCATCTTTCCCTCAAATCAAGCTTTGTGCCTGATGACTGGAAGGTAGCGAATGTAACACCAATTTTGATCCAGGGGTGATCCAGGAAATTACCGACCTGTCAGTTTGACATGTGTCCCAGGTAAAGTGATGGAAACCATCCTAAAAGATAGAATTAATAGGCACATAGAAGAGAAGGAGCTGCTAAAGAAGAGCCAACATGGCTTTTGTAAGGGCAAATCATGCCTCACTAACCTGTTGGAATTTTTTGAGAGTGTCAACAAGCATGTGGATAAGGGGGATCCAGTTGACATTGTTTATCTGGACTTTCAGAAGGCTTTTGACAAGGTCCCACACCAAAGGCTCTTGAATAAACTTACCAGTCATGGAATAAAGGGACAGGTCTTGTCCTGGATCAGCAACTGGCTAAGGGACAGGAAACAGAGGGTAGCACTCAATGTGGAGGGAAGTAAAGAGTGGGGTCCCCCAAGGTTCAGTAACTGGGACCCCTGCTTTTCAACCTCTTCATAAATGATCTAGAAGTAGGAATAAATAGCAAGGCAGCCAAATTTGCTGACGACACTCAATTATGCAGGGTAGTGAAAACTGAGAGATTGTGAGGAGCTCCAGAGGGATCTCTTGACACTGGGGGAGTGGGCAGGACAGTGGCAAATGAGCTTTGACACTAGTAAGTGCAGAGTGATGCATGTTTGGGCAAAAAAAAACCAATTACATTTATAAACTGACGGGGGCTGAACTCTCTGCCGAAAACTAGGAAAGTGACCTTGGTGTCCTGGTGGGCGAGAGCTCAATGAAGGTGTCAACCCAGTGTGCCTCAGCAGTGAAAAAAGCAAACTCAATGTTAGGGATCATTAGGAAGGGTATAGAAAATAAGTCAGCAAGTGTCATTTTGCCTCTTTATAAATCTATGGTGAGACCCCATCTGGAATACTGTGTACAGTTCTGGTCGCCATACCTCCACAAGGATATGGAGCTGGAAAAAGTGCAGAGGAGGGCAACCAGAAGGATTATTAGGGGACTGGAACACCTTCCTTACCATCTGAGGCTGCAATGGTTGGGTCTCTTCACTCTTGAACAACGGTGTCTAAAAGTGACCTGATTGAAGTTTATAAAAATCATGCACGGTGTGGCCAAAGTAGATAAGGAAAAACTGTTTTCCTTATTGCACAACACTAGAACTAGGGGGCATTCAATGAAACATTTGGGTACTAGTTCTCAAATAAGAGAAAGTACTTTTTCACCCAGAGGATCACTAGTCTATGGAACTCCCTGCCAGAAGAAGTAGTGATAGCTGTCAGTCTTGACAGCTTCAAGAAAGGATTAGACAAGTTCATGGAGGACAAGGGTATCAATGGCTATAATTATGGATACTTAAGGACAACCTCCTGGTTGGAGAGATAGGCAGGATATATCTCTCATTGCCATTTCCAGGGAATCCTAAGCAGGTGAAGGCATCTGTGTGAGACAGAATGCTGGGCTGGATGGGCTCTGGCCTGTTCCAGCAAGGCTGTTCTTATGTTCCACTTCCAGGAGTGACTAGGGTGTCATGGGCTAGATGAATTGGCGTTGCAGGCTGGGTCCAGCCCCTGGGCCGTAGTTTGGGCACCTCTGCCCTACCTAGGAGGAAGGACTGAAGGAACAGGACATGTTTAGCCTTGAGAAAGGGAGACCGGGGGTGGGAGATAGGATGATGATAGCACCCTCCAAAGACCTGAAAGAGAGTCATAAAGTCTCTTAACTGTTAGAGCCGTAGGACAAGGTGACTTGTGACCTTGGGAGGTGGTTAATCTTCCAACACTGGAAGCGTTCTAGAGCAAATCTGTCAGATCTGCTGGAGGAGTAGCTTTCTTGGACGACCTGGACAGAATAGAGCAAAGGAAGGACATGATAGCATCAGAGGCCCCTTTCTACTCAGCATGCAGTTTTTAATGTCCCCCCCCCCCTGGACCGATGTATACTAACCCAGTGCTTCCCAACATGGGCAGGGGGGTGGGGGAGGCCCCAGAGGGAGACTTCAATCCCCAGAAGCCCATGTCAGTCCATTGGCTGATCATTGCTTTGGGGAATTGCCTGGGGCTTCTGGGAATTGAAGTTCAAGCACTAAAGGTTGGGAAACAATGTCCTCACCCCCAAACCTTTGCATCCTATGTTGAAGTACAAAGCAAGCCGATGGTAGGGCTGAGCAGAAGGCCTGTGCTTCCTGAGAAGGCCAACAGGCTGGGTAATGAAGAATATGTTTATTTCCTCGGTTCTGCATGCACACTGGCCCTGGAAGTCCCCTCTGGCTGGGTTTGGGGTTTGTGTGTGTGTGTGTGTGTGTGTGGGGGGGGGGGGGGGCTAGGATGTATTTGCGTCAGAGCTACACTTGCGTGCAGCAGTCACTGTGGTAATTTCCACCTGTTGGCAGGGACTCATCTCTTTCCCGGCTGGCAGTTCAGAGGGCGGCAGCTGGTTTGAGGCTTCTTCAGGGGGCACGTTGACTTCCTCTATGAGTTCTACCTCCGTCACTTTGGGCCACACATCCCCCTTCTCCTTTCTTGTGTGGTGCAAGAAGTTCTGAAGCAGCTTAAAGAAGGTGGCCACGGTACCGTTATTGGCCTTCTGAGGCTCAGACTGGTTCGGGGCTTGAGAGGCAGTGGCTCCTGGAGGCTCAGGTGGAGGAGAAGGTTCAGGGATGAGTTCAATGCCGGGTTCAGGTGTGGAGGTGGTGGATTCTGGCTGGGAAGACGTTTCAGGCTTGGGCTCAGTTGGCACTTGAGACTCCTGATGTGTCATGGTTTGAGGACTGGTTTGAAGTGAAGTTTCAGTTTCATGCTCAGGAGGAGCTGTGGGCTTAGTCTCAGGTGAGGCTGGGGGTGAGGCATTGGTGTCAGGTGGAGGTGTGTTGTGGGTGTGCAGGGGGACTCTGTCCTCGGGTAAGATTGCGAGTGTTTGTTGTGTTGTGGACACAGGCTCATGTTCTGCTTTGGTCTCAGGTGGAGGTGGAGTGCTGGCCTCAGGTGGAGATGGGGGCTGGGTAGACAATGAAATGCTTTGCTCAGGTGAGGTTTTGAGTGTGGCTTCCGTTGTGGACACAGGCTCATGTTCTGCTTTGGTCTCAGGTGGAGTTGAAGCGCTGGCCTCAGGTGGAGATGGGGGCTGGGTAGACAATGAGATGCTTTGTTCAGGTGAGGTTTCGAGCGTGGCTTCCGTTGTGGACACAAGGTCATGTTCTGCTTCAGTCTCAGGTGGAGATGGGGCACTAGTCTCAGGTGGAGGCAGGGGCTGGGTAAACATTGAGACATTTCCCTCAAGTGAGATTTTGGGCGTGGCTTCCATTATGGGAAGGGTGATCAAAAGTTCATGTTCTACTTTGGTCTCAGTCAGAGATTGGGTGCGGGCCTCAGGTGGAGGTGAGGGACTGGTGTTAAGTTGGAATTCGCCCCCTGTTGAGGTTTCAAGCATGGATTCTGTTGAAGGAACAGATGTGTGCTCTGTTTTAGGCACTGATGGGGTTATCTGCTTCAGCTCCTGGCTGGTCACTTCCTCTGAATGGGATGTGGTGGGCAAGGTGGTGCTTTTGAGGGACGTCGAGAGGGTTAAGGTTGGGGCTGGGGCTGTGGTTTCTAGGATTGGGGGAGGCTGAGGCATGGGACCAGCCCAGGCCTTCACCCAGCTATAGAAGGGCTGTGTGGCAGTGTAGACTCCAGGCCGGCGTGCTTTGCCACACCCGCGGCCCCAGCTGGTGATGCCAATGACCCAAAAGGGCTGCGGTGCCTCTTCCTTGCACATGAGGGGGCCACCGCTGTCTCCCTGCAGCAACAAGAGAGAGAGAAAGAGGAAACAGGTTGAGCAGAGGGTCAAGACAGCAGAAGCCAAGGCAGATACATACACCTCCAAATCAAAAGGGATGGGGAAACCCCAGGACCTTGGTAGGAACATGGCCTTCATTGAGCTTCAGCATGGCACCCACAGGATACCAATCATCGCCAACACCCCACCCCCCCACCCCGGGCATTGGCCATGCCCAGCCTTGATCACTTGGGAATACTCCGTGCTTAGTAAATCCTGGAAAGTGATACCATAATTCAGAATTAATTTGATGGCACACATTTATTCTTTCCACTGTAGATCTAAGAATACTTGTTTATATGACCAAGCATAAGAAGTAGGCTTCTAAGCCTCCAACCTTGCTTACTGAATTTAGCAAGCTTCATTGTTCTTACGTCAAGTTGGAACTAAATTACAGAGATCTGAATAGGGCTTTCAAAGTAAGTGAGATATGTAAGCAGTAGCTTTACTAGTTCCACACCCCCAGAAGCTTCAGTGGCTAGCAGGGATTTGAACTGGTGCCACCTGAATCTTTGATATTTTTGGGTTCTATGAGCCACCCTGAGTCGGTTTCTCCGAGTTAGGGCGGCATACAAGTCCAATAAATGAAATGAATGAAATGTCACTCTATCCACTACATCCCACTGTGTATCCGAAGGAAGGCTTACTTCCAAGTAAATACGTGTAGAAGCAGGCTGTTCCGTCAAGCATTAAAGGTATTAAACATCTCAAGTAGATACTGAGCTTTGATAAGAGGCAGCCTAGAAAAGAGACATTGACTAAAGCATCTGAAAAGAACAACAAAGCTTTTGAGATGTGGACCAACAGGTGGCTGCTAAGGATATCATGGGTTAAAATGGGACTAATGTAGATGTGTTGTGCTGAATGGATAAATAACAAGAACTGCTTAAGACCATTAAAGAAAGCTCCAATACCTTGGGCATGACATGAATAACAACATGAAATATAAAAGACTCCCCACCCCCACAAAAATAACTGAAATCAATCCCAGGGAAGCCAACATGTGCCGAACTAATCTTAGCTCATTTTTCAATTGTCTATCTTCTTTGGTAGACAGTGGGAATGCTGTCAATGTAATATGTCTTCTGCAAAGCTTTTAACAAAGAATTCCATGATATTCTGATTAGCAAGCTAACTAGGTGTGATATGGATAGCACAAGAGTCAGGTGGATATACAGTCGGTTACAGAATCCTACTCAGAGAGTTCTTATCAATGGCTCCTTCTCAAGCTGGGAGGGGGTAACAAGTGGAGTCCCACAAGGCTCAGTCCCGGCCCCAGTGCTCTTCAACCTCTTCATTAATTACCTTGGAAGAGGGAGTGCAGGGAATACTTTTTAAATTTGTTGTTGTTTAACAGGGATAAGTGCAAAGTTCTACACCTAGGAGAAAACCCCAAATACAGTTACAAGATGGGGATACTTGACTCAGTAATACTATGAGTAAGAAGGATCTTGGAATTGTTGCAGATCACAAACTGAACATGACTCAACAGTATGACATGGCTTCAAGAAATGGCAAATGTAATGTATGGTTGTGAGAGCTGGACCATAAGGAAAGCTGAGTGCAGAAGAATAGACACCTTTGAAATGTGGTGTTGGATGAGAATTTTGAGTGTGCCCTGGACAGCAAGGAAAACAAATAGGTCGATCTTAAAAGAAATCAACTCCAACTGCTCCTTGGAAGGTCAAATAGTGAAGATGATCCATGGGGGCACAAAGGGTTGGAATCAACTGTGCGACTGAACAACAACAAAATGTTAGGCTTCATTAACAGAAGTATAGTCTCCCAAACCCCACAAGCTACTAGTCTCCTTTTTGGCACTGGTCAGATCATATCTAGAGTACTGTGCCCGGTTCTGGAAGAAGTTCAGAAGGCAACAATGATGATCAAGGAAATGGAAACTAAGCCCTAGGACAGGGGGTGCCCCAATGCCAACTCATCCCACTTGCGCCGCTCTTGTCACTCCCAGAAGCGGAAGCAAAACACTCACGTTTTGCTTCTGCTTCTGGGAGTGACAAGAATGGTGCCGGCCAGATGAATTGGTGAACCACAATTGGGTGTACCCTGGGCAACAGAAACCCTGTTGTCCTGACTAATCTCTCTCACACTAGATCAAGCGAAAGGAACTATGGAATGAATTCACCTAAAGGTGGCTTAATTTTGGCAGTTTCATACCTGGCCTAGACACAGAAGAAGACTCAACTGAACAATGCGATGAACATCTTAACGCGATGTATTAAATCTACACCAATACATTGGCTCCCAATACTCAGCTACATCTCTCTCTCTCTCTCTCTCTCTCTCTCACACACACACACACACAAATGGATGGAGGTATAGCTGCAGTCCACACCATCTGATATTCATACGTACTGTACATTATGACCAATTAGAACCCCAATGGATCTGATCTACCACGACATATCCAGAAGACCAGTAACAAACAGGAGAAGAGCTGGCCGGTGTGTAGACCTATTATATAAATGGGGGAAGTGGCCTACAGCCCAGTATGACTGTGGGAACCCACACCCAACTGTTTCCCATATAATCAGTCCATGAATGTGCTAATAAGCATTTATGGGAGATATGACACATTTTCTTACTTTATCTCCTCTTGTGATTGACTGGATCAAGGACCTGGACATATCACTGTGATTTGTAAACATGTATATTTCATCAAATGTTATCCATATTTAATTATTTTTCCCAAACTTGACCTATACTTGCTGCTGCAGTAGTAGTAGTAGTAGTAGTAGTAGTAGTTGTTGTTGTTGTTATTATTATTTAATTTAATTTAATTTAATTTAATTTAATTTAATTTAATTTAATTTAATTTAATTTAATTTAATTTAATAGTCATACTTATATATGCCACCCACTCAGGTAGAACCCGACTCAGGGCAGCATTACAGCAAATTCTAAAAACATATAAAAACACTTAAACCCCATATCCCACCCACTATAAAATTGAAGAGAGGGTTCTTAAGTATTTACATAAACCAGCAGGCGGGGACTGTATTCCCATTAGGGCCCCACACCTGCCCTGCAAGCCAGGTCTTCAATCCTCTCCTGAAGGGCAGCAAATCTCTTTGAAGCCTTAGATCTGTTGGCAGGAGGTTCCAGAGGGTTGGTGCGGACACGGAGAAGGCCCTCTTTTGGGTGCTGGATAGATGTGCTCTCCTAGTTGATGGCACTATTAGAGAGCCCCTCCAGTCCACTGGTTGGACGGGCAGACACTCTTGGGACGATGCGGTCTCTAAGGTATCCTGGCCCACTACCATATAGGGCTTTAAAGGTCAAAACCAGCACCTTGAATTGCACCCGGAGGCAAACTGGTAACCAGTGCAGCACCCGAAGTAGCGGTGAGGTGCGGGCATATTATTATTATTATTATTATTATTATTATTATTATTATTATTATTATTATTATTATTATTATTATTATTATTATTATTATTATTATTATCTTAACCTATAAATCCAAGGGTTAACCGTTGGAACTGGCTATAGGTTGCTATGCCTCGCCCTACTTGCCTGCTCTCACCCTTCGTGCACACGGCCGATCTGGGTACGCAGGTCAACGAAGGATTGAAAAAACTGGCAGTGGGGCAACAGCCCCACAAACGCGAAGAAAGGGAAACAACTTCACTTCCCAACATTCCTTGCGCCGCGCCGCGCCAGAGCCAATCAGGCTGAGAGGCTCTCGCACGGCGCAGCGTTCGGAAACGCGCCGCAGCCAATCAAAAGAAAAGCATTTTAAAAAAACGCAGCACAAACACAAAGCAGCAACCCATAACTACAAGCCCCAGCGTCCTGCGCGCCATGAGCGCGCAGAGCGCTAAGGAAACTGCCGCCCGAAAAATGAAAAAGAAAAACAACTCACAGCCAAGCACACACCAGCCGGCTTTCTTTCCCTCACCAACAGCGCCTGAAGCTCCCGACTGGAGTTTCCCCTTTAATATCAGTGGGTGGGGGTTGCGATCCCCCTCTCCGCTGGCTACCCTAGGGTTGGGAGGTTTGTGGGGAGAAAAGGAGTATATTGCCCCAACCCTTCTGGAAACAAAACATCAGGCAGAGAGGATTGATCCCCCACCCCCCCTCCTTAAAACAACTCTGTCTTTTCTTCTCTTTAAAAACGGAGTTGTTTTAAGGAGGGGGTGGGTGGGGATTCGATCCAGTCTGCCTGATATTTTGGTTCCAGAAGTGTGAGGGTAATATACACCTTTTCTCCCCACAAACCTCCCAACCCTAGGGTTGCCAGCGGAGAGGGGGATCGCAACCCCCACCCACTGATATTAAAGGGGAAACCCGATCTACTTTCACGAATCCACACAAACAAAGCACCATAACACACTAAAGCCCCCCTCCCCACCACCTAGCCCACCCTTCCTAACCCCCCATGACCATGCCCCCCTTCCCACCACCGAGCCCACCCTTCCTAACCCCAACAACCATGCCCCCCCTCCCCACAACATAGCCCACCCTTCCTAACCCCCAACGAAAAACAACTCATCGCTTCACAGCCAAGCAAACACCAGCTGGCTTTCTTTCCCTCACCAACAGCGCCTGAAGGTCCCAACTGGAGTTTCCCCTTTAATATCAGTGGGTGGGGGTTGTGATCCCCCTCTCCGCTGGCTACCCTAAGGTTGGGAAGTTTGTGGGGAGAAAAGGAGTATATTGCCCCAACCCTTCTGGAAACAAAAGATCAGGCAGAGAGGAGCGATCCCCCACCCCCCGTCCTTAAAACAACTCCGTCTTTTCTTCTCTTTAAAAATGGAGTTGTTTTAAGGAGGGGTGGGGGGTGGGGATTCGATCCAGTCTGCCTGATCTTTTGGTTCCAGAAGTGTGAGGGTAATATACACCTTTTCTCCCCACAAACATCCCAACCCTAGGGTAGCCAGCGGAGAGGGGAGTCACAACCCCCACCCACTGATTTTAAAGGGGAAACCCGATCTACTTTCACGACTTCACACAATCAAAGCACCATAACACACTAAAGCCCCCCTCCCCACCACCGAGCCCACCCTTCCTAACCCCAACGACCACGCCCCCCCTAGTCCCCCCTTCCTAACCCCCAACGACCATGCCCCCCTCCCCACTACCTAACCCACCCTTCCTAACCCCCAACTACCATGCCCCTCTCCCCACCACCTAGCCCACCCTTCCTAACCCCCAATGACCACGTCCCTTCCCCATCCCCAAATAAATAAATATTTTTTTTAAAAAATACTAAAAACAGTCAAACACATCCAAAAATACACAAAAAAACACCAAAAACAATCCGAAGTAAACAAAGACACAATCAAAAACAAAACAAACAGACAAAAAATACAAATTCCAACCCCACCCCCACCCCCGCCCACACACACACACACACACACACACACACACACACAAAACAAAGAAAACAAGCAAACTTACCAACAGATGTGCTACCTCCACCAGGACTGAAAAAGAAATGAATAAAGAAAGAGACTACTTACCAGAAGAAGCTCCACCCAGAGGCCAGGAGAGAAAAAAAAGTCAAAATACAATAACCCCTACCAGCACCACCTGCTGGCCACAATAGTAAAAACAATTCAAAAACACACAAACATTGAATGTAAAAAACATTTACTTTTACATTATTAAAATTATGACCTACGGTACAACTAATTAAAAAAATTCAAAAAATAAAACATTATTCACTTACGTAAAACAATTTGAAAAAATTATATCATACTTTCTTCTTTAATTAATCCTCAAAAAAACCCCAAAAAAGCAGATCCCAGTTAATAACAGCCAAGCCAAAAAAATTAACATAAATAAACATTTAAAAAATTAAAATTACAGACTAAGCAATTTTAAAAAAACATTAACACAATTTAACCTTCCAACACAATTTAAAACTATTGCAAAAATAAAATTGGTTCATTTTTTATTAAAACACACGCCGGGCAACCCTTGCTAGTTATTATTATTATTATTATTATTATTATTATTATTATTATTATTATTATTATTATTATTATTATTATTATTATTATTATTATTATTATTATTATTATTGTTGTTGTTGTTGTTGTTGTTGTTGTTGTTATTATTATTATTGTTATTATTGTTATTATTGTTATTATTATTATTGTTATTATTATTGTTATTATTATTGTTATTATTATTATTATTATTATTATTATTATTATTATTATTATTATTATTATTATTATTATTATTATTATTATTATTATTATAGGTTGAAAGGATTTCTGCAGAAGAAATTCCACTCAGGGGATGTCCAAGAGCTGGGAAAGAGATGGGTGCTCAATCTGCCATGCAGTACCAGAGTCTCAAACTGCCAACTTGCCAACTTTCCAGCTACAAGGCAAGCTTAACCACTGAGCCACCACAGCCACTTTATACTTGCAGCAAGTGTTATAATGTTATCCACCATGTGTTTACAAAGCCATACGATTGTTAAAGACACCAACCTAAAAACATGTTGAAAAACAGTGGTCGTAGTGTGGCTACAGGGCATGAGCGGGCTTGAGAGAACCCCATTCTAGTCCCCATGTTGAACCTCAAATGTCACTGGGTGATCCTGGGACTGTCATTATACTCCACCTGATCTACCTTGCAGGTTTGTTGTTGAGAGCACATAAGGTGGAGTGGGGCACATAGCGGAGCTGAAGCTCATGTGAGCAAAAGCAGAGAGACCAAGGTCGCTTCCAAAGAAGATTCAGGAAGAAGTCAGCTTGGCCCCTATGGGGCCCTCTCTTGCTATGCCTCACCTGGCAGCTGTCGATGCCTCCTTTCTTGTAGCCTGCGCACAGGTTGTGTTCTTGGATGTCCCCGCTGTACCACCCGGTGCTGTTGCACTGCTCCACGGAAAATCGCTTCACTTTTGCCTCTTGCATGACATCCAGCATCTTTGCAGCTGAGTGGAGTAGAAAGCAAGCCCTGAGTTGGCCACAGATCTGTCTCCCACCAGCCCTGAACAAGAGCCACAGCCCCGTTGGGGAAAGTGGTCTGGGCCCTCCCTCACAGGAAGCAACCACCACCCCACTCTGAATTAGCATGTGGTTCTCTGAGCAGAAACCAGCTTGACCAATGCAGAGGCTTTGACTCCACAATAACCTAAGCACTGGATCCAAGACATAGTTGGTGCTTAGAAGATTATGGAGGCAAAAATGGGAGCAGCCGACAAAGAAGAAGTGGGCCAGAACAGACAAGATGGCCTACTGAGACAGACCCGGTGATGGCCAACCTTGGCCTTCCAAATGTTCTTGAACTTCAATTCCCAGAAGCCCTGATCAGCAGGAGTTGCTGACTTGGGTTTCTGGTAATTGAAGTCCAAGAACACCTGGAGTGCCAAGGATGGCCATCACTGCAATGGCCTGACCTTAGAAAGGCCAGGTAACCGTGCTCAAAATTAGGGTGTTCCTATTCCACTCTGCAAGTCCATGCCCAGGGTGTGCGATAGGACCGCTCAGGGTTCCAGGGAAATCACATGGGCTGCCATGGCCACCCGCCTTGCGATTGGCTCTCAGCTGAACCCCAACCATGTTGGGGTTCAAGGCAAGAGGTGGAAGGAGGGAGAGGGAAGGAAGGCTGGCCCTGCTGAGATGGAGGAAGGGGCCAGGTTCTCACCACGCTTTCTCAGGACGCCCCAACCACCGATGTAGCAGTTGGTCAGAGTGGGCACCTTGACGGTACTGTCTGGCATGCAGGCTGGCTGAATGTAGTCGCTGCACTTGATGGGCTGGTCCAACTCCATCAGGGCGATGTCGTTGACCTCCGTGGTCGGCTTGTAGTCTTCGTGGATCACCACTTGCCTGATGAAACGCACATGGACTTCCGGCCCAAGCGATGATAGCTTTGTTGCACCAATCACGGCTCGCCAGTGCGGGAGGTTCCTGGGCAAAAATACAGGATGGAAGGGATGTGGTTTGCCTCCAGGGACCAAGGGGAGGAACCCAAGGCCTTGAGGCTGGATCCAGCCCTTCTAGTGGTCATTTACAGATCCTGTGAAACCATCCTTGGGTGGCTTCCCCCCTTTGCCTCATTGGAGTGATTCTCCTGCAGCTGAATTAGTGGAAGCAAGAGCTTAATGTTAAGTAAAATGAGTCTCTAGGGATGGAGGACCAATCTTCTGAGAATGTAGAGAAATTCAGCTAATGCAGCGTTTTATATACTTACAATTTGTGTCCCATCATATGTACCAAAGAAGATCTGGTAAATGGTAAAGCTTACACCCCCAAGTACACCTCTGAAACTGAAGCTGGCTCTTTGGGGTGACAGGGCTTCTCCCGCTTCATTCTAGGAAGGAGCCCCATTGGCCAAAGTCTACAACTCACGGGGGTAATTACCTTGCCTGGAGAAAGGATGCTGGCTAGACCTGCCTCTCTCCGGAGCCACTCCATTGCCCGGGGATGGGAGCCTCACCTGCTCGGAGGGCAGAAAAGACACTGCCGCCGCCACACCGGAGGACTCCCTCACCTCTCCCCAGAGCCATTCCATCAGTCCGGGGAGGTGTATTCTGTGCTCTGTTTGGGCTTGTTCGCGATGTTGAGCCTTGGGCCTCATTCGTGCCGTAGAGCTCGGGCTCTGGGAGTTGTATTATTATTGTATTTTATGATAACTGTGTTTTATTGTTTCCCCCCATATTTATTGTGTATTATATACTGTTAAATTATTTTATGTTTGTTATTTACTGAATAGTTTGTGACAAGTACCCCTTTAACGGATTGTATCCGACAATTGTATCTATTGTAAGCAATCATTGACTCATTATAACAAGCTGTTAAGAACAATGCTGCTCCTGCATATAGCACCGTTAGCCACAGGATATCCATTCCCCTGAATACCTGAAGGGCAGGACACTACTGCCGCACTGCACCTGGAGAAGATGGGTGTGACGTCCCATGACGTCACGCGGGCAGTAACCAATGAACTATCACCTGGGGTATTCAAAATGTACAGTGTACTATAAATACAGCTGTTTGGTCCACCTGTATCTCATGTTCACACTGACTACAATGCAGTAAAGCTGTGTTTAGCCCTTACTGTGGCTCCTTCTTTGTCTTCCGTGCAAGACACCAAATTGGCGACGAAGGTGGGATGGCGTCCCAACAAGTGAACATTGCGCCCTTCGATACCACGAAGCCAGAAAAATGGGAACTCTACGAACAGCAGTTCCTCTATGCTATGGACCTTGAAGGCATCGAGGAGGAAGCCCAGTGCCGGGCATTCCTACTGGCCCAGTGCGGCCTAGAGACTTTGGAACTGGACACCAACCTCCTAACGCCGAGACCGCTCAGGGCCGTGCCCCTGGATGAGATCCTCGCTGAGCTGAGGAAGCACTTTCAGTCAAAAGTGTCCGTGTTTCCGGCAAGGTTGGCGTTTCAGCAGCGGTGCCAGAGGGCCGGTGAGTCCGTGGCAGACTTCGTGGCAGCCCTGCGGGTGGCTGCCGTGCCTTGCCAGTGGGGAGCGTCCCTGAGCGAGGCGCTGAGAGACAGGCTCCTGCTGGGCCTGCGAGATGAGGCGGCCAGGAAAAAACTCCTGGCCAAGGACGAGAGCATCTCGTTCGAGCATGTCCTGCGCATCGCCCAAGCCACCGAGTCAGTGCAACAAGGCAAACGGGTATGCCGGGCCAGGACCGCCGCTGTTGGGGGCCCGCGCCGGCGGTCCCAGTCCACAGCTGTTCCTCCCACAGAGAGCAGGGGCCTCCGAGTCCGCCATGTCCACCTCCGACTTCAGCAAGAATGAGGACGTGCAGCGAGTGCAGAGGAGACCCGAGAGGCGAGACCACACCAGAGAGGACCGCCGCTGCGATGGATGCGGGGCATCCCATGACCGGAGCCGATGCCAATTCCGGAAGGTGGAGTGCCACAACTGCGGGCGGCGCGGACACATCGCGAGGGTCTGCAGATGGCGTCGAGACGACGGCAAGGGCCAGGTGGAACGGCCCCGACAAAAGGCGGACGAGGTCGGGCACATCCTCGACGACGATGAGCCCCAGGAGCACCGCGTGTCTCGATGGATTCCCAATGACCGCGACCAGGCGGTCCACAGTGAGCAGCTGCAGCAGCCCCGTTTTTTTGTTGAGGTATTGGTACAGGGGGTCCCAATACGGAGGGAGATCGATTCGGGGTCATCGTACTCCATCGTCTCCCACAGGGAATTTCTACGCATTCCCCCAAAGTCACGCCCCAAGCTGAAGGCCCTTAAGACTAATTTGTGGGACGTTCAGGGCAAGAGTATACCTGTGTTGGGGGTGGGAGAGTTCAAGGTGCAGTTTAAAAGGCGCTCCGCGCAGTTGCCCCTAGTCATCCAGAAGGAAGGGTCCTGCTGCCTCCTGGGTACACAGTGGTTCAGGCCCCTGGGAGTTTTCATCAGAGGCATACACGCCGTGAAGGCTGACCCGATCACGGAGGTGTGTAATGCACACCTGGCTGTTTTTGAGAAGAGGCTAGGGAAGTTCAAAGGGCCCCCAGTTTCCTTCGAATTGGACCCCCACGTCCGACCCATCAGGATGAAGCCAAGAAGAGTGCCTTTCGCACTAAAGGACAAAATAGAGACTGAATTGGACAAACTGGTGGGTCAGGGGATTTTGGTGCCGGTGGACTCCGCCGAGTGGGAAACCCCCATTGTTACGGCACTTAAGGCTAATGGGGAGGTCAGAATCTACGCTGACTACAAGTGCACGATTAACAAGGCAATTCACCCGAATACGTATCCAGTGCCAGTGGTAAGCCACCTATTAGCAACCTTGCATGGGGGGAGGTGTTTCGCCAAACTAGACTTGGCCCAGGCATACCAGAATTGTCGGTAACCCCAGCTACAGCCGCCGCTCAGACAATTGTGATCCACAAGGGAGCTTTTAAAGTCACGCGCCTCCAATTCGGCGTGAATTCAGCTCCGGGGATCTTTCAGTCCCTCGTAGAGAGATTGTTGAAGGGGCTCCCAGGTGTTTTCCCCTACTTTGATGACATTCTGATAACAGCGGGAGGGGAAAAGGAATTGGCCAAGATTTTAGACCGGGTACTAACGGTGTTCGAGAGAGTGGGGCTCAGGTTAAGAAAGGACAAGTGTGTATTTTTTGCTGAGGAGGTAGAGTTTCTGGGTTTCCGAATAACCTCTGAGGGCATAAAACCTGCAGAGTCTAAGGTAGCGGCAGTGAAAGATGCTCCTCGCCCCACCACCAAGGCTGAACTGCAGTCCTTCCTAGGACTCCTAAATTTCTATCACTCTTTCCTCCCGGGAAAGGCGTCAATAGCGGAACCGCTGCATAGATTACTCAAAAAGAATGCGGCTTGGCGGTGGGGGGATAGCCAGGAATGGGCATTCCGGGGGCTCAAACAGCTTCTTTCTTCCGAGGCTGTGTTGACCCACTTCGACCCAAAGAAACCAGTTGTGCTGGTCTGCGATGCCTCACCGGTGGGGGTGGGGGCAGTCCTCTGCCACGTGCTAGAGAGCGGGTGAGAAGCCCCAGTGGCATACTACTCGAGATCCCTGTCCAAGGCAGAGCGCAACTATGTGCAAACAGACAGGGAAGCCCTAGCGATCGTTGCTGGAACTAAGAAGTTCCACGATTTCCTCTATGGCAGGCCATTCAAAATCGTGACTGACCATAAGCCCCTCTTAGGGATTTTCACTACAGATAAGCCTACCCCACAGATCTTGTCCCCAAGGATGCTGCGATGGGCGATCTTTCTCAATGCATACCAGTACACGTTGACCTACCGCCCCGGCAAGGAGATCAGCCACGCTGATGCCCTTTCTAGGTCACCCCTTCCACAGGCAGGGGACCCCGAGTGCGAGGTAGAACAGGATCACCAGGTGCTCCTGATTGAGGCCCTGGAGTCACCTCCAATTCTGCCAGCTGAGATCGCCAAGGCTACGGCGAGAGACAAGTCATTGGCCCTAGTCAGTTCATGGGTACAGAAAGGCTGGCCGGCAACCTCCCCTACGGAGGAGTTCAGGATTTACAGTAGGTGGAGAGACGAGCTCTCCCTAGAAAGGGGCTGCCTACTCTGGGGGCAGCGGGTAGTAATCCCCCAAGTTCTGAGGTCCCGGGTGCTCATGATGCTGCATATCAGCCACCCGGGGATCGTGCGCTCTAAGGCGCTAGCAAGGAGTTACGTCTGGTGGCCAAAACTAGACAAAGATATAGAGCACATGGTTGGCACTTGCGAGAGCTGCCAGAGCACACGGCCCGAGGAGTCCCGACTTCCGCACAGGGAATGGGACACGGCCAGCGGTCCGTGGTCCCGTCTACACGTGGACTTTGCGGGTCCTTTCAGAGGTACCCTTTTCCTTATAATAGTAGACTCCTACTCCAAGTGGTTGGAGGTAATTCCCATGGCCAGTACATCGTCAGCTGCAACGATTAAGCAATTACGCTAGGTATTCAGCTGTTTCGGTTTACCGGACGTACTTGTGAGCAACAATGGCACAACTTTCATGTCAGCAGAGTTTCAGGGTTTCATAGAGATTAACAAAATTCGCCACATAACTGTGGCCCCGTTTCACCCCGCTACAAATGGTCAAGCGGAACACCTGGTGCGAGCAACGAAGGACGCACTGCGTAGGATGGGCCCTGGGGAATTGAACTTGCAGCTTTGCCAGTTTCTGTTAAGGTACTGTGTGACCCCCTTAGCGTCAGGGCTCTCTCCCGCCGAGCTCCTCATGCGGAAAAAACCTGCCATGATTCTCTCAAGACTAGACCCAACCAGGGTGGAGGATATGGGTAGAAACATAGAAGCGGGGGGGACCAAGAGTTTCGAGATAGGCCAGCCGGTACACTGCCGAAACTACGCGGCTGGTGGCCCCACGTGGGTACCTGGAATAGTGGTCGGACAGACGGGGCCAGTCTCCTACAATGTCGAGACAGGCACGGGACTCCTCTGGAAGAGGCACGCCGACCAACTGAGAGGTAGAGTAGTGGGAAGGCAAGACGTGAGTGAACAAATGGAGCAGTCAGCGTTAGGGTTCTCCCCCACCCGTTTATCCCAAGGGGGAGACACAGACCACAGGGGGGAGGGAAATGATACAAACCCACATTCTTTTGACACGCCTGGTAACAGGGACAATTTAGAAGAGAGAGATTTCGAGGAATTGTTAGATTTTGAGTTAGGAGACCAGGGGGAGTTTTCGGAGTGGTCCCCCACCCATCCAAGCGAAGAGCGGGGTTTTTCTTTAGTCCCTGGAACCCCCGGTCTCACATCCCTGGAGTTTACTCCCACACCTAAACCTTCCCAATCCCCGGCTCACGACTCGCAGCCAATCACTAACGAGTCACCCTCCTCAAGTGCAGGGACTCCAGCCCGAAGTGCGGCCACCACTCGCCCAAAGCGAACGTGCGGAAAGCCTCAATGGCTAAAGGACTTCGTCCTCACCTAGGCGGGAGGGATGTTATGTACTGAATAGTTTGTGACAAGTACCCCTTTAACGGAGTGTATCCGACAATTGTATCTATTGTAAGCAATCATTGACTCATTGTAACAAGCTGTTAAGAACAATGCTGCTCCTGCAATAGCAGCGTTAGCCACAGGATATCCATTCCCCTGAATACCTGAAGGGCAGGACACTACTGCCGCACTGCTCCTGGAGAAGATGGGTGTGTCCCATGACGTCACGCGGGCAGTAACCAATGAACTATCACCCGGGGTATTCAAAATGTACAGTGTACTATGAATAGAGCTGTTTGGTGCACCTGTATCTCATGTTCACACTGACTACAATGCAATAAAGCTGTGTTTAGCCCTTACTGCGGCTCCTTCTTTGTCTTCCATGCAAGACACCAAAATGTTGTAAGCCACCCTGAGTGGTGCTCACACCAGGAGGGCGGGGTATAAATAAACCATTTATTCGTTCATCCCTGCCACGTTTGGCGGGAGAAGGAGGGAGAAAAAAGAGGCCCTCCCTGCTCACATTTCACCTCCATCCTGGTTCATGCTCTGAAGAAGGTGATCTGCCCTTTCTTATGCCCAGGTGGCCTTTTGGCATGGACAGTCTGAGCTGAACGGTGGCAAGAAGAGACCATGGAAAGCTTTCTCTTCTGGAGCACCTCATGTAACCCGAAGGAGCTTGCCTATACCTGTAGTTTCCTCCCCTGCCCCCACACTTGTCCACCCAACCCCACCCCACCCCACCTCTGCGACCCCACAAGGATCCTCTCCAACCTTCTCTTTTAGCCCTGGATTGGGGGGGGGGTCATGGGAAGTGGCCTTTCCACTCCTTTGCCACCCTAAGCCTTGCCCTCTCTTGTGCCTACCGCCCGACAGCCCCACTCACCTCCTGTCTTTTGGCTGGGTCTGCCGGGGGTCCGGAGGGGCACAGGGGCTACCCTTCCTCTCCCCACTGCCTCCCCTTCCTCCCTGCTTTTGCCCCAGGCTCACCTTTTGTTCCGAAAGCAGTGGGCGGCCGTGACGACCCACCGGGATGTGATCAGGGACCCTCCACAGGTGTGGTTGTGCCCTGTTATGGTCGGCAGCTGCAGGCTAACGATCCAGGGCCAGGATCCAGGCAGGGCATTGACCCCGCCCTTGCGGTGCTTTTGCTCACCATGGCCAGGTGCCAAGGGACGTCTCCCGCAAATGCTGGAAGGAGAACAGAAGAGGAGGAGGAGGAGGCGATCTGGTGCTTCCTCTCTTTCTGAAGAGTATTTCTGGCAATGACATGACAACCTCCCCACCCCCACCCCATGTGGGGCAGATGTCCTTCCCATGGAGGCCCCTAACAGAACTCCAGACTGACGGGTGAATCAAGTGCCTTTTCTCTGTGTTCCCTTTGCTCCTTCTCAGTCCACTGGGTTTAGGGTTGGCTCTACCCTCTGGCCCATTCCTCTGGGGTCCCTGCCCCTCACAGGGCCCTTCCTCCTTTGAGGATAAGGACGAAGGCACCCTGCCTTCCGATCCTCTCTGGTTCCTACTGCGCTTTTGTCACTGCAGATTGCACGTCCTGGCCTTCCAGAGAGGAGGCCAAAGGAGGCCAGTGGTCAGGATCAGGCTGCCTAGCCTGATGAACATGCAGAGATACAAGGTCAGGCATTCTGACCGTGCCTGCCATTCCCAGAAAGAAGGTGACTGCCAGGGGAGGGGGGACATCCTGACCAGGGTGGCTACACTGCAAGCCCTGTTTGGGCTCCGCATCTCCCTCTTTCTTATTGCGCTTTGGCCAGTATCCCCTTTCAGTATTTATGCATGCATGGATGTCCAGAGGACCATCTAGAGAGAGGTCTGGCCCTCTAGCACATGGGCCCCCAAACACCAGGGCATGGACTGGTACTGGGCCACCTGCTCTCTCGAACTGGGCCACCGGGGTGGGTGACGCTGGGAGCCCCAATGGTAGCCTTCTGCCGTCAACGTGCTCAGCCGGGGCTGCCTGGTAAACAGAGCAAGAGCACGGGCTTCAGATACAGCAAATAGGCAGGTGACCGGGCCCTTCCTCCATGTTGCTTAATTATGGCAGCCCCCACCCCCACCCCCACCCCCCCAGGCCTGTGTGCAGTGAGGTATCACACTGCCCATATTCAAACTGTGGCTGGCAGATGGGAGAGATTAAACATCCCACCATCCCCATTTTTTCTGTGGGAAAAATATTTAATATGAAACTGGTCTGTGGTGCAACAAAGATTGGGGACCCCTGCTTTAGCAGCCCCTCAAAGAGAGGAGTGTGCTGCATAAAAGAGGCTGCCCAAGAACATCAATGGTTCTCATGCCAGCTTCCCCTTTCCCACACACAGTGTCCTCTTTCCCATGGCGTGCAACCTCTTCCCATGGTTGCTGCTTGGACTGGTTTCTGCTCTAGTACCAGGTAACGGGAAGGCTCCCCCAACCCAACCGGGCGAGACCGAAACATTTCTGCCCCACCACTTACTCGCAAGTATCAACTATGGCATGGCTGGGCCAGACCATGGCAAGGACCGGGAGAGCTAGGAGCAGCCATCTCATCCTCCTGGTCGCTCCAGGTGCTACTCCCATCACCGCATTCACCCTGCGCTCATGACATCACAAGCGCATGGATCCTGTATGCTTCCAATCAGCAGGCTGGCAGTATGACATCACGTGGAATGTGACGGCACCATAAATAGAAGGATTGGGGCCAGACACTCTCACCCCAACACTGGGTGGTTCCAACATGGGGCTTCCCCATAGTGTTTTGTTTGTGGCCTTTGGGGTCTCCCTTAGGGACAGATCCTGCCGCAAAAATTGCATGCACTTCATGTTCCTCAGTGCAGAAGCTGTAGGGGGAAAGTAGCATGTCATCCCAAAACCAGGGGATGTCTTTGCCGATAAATATCATGACGATTTCCATGCAATCACACATGATGCATTACAGGTTGAGAGGTGAAACCAGATAAGCAATAGCAATACCAATTACGCTTCTAGACCCACCCCATGGCACTTAGAGCACTCTCTGGGTAGCTCACAAGGTAATTAGCATTTTGCCCTCATTGGACCGACCTGGGAAGGATAGAATGCTTAGTCAACCTTGAATCCTGTTTGGGATCTCTTGACACTGGGGGAGTGGGCAAAGCAGTGGCAAATGAGCTTCAACACTAGTAAGTGCATGCATGTTGGGGCAGAAAACCCCAATTACATTTATGAACTGATGGGGTCTGAACTCTCTGCGACAAACCGGGAAAGGGACCTTGGTGTCCTGGTGGACGAGAGCTCAATGAAGGTGTCAACCCAGTGTGCCTCAGCAGTGAAAAAAGCAAATTCAATGCTAGGGATCATTAGGAAGGATATAGAAAATAAGTCAGCAAGTGTCATTTTGCCTCTTTATAAATCTATGGTGAGGCCCCATCTGGAATACTGTGTACAGTTCTGGTCACCATACCTCCAGAAGGATATTATGGAGTTGGAGAAAGTGCAGAGGAGGGAAACCAGAATGATTAGGGGACTGGAACACCTTCCTTACCATCTGAGGCTGCAACAGTTGGGCCTCTTCACTCTTGAACGACGGCGTCTAAGAGGTGACCTGATTGAAGCTTATAAAGTCACCCACGGTGAGGACAAAGTAGATCGCACAACACTAGAACTAGTGGGAAACTCCGATTGTTACGGCTTTAAAATCCAATGGGGAGGTCAGGATTTGCGCTGACTACAAATGTACAATCAACAAGGCCATTCGGCCAAATGCATATCCGGTGCCGGTAGTTAGCTCACGGTAACCCCAGCTGCTGCCGCTGCGCAAACCATCGTCACACATAAGGGGGCATTCAAGGTAACGCGCCTACAGTTCGGCATAAATTCGGCCCCTGGGATCTTCCAGTCCCACATGGAACGCCGTTTAAAGGGGCTTCCAGGCATGCTCCCATATTTTGACGATGTTTTGATAACAGTGAGGAGCGAATCGGAACTAGCAAAAAGACTAGACAAGGTCCTATCTGTATTCGAGAGAGCGGGACTGAGGTTGAGAAGGGACAAATATGTGTTTTTTGTGAGGGAGGTTGAGTTTCTCGGGTTCAAAATAACCCCAGAGGGCATCAAGCCATCCGACTCAAAGGTTGCGGCTGTGTAAAACGCCCCTTGCCCCACCGCGAAACTGGAGCTGCAGTCATTTCTAGGGCTCCTGAATTTTTACCATTCCTTTTTGCCAAGGAAGGCATCTGTTGTGGAGCCACTGTACGGGCTACTTAAGAAAGATGCAGTTTGGTGGTGGGGAGATAGGCAGGAGAAAGCGTTCAAAGAGCTCAAGGCGATTTTGTCCTCAGACACCGTCCTCACCCATTTCGACCCGAGGAAACCGGTAGTTTTGGTCTGTGATGCATCACCAGTGGGGGTGGGGGCGGTGCTGTGCCATGTGTTAGAGAATGGGTGGGAAGCCCCAGTTGCCTTCTATTCCAGGTCACTTTCAAAGGCGGAGCGCAATTATGCGCAAACAGATAGAGAGGCCCTGGCCATAATCGCAGGAACAAAGAAGTTCCACGATTTCCTGTACGGCCGCGAGTTCACAATTGTGACCGATCATAAGCCTCTTTTGGGAATCTTTACTACAGGCAAGCCCACCCCACAAATCCTGTCCCCCAGAATGCTGCGTTGGGCGATTTTCCTCAACGCCTACCAGTACGAGCTGGTCCATCGCCCAGGGAAGGAGATCTCCCATGCAGATGCGCTGTCCCGATCTCCCCTCCCTAGTTTAGGAGACCCCAAGTGCAAGGTAGAGCAGGACCACCAAGTCCTGCTGATCGAGTCTCTCGACTCACCCCCCATATTTCCCGCAGACCTCACCAAAGCCACGGCGGCCGACAAAATCCTGTCCCAAGTCAGTTCCTGGGTGAGAAAAGGGTGGCCCACGACTCCCCCCGAGGAGGAATTCAAATCGTTTTTCAGGCGCAGAGTAGAGCTTTCACTTGAAAGAGGCTGCCTCCTCTGGGGCCAGTGGGTGGTCATCCCAGAGACGTTACGAGCAAAGGTGCTGAGGCTACTGCATACCAGCCACCCGGGAATAGTGCGTTCCAAAGCACTGGCCAGGAGCTACTTCTGGTGGCCCCAGATAGACGCGGATATAGAGCACTTGGTGGGCACGTGCGAGAGCTGCCAGAGCTCTTGGCCTGAGGAGTCCCGGCTGCCCCACAGGGAATGGGACACGGCCCACGGGCTTCACTGGCCCCTTTTGCGGGTCCATGTTTCTGCTGATAGTCAATTCATATTCCAAATGGCTGGAAGTCATTCCCATGTCCAACACCTCTCATCTGCCGCAACCATTAAACAATTGTGCAAGGTGTTCAGTTGCTTCGGCCTGCCGGACATCCTTGTGAGCAATAACACCAGTACTTTCACATTTGCGGAATTCAAGGCGTTCATCGAGAGGAATGCCATCCGGCACATTACCTCTGCCCCGTTTCACCCCGCCACAAACGGTCAGGTAGAGCACCAAGTGCACACTACGAAAAACGCACTGCGGTGCATGGGTCCCTGTGAGTTGAACCTCCAGCTGTGTCAATTCCTCATTTGTTATAGGGCAACTCCCCTAGCTTCAGCACTGTCGCCGGCTGAGCTCCTCATGCGGAGGAAGCCGGTAACACTTTTTGATTGGTTGGATGCGACCAAGGTGGAGGATGAGGGGAGAAATATAGAGATAGAGAGCTCCAAAAGCTTTGCGGTAGGGGACCCAGGTCACTGCAGGAATTACGCAACCTCGGGACCAATGTGGGTTCCAGGAACGGTCATTGAGCAAACGGGGCCAGTGTCTTACAGGGTTGAAACTAGCACAGGTCTGTTGTGGAGAAGGCACGCTGACCAGCTCAGAAGGCGAGTTACCAGTGAAAGAGAGTCAGCGTTATGGTTCTCCCCCACCCGTTTAGCCAAGGGGGAGACACGGGGACGTCCCAAGGTACAAATGCATACCCTGGATTCTCAAAAGAGGAGGAGGATACTTTGAAAGAGTGGGATGAGTTTGATTTTATGTTGCCATACCAGGGGGATGTCGCGGAGTGGTCCCCCACCCGTCCGAACGAGAAGAGGGGTTTTAGTTCAGCCCCTGGTATCTCCAGCCTTCCCAGTCCTTTTGTTCTAGAGTTTACCCCATCACCAAGACCCCCAAACCAGGCAGCAGAGGGAAGTTTGTTCTCTCCATCTCCAAGACCACTGAGTCAGGCAGCAGGGGGTAGCACAAGTACGCCAGTTGCAGGCACAAGAAACCGGGGCGAGACAACAAGGGTCTCCTCATCAGTCCCAAGATTTATGCTGGGGGGGTCGCCAGGTGCCACGAGTGACAGGCAGGGGTTCACATCCCAGTTACATGTTCCGTTCCCCTCTCCAAACGCAAGGTTGCCACAGAGTCCCCGGCAGACGACTAATGAGTACCCCCTTTCCGTTGCAGGACGAGAGTCTGCGGAACTCGGAGCCCCTAGTTCCCCTGAGCTCAGCCAAGCAGTTGTACGCCCCAAGCGCACATGCGGGAAGCCACAATGGTTGAGGGACTTCGTCCCATCCTAGGGGGGAGGAGTGTTGTGTATCTAACTGTATCACTTTAAGAATGTATGAATGTAACCTGACAATGATCACAATGTAACTCAGCTGTTAAAGGAACGCAAGCTAGCTACCCATAGAGGGCAGCTGCGAGCGTTCAGCTCACATGGTTCAAATTCCCCCAATCACCGGCAGCCGTGGGAACCTTCCAGCGCAAGGAACACCTGGAGAAGAAGGGCATGACTCAGAATGATGTCACGCAGGTAGCAGCCAATACGCTACCATGTAACCAGGTTCAAATGTATTGTTGCAGTATAAAAGGAGCTGTACCTCCGCCATTACATGTTCATCCTGACCATCATGCAATAAAGCTGTGTTTTAGCCCTCACTGCGGCTCCTTCTTTGTCTTCCGTGCAAGACACTAAATTGTCCCATTTGGCTTGACCTCACATGGCCTCTGCTTGGTTTCCAAGCCCATTGGGTGTGTCTGCCTCTTAAGGTAGGTCTCCGCTTGAGCCATCTGGCCCTTTTGCAACAGCCAGGAAGGTAAGAACAAGTAGAACTTAGCCCAGTTGCCCAACCTTCCTTGTCTAGACGACACTTTTGCTTTTGGGCTGCATATCTTCTAGAACACCACAAACAGCCAGGAAAAGGTATCTTGACCAAGGTCTGGGGAGAATGAAAGAAAGAAAGAAAGAAAGGGAGAGGCAAGGGAAGGATGGCATAGAAGGGGGAAAAGAGAGGAACTGGGGCAAACCTGCTGATGCCCACCACTGACTGGGGAAGCTGTCTCATAGTTAAATTGATAATAGTGAGAGGAGGCTCTCTGGCCCAAATTCAAGTGGCAAGAAGCACTTTAGCGCTAAACTCAGTTGCTGGAGGTAGGAGGAGGAGGAAAAGTGAAGCAAACCTTGCCAATGTCCTCCCTGGCAGAGAGAAAATTGTTTTGGAAAGTCAAGGGTTTAGTGTTTAAGAACCAAGACAATAGAAACAGCCGAAGTCTGGCTTAACGCATCTTTATTGCATGATGGTCAGAGGGAACATGTGGTAATGGCGGACGAACAGCTCAATATACACAGTGGCTATACATTTGAATGTGGCTCCTCGGTAGCTCATTGGCTACTGTCTGCGTGATGTCACCCCCTGCCACGCCCTTCTTGTCCAGGTGAGGTAGTGGCGGGAATCTTCCCGCGGCTGTAGGCATTTGCAGAATTTGTACCATGTGAGCTGGATGCTCGCTACTGCCCCCAGTGGTCACTAGCTCGCGTCCTCATACAGAAGGTTACAGTGTTACTCTTTGAGATTGTTACATTCACTCATTCGTGTGGTTACATTATTAAAGGCACATTACACTCCATACACAACACCCCTCCCCCCTAGGATGAGAGGAAGTCTCTCGTCCAATATGGTTTACTGCATGAGCACTTTGGGCGCAAAGCTGGCTGGCTTGTCCCGGGGGCACTATCGCTTCTGTGTTCCCTGGGCTCTTGTCCTGCAACGGGAGAGGGAGACTCGTTAGCGACTTGCTGCGGTTCTGCGGCTTTTGGGGTAGGGGTAAACTCCATTGTGGGAAAAACGGGGGCATTGGGGATTAACAAAAACCCCTGCTCCTCGCTTGGACGGGTGGGGGACCACTCCGAAAAACTCCCCCGGTTTTGTAACTCAAAGTCAAACTCATATTCTGGGATATCCATGGGGGCATCCTCCAGGATATCTGCGGGGACAAACTTATTCCCTTCCCCCCTCGGTGGGGACCACTGGCTCCCCTCTCCTCCCCCTTGGGCTGAACGGGTGGGGGAGAACCCTAACGCTGAGTCGTGATGCGCGGTTTCCACGCCCTGGTTACCGGGAACCCGTCGCCGGAGTTGGTCCGCATGTCGCCTCCAGAGTAGACCTGTGCTGGTCTCAACGCAGTATGACACAGGTCCAGTTTGCCCAATGACTACTCCCGGAACCCAGGCTGGTCCTGCGGTTGCGTAATTTCTGCAATGGACCGGGCCGCCTATTTCGAAACTCTTTGTGCCCGCTATCCCAATGTTCCTCCCCGTATCTTCCACCCTCATGGGGTCTAGCCTGGTGAGTATCGTAGTTAGCTTCCTGCGCATAAGGAGTTCTGCGGGCGAGTAACCTGAGGCCAGGGGGGGTCACCCTATAACCAAGCAAGAATTGGCATAACTGCAGATTCAGGTCCCCGAAGCCCATGCGCCTCAGCGTGTCTTTTGTGGTATGCACGAGGCGTTCTACCTGTCCGTTTGTTGCTGGGTGAAACAGTGCGGAGGTGATGTGCCGGATGGCGTTTATGTCAATGAACGCCCGGAACTCGGCGGACGTGAAACAACTTGTGTTATCACTCACAAGTACATCGGGTATACCGAACGAACTGAACACCTTGCGCAATTGCTTAATGGTTGCGGCTGATGAGGTGTTTGCCACTGGGATAACTTCTAACCACTTGGAATAAGCATCCACTATGAGGAGGAAAAGTGAACCTCTGAAGGGACCTGCGAAGTCAATGTGAACGCGGGACCACGGCCCTTTTGCCGCGTCCCATTCTCTGTGCGGAAGCCGGGCCTCCTCGGGCCGAGAGCTTTGGCAACTCTCGCAAGTGCTCACCATGTGCTCAATATCAGCGTCTAACTGGGGCCACCAGAAATAGCTCCTGGCCAACGCCTTGGAGTGGACAATCCCTGGATGGCGGACGTGCAGCAGCTTGAGCACTCTTGCTCTCAGGGATTCAGGGACAACCACCCGCTGGCCCCAAAGGAGGCTACCCCTCTCCATGGACAGTTCCAACCTCTTCCTAAAAAAGGAGCAAATTCTGCCACTGGGGAAGACGTTGGCCACCCTTTTTGCACCCATGAACTAACTAGGGCCAACGTCTTATCTCTGCCTGTCGCCTTGGCGATTTCCGCGGGTACTATTGGGGGTGAATCCAGGACCTCTATCGTGAGCACTTGGTGGTCTTGTTCCACCTCACACACGGGGTTGCCCACGTGGGGCAGGGGTGACCTCGAGAGTGCGTCCGCATGGCTTATGTCCTTTCCGGGTGCAATAAACCAGCGTGTTCTGGTACGCATTTAAGAAAATGGCCCACCTCGGCATTCGAGGGGACAGAATCTGCAGTGTGGGCTTGTCTGCGGTGAAAATGCCTAGGAGAGGCTTGTGGTCAGTCACTATTGTGAAAGGGCGGCCATATAGAAAGTCATGAAACTTCTTCATCCCAGCGATTATTGCAAGTGCCTCCCTGTCTGTCTGTGCATAGTTGTGCTCTACCTTAGACAGGGATCTGGAGTAGAACGCCACTTGGGCTTCCCGCCCGCTTTCCAACACGTGGCACAGGACCGCCCCCACCCCCACTGGAGAAGCATCGCATACCAGAACCACTGGCTTCTTGGGATCGAAATGGGTCAGGATGACTTCTGATGATAAGAGTTGTTTCAGCTCATTGAATGCTCTCTCCTGACTCCCACCCCATTGCCAAACCTCATCCTTCTTTAATAATCTATGAAGTGGCTCTGCCACCGATGCCTTCCTAGGCAGGAAGGAATGGTAAAAGTTTAGGAGCCCCAGGAACGATTGCAATTCGGGCTTGGAGGTGGGGCGAGGGGCATTTTGAACAGCGGCCACCTTTGATTTGGAGGGTTTTATGCCAACAGGGGTCACCCGGAAACCTAGGAACTCTACCTCTTTTGCGAAGAAAACACATTTGTCTTTCCGCAGCCTAAAACCCGCTTTTTCGAATACTGTCAATACTTTGTCCAGCCTTTCAGCCAATTCTGACTCACTCCCCCCTGTTATCAATACGTCATCAAAATATGGCAAGACCCCCTCCAGACCCTTCAACAGACGCTCCACTAATGATTGGAAAATGCCTGGAGCCGAGTTCACGCCAAACTGTAGGCGCGTCACCTTAAATGCCCCTTTGTGGGTGACTATTGTCTGCGCAGCAGCTGCAGCTGGGGTTACCAAGAGCTGCTGATAAGCCTGCGCCAGGTCCAGCTTCGCAAAACACTTTCCCCCATGTAACCTGGCCAACAGGTGGCTGACTACCGGCACCAGATACGCATTTGGGCATATTGCCTTATTAATGGTACATTTGTAATCAGCGCAAATTCAAACCTCCCCATTGGCCTTTAGCGCTGTTACAATCGGAGTTTCCCACTCCGCAGAGTCAACTGGAACTAGAATTCCCTGGCCCACCAACTTGTCCAACTCCGCCTCTATTTTGTCCTTTAGTGCAAAAGGCACCCTTCGTGGTTTGAGTCTTATCGGGCGGATCTTCGGGTCCAGGTCGAACGCAACTGGGGGCCCCTTGAATTTTCCGAGTCCCTTCTTGAATACCTCGGGATGCGCGTTACACACCTCCTGTATTGGGTCAGTTCCGATAGTATGCACCCCCCCTATGAACAAACCCAGGGGCTTAAACCATTGTGTTCCCAGGAGGCAACAGGCTCTCCCCTTGAGGACAACCAGAGGGAGCTCCGAGGTGTGTTGCTTATATTGGACCTTGAATTCCCACCCCCAACACCGGAATGCTATTTCCCTGCACGTCCCACAAAGTAGACCTCAGTGCTTTGAGTTTGGGCCGCGCGTTGGGGGAAATTCGCAAAAATTTGCTCTGGGAAATGATGGAATAGGAGGAACCCGAGTCTATCTCCATCTTAATCGTGGGATGCTCCGCAGCCGTCGCAACGTCGGCCGTCCTTCCGCACCTTCCAGATGTCCTCGTCCTCGCTGCTCTCCGTGGAGGAGTGTGGTGCCCACCTGGCCGCTTGCACTGGGCCTGCTGCCCTGTCGGGTTGTGGGGGCCTTGTCCTGAACCCTTTAACCCCGGCCCTCATGGCTTCTGCCGCCTGCTCCTCCTTTATGACCTCTTGTAATGTTGGGGGCGGCTCTTTGTTCATCAGCTTTCGCTGGATCTCCTCGTCCCACAGACCACACAGCATGCGGTCCCTGAGGGCGATTTCCAGGTTCTCCCACTTGCATGGGCCGGCAGCCAAACAGAGGGCCGCTGCAAAGGCAGCCACGGACTCACCGGGTGACTGAACCCTCTTCCAGAAGGCGTCCCGAGCCGAGAACATTGAGACCGTGGGCTGGAAATGGTCCCGCATGGCTTTCAGGAGCTGCTTGACCAGGACCTCATCTACCTTCCTTGGAGACACCAGGTCCACCAAAACCTTCATTGCCGGGAAACCGAGCATCCTGATAAGGGTGGCCCTTTTCTTCCCCTCGTCCGAGATGTCGGACACCATCAGTGCGCTTTTGAAGTCCATCTCGAACAGTTCCCATTCCTCCGGTTTATTGATGTCGAAACTGGCCTGCGTTGTCTTGATTCCGTGGGAAGCCATATCCCACCTTCGTTGCCAATTTAGTGTTTAAGAACCAAGACAATAGAAACAGCTGAAGTCTGGCTTAATGCATCTTTATTGCATGATGGTCAGAGGGAACATGTGGTAATGGCGGACGAACAGCTCAATATATACAGTGGCTATACATTTGAATGTGGCTCCTCGGTAGCTCATTGGCTACTGTCTGTGTGACGTCACCCCCTGTCACGCCCTTCTTGTCCAGGTGAGGTAGTGGCGGGAATCTTCCCATGGCTGTAGGCATTTGGAGAATTTGTACAATGTGAGCTGGACCCCCAGTGGTCACTAGCTCGCGTCCTCATACAGGTTACAGTGTTACTCTTTGAGATTGTTACATTCACTCATTTGTGTTGTTACATTATTAAAGGCACATTACACTCCATACACAGCAAATGGGGCTGGTGGCAATGGGGAAAAGGACACACCCAAAGCCACAGTCACAAAGCAGCCCTGGCCACCCCCTCCTCAAGGCATTGGCCTTCCTCTCCCTCTAATCTCTCCCCCCCCCCCCACATTTCCAGAATGCTTTCCCATGCCCTGGAATCATCAGGAAGACTTCAATTAAAAGGACAACTTTTAATTTGAATTCAATTAAATGACATTGGTAGGGAAAGTCCCATGAAGTGAGGTGGGATGGAGGGGTGGGTCAATTCCTCAAGGGTGTGGAAGCTCTGCTTAGGAAAGGCTTTGGGTGTTCCCTGGATGATGGGAGTAAGCCTTTGGTCAGCCCACCTCGTCCATCAGTTCTGTCGTGGGCTGCGTGGTGATACTGGCTGAGGAGAAAGATCCAGAGAGGAGCCCCATAGCCTTCTTGACTACCTGCTCCGGAGCTTAGAACTGGTCGATGGTGGGGCTGCCTTCATGCTAACTGGGATGAGACCCCAGATGAAATCTCCAAGAAGCAGGGTGTGGGTCAAGCCTGAGGCTGTGACTCAGATTTGCTGTGAGGTCCTGACACTCGGCCTCTTCTCAAAAATGCAGAAAGCCCCTCAAGTTGGGTGTTGTGGCTTGAGATTTGGGGCAGGTCTCTGGAGTAATCATGGGGCAGGGGGGCGGGGCAGGTCTTCTTATTTTATTTTGACAGTCAAGTAGATTCAAAAACAGACATTTTACGAACCTTACACAAGGAAGGGACCGTTTGTAAGGGGTGAGTGGGAAGGTGGCCACTTTTGGATGTGGGATCTCTTTGTTCTGGGTGGTGTTTGGCTTTAGCTATGGCCACCTGGGGTTCTTGGTCTGGAGGAGGTCAGGGGGCAAGAGGTGACCCCTGGCCTGGCTCAGGGCTGAGGGGTGGGCCAGTAGCTGGGCCAGGTCTTCATATGTTGATAGTGTTCAATCATCCACTTTGGCCTCTGGGTGCTTACGGTGGTCTTTTTGGTTGGCATTGGGTAGAAGAGGCCTTCCGGGAGGTTGGGGGCCATGTAGGTGGACTTCCTCCGGTGCCGCCGGGTGATGCGTGATGACAGTGTCCAGCTGCCCGAGGTCTTGGCCCAGGTGCTGCGGCGTGGGGTGTAGACGACCCTGGACACGTACACCCAGCCCTTTGTGTACCACGCGTCATCAAAGGTGGGCGGGGGTGGGGTGGGGATGAACGGCGGGACAAGAGCTGACTCGGGGGGGTTCTGCAGGATATTCATGATCCAAGGAAGGAAGTACTGTGTAGAGGTAAAGACCCCTGGCCACGTTCCCATGGTGCAGCCCCGGCCCCAGCTGGTGATGCCCACCACCCAGAAGCGCTCGGACTTCTCCTCACGGCACATGAGTGGGCCGCCTCCGTCACCCTGGAAAGGGGGAAAGGGGGGGGGGGTTAGGAAGTGGGGCATTTCCACCCGAGGTGCCACCTCAGCCCCTGGGGTTTAGGCTTTTCCCCTGCCATCACCTTCACCCCAGGACAGTCATCTCTTTTCAAATATAGTAAAGCCTCGCATAAAGAGCGCATTGCTTAGAGACTAACTCGCTTAAAGAGCAAAACTTTCTCTGAATGGTCACCTCGCTTAACAACTAAAACCAACCAAAACCTCGCTTAACAACTAAATCGGGGTTCACAATCCCCCCCCCCCCCCCGGCCAAAAGTCACAATGGGTCACTTACAATGGTGTTTTGCTTAAAGAGAAAACTCGCTTAAAGAGCAATCCCATGGGACGCATGATGCTCTTTAAGGGAGGTATCACTGTACCTGAAATGGACCTTCTTGGCCATATAAAATAGCAATAGCAATTCTGCTTCTATACCACTCCCCTTCCATAGCTCTTCCATAGCGCTTTGGGTGGTTCACAAGTTAATTAGCATTTCACCCCCACCCAACCATGCTGGGGACTCATGTGACCGGCTTCAGAAGGACGGACAGCTGAGTCAAACTTTGGTCCCATCAGATTAAACTCACAATGTTTTGGTTGCAATGTAGCAATTTAACCCCTATGCCACCAAGGCTCTATAAGGACAGGTCACTTACCTGTTCTTCTTCTTCTTCTTTTTCTTCTTCTTCGTGGTCCCCTGTGGATCCACACAAATGCACAGTAAACCCATTCATATGGATTTATAGAGACCAAGAAGAAGAAGAACTTGATAGAGCCTAGGGGCAGAAATAGACATTGTAGACAGCCCATCATTAGACCACTGTTCTATTTAACAAGGATATAGCAATTGAAATTACACTTTATACATCCCCCGTCCCCCGTCCCCTCTGCAGTGCTTCATGCGGTCTCTGGACTGTTCACATGGACATTAGTAATTTGCCCCCAAAATTTTACCAACCTCCCATTGAAGGAAGAGGCTGAGTCAACATTGAGTTCTGTCAGGCTCAAACTCACAACCTTTTGGCTACAGGGCAGCTGTTTAACCCCTGCCCCACCAGGACCTTTATCCAGAGCTGTGGCTAGTCCTTTAAACACCTCATCATGAGGAACCAGTACATTTTATAAGTGCCCTGGCAGTGCAGTGGTTAAACTGTTGTCCTCCAACCCAAAAGGTTGTAAGTTCAATCCTGACCGGAGGGTGTGGGGTGGGATCCAAGTTGACTCAGCCTCTGTGGCAATGGACTGGAAAGGTTTCAGGACTCTGCTTTGGGCCCAGAAAAGGCCTTGGGTTTTGCCTCCAGGAGCACTGATTCCCCCGCCCCCCATGTCCTGCCCTGTCACAGCCTCTACAAAGACCTAAACCTGGACCAGGAAGGTTGGCAGGGAAGACCTCCCGGTTCTGGATGTCAGACCAGAGATGCACTATTGGGGGGAAGGGAAGGGCCCATGGGCTGTGGGACACTCCCCCGGCCTACCTCACAGCGGTCAATTTTTCCTTTGTCGGCCATGGCACACAGGTTGTCGTTTCTGATGCTCTCCGAGTAATAGGAGGAATTGCAGACATGATTGGAGATGAGGTGCACCTTGGCCTCTTGTAGGATGTCCGCGTAGATGGGCCGCCCTGCGTGGAAGAGGCTGCCCTTTAGCTCCCTGCTGGGGCTCCCTTGCAAGGGCTGCCAGTGACCCATAGATGTCGATAAGCCTGGTTGGTGGCTCTGCCCTCCTTCCGAAATGACTTTCTCAGCTTTGCTGTTCTTGGACCACATATCCCATCAGCCTTGGCCACAGCAACCATAGCTGCGGGAGGATGGGAGTTGTGGTACAAAAACATCTCAAGGGCTGCAAATGCTTTCTCCTCAGATGAAAAAGGGCTGCCTCCTCCTCCTCCTCCTCCTCCTCCTCCCACTCTCCTTTGCATTCTTTGACCTACAAGGAGTTTTGAAATTACTGAGTTATTTGAAGCTACAACCTCCCCAAAGGGAGTTTTGAGAACTGCCATCCAACATAGCAGCTTTCTCCTGCTCTGCCCCCCCCCGCCCCAATTTCTTGTGCTCCATTAAGGATGTGCCACTACGATGTCCCCTCCCCTCTTCTCTTTGACCACAATGAAGCCTACAAGCAATTGGGGAGGGGGGGCATTGGGGAAGTCTCTCCCTCCCCACCCTTGGTTCTCACGTGTGATGTTTGTGACACCCCAGCCACAGATGTAGCAGTGGGTGAGGGTATGGACCGGGAGGTGTTTGCTTGGCAAGCAGGCAGGCTGGACGTAGTTGTTGCAGACCACCGGTCTGTCCAACTCGATCAAGGTGATGTCGTTGAGGTTGAGCCGGCGGTTGTAGTGTTCGTGGTCCACCAGCCTTTTGATGGAGCGTGTCTGGGCATCGGGGCCTGGCTTGGAGCGCTCGGTGGCACCAATTTGGACCCTCCAATACTCCACTTTGAGAAACCTGCAAGAAAAAGGAAGGGGCAAGAGCATGAGAAGAGACCATGCTGATCACAACCGCTCTGGTTGCTCCACTAGGCCTAAGCCTGTGTGGTTCACAGCTCCAGCCATAAAACACCAGAGTCCTAAGACAGGGGTGCCCAAACTATGGCCCATGGGCCGGATCCAGCCCCTGACGCCCCTGGCCCACACCACCCTCATCGCTCCCAGAAGTGGAAGTAAAATGTGCCTGTACGGAAGGAAGGGTGATGGTTCTCAAGTGGATTAAAATTCCACTTGAGTCCATCTGAATGGAGGGTAGCAGCTTCATCCATCCTGACCTAGGACTGACTGAGGAGGACCTTGGATGCCAAAAGGGCTCAGGATCAGAACTGGATCTGCTGTACAGGTGTCACACTGCAATGCAGAAGGCAAATGGAAGGACACTGCATTATATTGTTCCCAGGAGAATATTCGTGGCTGATCACCACAAAGATAGCCAATATTCAGAATAAAATATGGCACAGCAATAATAATAATAATAATAATAATAATAATAATAATAATAATAATAATAATAATAATAATAATAATAATAATAATAATAAGAATAAGAATAAGAATAAGAATAAGAATAAGAATAAGAATAAGAATAAGAATAAGAATTGTTGATCTAAGTGTGCTCTTGTTTCTCTCCATTCTCGTTCAGTGGTACTGCCAGTGGGTCTTGGCATAGGAGAGCTGGCTAGCTATCTCAGGGAGCATCAGGAGAAACTGGACATGACAGTTGCTGTTCTTGCTATTGACTTATGGTGGACCTAGTAGGGTTATTTAAGGAAGGGATTTACCAGCAGTACTTCCCCTATGTGTTTTCTTGGCAGAGTGCAGATATAAACCCATGCCTCCTGCCTCCTAGTCCTCCACTCTCTCTCCCCATAGCCTCTTACCTTCTGCAGGCCACACTGTAATTCCAGGACATTCTGGGAGCAAAAGAGATGGATGCAACCAGTGGAGGTGCCCCTTTTTAACAACCACCACCATTGTTATCTCATAAGAACATAAGAACAGCCTTGCTGGAAGAGGCCACAGGAGCCCATCCAGTCCAGCATTCTTTCTCACCCAGTGGCTCACCATTTCCTTCAGGGTATTATTCCCAAGGAGATGCCTTCACCTGCTTAGGATTCACTGGAAATGGCATTGAGAGATATCCTGCCCATCTCTCCAACCCGGAGGTTGTCCTTAGGTATCCATAATTATAGCCATTGATACCCTTTTCTTCCATGAACTTGTCTAATCCTTTCTTGAAGCTGTCAAGACTGACATCTGTCACCACTTCTTCTGGCAGGGAGTTCCATAGACCAGTGATCCTCTGGGTGAAAAAGTACTTTCTCTTATTTGTTTAAGAACTAGTACCCAAACTAGTTCCCGAACTAGTACCCGAATTAGTATCTCAAAACGCCTTGATCCATGGTTCCCAACCTAGGGGCCCCAGATGTTCTTGAACTAAAATGTCCAGAAGCCTTCACCATGGGCTGTCGCACAGCTTCGCGTCATCCGTCAGTTGTGTTCGCTCCTGGACCGGGACTCCCTGCTCATGGTTACACATGCTCTGGTGACCTCCAGGCTAGATTATTGCAATGCGCTCTACCTGGGGCTGCCCTTGATGACCATTCGGAGGCTACAGCTGGTGCAGAATGCAGCAGCCTGGGTGGTGATGGGGTGCGGTCGTTATGCTTGTAGCTCACCATTGCTTCGGGAGCTGCACTGGTTACCAGTTTGTCTCCGAGTGCAATTCAAGGTGCTGGTTTTGACCTTTAAAGCCCTACATGGTAGTGGGCCAGGATACCTAAGAGACCGCATCGTTCCAAGAGTGTCTGTCCATCCAACCAGAGCGGACCGGAGGAGCTCTCTAATTGTTCCATCTGCCAGAGGGGCTCACCTCTCTGGCACACGAAGGAGGGCCTTTTCTGTGTCTGCACCAGCCTTGTGGAAGGAACCTCCTGCCAGTAGAGTTGTGGGAGCAGATGGAGCTGCTGCCTTTCAGAAGAGAATTAAAAACCTGGTTGGCGGGGCAGGTGTGGGGCCCTGATGGAAGAGGGCCCCCGCCTGTCTTAACCTATAACATCGAGGGTTAACTGTTGGAACTTTGCATAGGCTCCTTAGCCAGGCGCTACTAGCCCACACTCACCATTTGTGCACACGCCCGAACTGGGTATGCAGGTAAACACAAGATTGAGAAATGCACCAGTGGGGCAAGAGCCCCACAAACGCGAAAAAAGGGAAACAACTTCATTTCCCAATGCTCTTTGCGCCGCACCACAGCCAATCAGGCTGAGAGGCGTGACCACAAAGAACATTGAGAAACGTGCCTCGGCCAATCAAAATCGAGCCGCAGAGGGGAAAAAACGCACCACAACCACAAATCACAAACCCATAACTACAAGCCCCAGAGTCCTGCGAGACATGAGCGTGCAGGACGCTGAGGAAACCGGCGCCCGAAAAATTAAAAAGAAAAACAACTCACTGCCTCACAGCCAAGCAAACACCAACCACCCTTCTTTCCCTCACCAACGGTGCCTGAAGGTCCTAAAAAAACCTCCGTCTTTAAAGAGAAGAAACCAAGCGGTTTCTTCTCTTTAAAAACGGAGTTGTTTTAAGGAGGGGGGACTCTCCCTGGTCTCCTGGGTCCAGAAAGTTTGGGGGGACATACCCCTTTTGTGCCCCCAAACCTCCCAACCCCAGGGGAGCCAGCAGAGAGGGGGGTCGCAACCCCCCACCCACTGATATTAAAGGGGAAACCCCGATCTACTTTCACGACTCCACACAATCAAAGCACCATAACACAATAAAGCCCCCCTCCCTACCAGCTAGCCCACCCTTCCTAACCCCAATGACCACGCCCCCCTAGCCCCCCTTCCTAACCCCCACCGACCATGCCCCCTCCCCACCACCTAGCCCACCCTTCCTAACCCCCAACGACCACGCCCCTCCCCACCACCAAATAAATAAATAATTTTAAAAATATTTTTAAAAAATTTTATTTTCTTAATACACATACAAAAATGAAAAAAGGGATAACACACAGAACAATATAAGAAAAGAAAAGACAAAATGCACAGTAATATAAATAAGCAGGGGGGGGGAAAGGAAACAAAAAAAAATATCACCACGTGCTATATACAATGCTACGGAGACAGAATTTCCCCCTTTATCTATTATCATCTCAAAAATGCAATATAATCAGGCACCGGCAATTGCCCATGACCATTAATCAAGGTATAGTCTATCAAACATTTCCTAATTTCCTGAAATTTGCTTTCTTTAATTAACCCTTTTCTTAAGTTTAACTCCCAGGTGAGCTTATCATTCAACGCTGTATTCCACAGCTCCTTATACCAATCCTCTATTTTTGGGGTAACATCACATTTCCAATATCGCGCTATACATTGCCTAGCACTAGATAACATAATTGCTAATAATTCCCTTTTTTGATACTCTACCCCCTCCACATCCGTTAACAAAATTAAAACTACATCCAATTTCATTCTTACATCTAGAATTCTCCCAATTTCATGTTCCACCTTCATCTAGAATGATTTCGTCTCTTTACACCTCCACCACATATGTTCATATGTTCCAATTTCCACCTTACACCTCCAACATAATTTCGACTTTGTATTGTCAATTTGGTATAGTCATACCGGAGTCAAATACCACTTCCAGAGTAATTTATAGTTATGCTCTTTTATTCTTACAGACAAAGACCTCATTATTCTCCTTTTCCATTTACCATTCCACTGCTCCTCTGTGATTTTAATATTCAAATCTAGCTCCCATGTTTCTTTTAAAGCTTTCTGATGTTGATCCGAGATCTAAAACCTTATATATTTTGCTTACTAACCCCTTAACTTTTACCTGCCCATTTTTAGACTATGTACCAACTCTTCAAATTTCATCCGTTCCCTATCCAAGCTCAATTCATCTGTATATCTTTTATTCCAACTGTCAATAGACATCATTTGAAGCCAGTTCAATTTGAGTTGTCTACCTATATCTAAATAATTTTTTGAAATTGCTAAAAACACAGTCAAAAACATCCAAAAATACACAAAAACAAACAAAAACACCAAAAAACAATATGAAGTAAACAAAAACACAATAAAAAACAAAACAAACAGACAAAAATACAAATTCCACCCCCCCCACACACACACACACAAGAAAGAAAACAAGCAAACTTACCAAAAGATGTCCTACCTCCACGAGGAACGGAAAAGAAATGAATATAGAAAGAGACTACTTACCAGAAGAAGCTCCACCCAGAGGCCAGGAGAGAAAAAACAGTCAAAATACAATAACTCCTACCAGCACCACCTGCTGGCCACAATAGTAAAAACAATTCAAAAACACAAAACAGCCCCAAACAAAAGGCCACAAGAGTAAAAACAAATCAAAAACATAACACAAATTCACAATTTTACACAAAAGGTCACACCAATAAAAACAAGTCAAAAAAATTACACTAAAACACACATTAACACAAATCACAAACATATGGCAATAAAATACAATAGAAACTTTTAAAAATCCTGTGCTGAGTTTTAACTCAAATTAAAACCCAAAACATCTAAACACATTTTAAAAACATTGAATGTAAAAAACATTTACTTTTACATTATTAAAATTATTACCTACTGTACAACTAATTAAAAAAATTCAAAAAACAAAACATTATTCGCTTACATAAAACAATTTGAAAAAATTATATCATACTTTGTTCTTTTATTAATCCTCAAAAAAACCAAAAAAAGCAGATCATAGTAAATAACAGTCAAGCCAATTTTTTTTTACAAAAATAAACATTTTAAAAATTAAAATTACAGACTAAGCAATTTTAAAAAAACATTAACACAATTTAACCTTCCAACACAATTTAAAACAGCCCGGCAATGCCGGGCAACCTCTGCTAGTTGGCTTATAAAATGAAGCCTCCCCATCTTTTTAATGCGGGCAGTTTTAATGTGGTTAGTTTTAATAGGTGGGTGGGTATGTTGGGGTTTTAATTGTTTTTAATATGTATGTTTTAATCTTGTTGTGAGCCACCCTGAGTCGGGTTTGCCTGATTGGGCGGCATAGAAATTTGAACCATAAATAAATAAATAAATAAATAAATGGGCTGTGCAGGCCAAGATTTCTGAGAGCTGTAGAGTCCAAGAACATCTGGGGAGCCTTGGTTGGGAACCTCTGGTTGAGAACAACACAACACCTGGGGGAATGGTGGGACAAAATGAGCATAGTAGCCAAGAGACAGGTCACACGTCATTAAACCTGTGAGAGGCAGCCTGAAACCCAAGCATTTGAGTTGGACCCGGAAACATCTGGCCAGAAAATGCCACTCTTTTGAAGCAGGAAAGGAGTGCCTCTCCTTCATAACCCCTGCTCGGAAGCCGGAAATAGCAACACTCTTCACAAATGGTTGCTTCTGAATGGTCTTCGGGAGCAGATCTGTTATTGACACCCCCTGCTCCCCCCAAACCCTCCAAGGGCACCCCCATGCCATCCACCACATCTGGAATTCCCATACTCTCTGGCTAAGGAGCTGCTGCTGTGTAGCTCTTGCTCACTTTTGAATATAGAAGCAATGAGCTGAAGAAACCACCCATCGGGAGTTAATCAGCGAGCCTGCGCAGAAATGTCGGTAGCCATGGCGCGTCAGGAACTGGAAGCTCACCACCCAGGGCCATGACCCTGGCATAGCATTCATGCCGCCCAGAATCCGCAGGTCTTCACTGACTGCCAATGGCCGTCGTCCGCAGATCCTACTGTAAAAAGAGACCACCAGGTCAAGATTACTTGCCATGTTGAGTGTGCCGTTGGAAAAAAGACAAAAGCAAAGCTTGGTCTATCTCAGCTAATAATGGCAGGAGCATCCGGTGGCTCAAATGCTACCTTGACCCAAGCCTCTCGTTATACCAGGGAGGGTTTGTGGGGTCTGAGGAAGTGAAAGGCATGTTCTCCAAGAAACCTGGAGAACCTGGAAGAAAGCGTGGGAATGCATCAGATACTGTCTTGTTAACAGAAGCTTTGCAGAGGAAAGGGGGGTTGATCCAGTTTGCAACAGCATTCAGACACATGGCTTTGACAAAAGGCAGGAAATATCTTTCCATACATAAGTCTCAAGGAATTCCCTTCCCCACCCCCAACATAATCTTCTAAATATTGAGGTATTACTTTGGTTACCCTGGCTAAAACTCTTTCAGACCTTTCTTCTAGGACAAGGGTTCTCTACCTTTCATGTCACAGCTGAAATCCTGTTGCACAACAACAAAAGGAACTAGGCACATGGAACTGGGGGTGGGTGGGTTGTGGGTTAACTCCTCCATAAATTCCCTTGGTTCAAACCAGTGGTTCCCAAAGTGGGCTCCATGCCCCACAGGGGACTTCAATTCCCAGAAGCCTAAGTCAGTATATTGGCTGATCAGTGCTTTGAGGAATTGACTTAGGCTTCTGGGAAATTTTAGTGTCTTGCACGGAAGACAAGAAGGAGCCGCAGTAAGGGCTAAAACACAACTTTATTGCATGGTAGTCAGAGTGAACATGGGGTAAAGGTGGACCAAACAGCTCTATTTATAGTACACTGTACATTTTGAATAACCCAGATGATAGTTCATTGTTTACTGTCCATGTGATGTCATGGATCATCACGCCCATCTTCTCCAGGCGCGGCGCGGTGCGGCGGGGAGGTTTTCTGCCCTTCAGGTATTCAGGGGAATCTGTATCTTTGAGCTGATACTGCTATTGGCACGAGCAGTATTATTCTTAACAGCTTGCTACAATGTGTCATTGATTACTTACAATGGATACAATTGTCGGATACAATCAGTTAAAGGGTACTTGTCACAATCTATTCAGTACATAACATCCCTCCCCCCTAGGTGAGGACGAAGTCCTCTAGCCATTGAGGCTTTCCGCACGTTCGCTTTGGGCGAGGGGTGGCCGCACCTCGGGCTGGAGTTCCTGCACTGGAGGAGAGTGGCTCGCTAGCGATTGGCTGCGAGTCGTGAGCCGGGGATTGGGAAGGTCTGGGTGTGGGAGTAAACTCCAGGGATGTGAGACCGGGGGCTCCAGGGACTAAAGAAAAACCCCACTCTTCACTTGGATGGGTGGGGGACCACTCCAAAAAATCCCCCCGGTCCCCTAACTCAAAATCTAACAAGTCTTCGAAATCCCTCTCTTCTAAATAGTTCATGTTCCCCGGTGGGTCAAAAGGATGTGGGTTTGTCTCATTTCCCTCCCCCCTGTGGTCTGTGTCTCCCCCTTGGGATAAGCGGGTGAGGGAGAACCCTAACGCTGACTGCTCCATTTGGTCACTCACGTCTTGCCTTCCCACTACTCTACCTCTGAGTTGTTCGGCGTGCCTCCTCCAGAGGAGTCCTGTGCCTGTCTCGACATTGTAGGAGACTGGCCACGTCTGTCCGACCACTATTCCAGGTACCTAAGTGGGGCCGCCAGCCATGTAGTTTCGGCAGTGTACCGGCTGGCCGGTCTCGAAACTCTTGGTGCCCCCCGTTTCTATGTTTCTACCCGAATCCTCCACCCTGGTTGGGTCTAATCTCGAGAGAATCATGGCGGGTTTCCTCCACATGAGGAGCTCGGTGGGAGAGAGCCCTGACGCTAAAGGGGTTACACGGTACCTTAATAGGAACTGGCAGAGCTGCAAGTTCAATTCCCCGTGGCTCATCCTACGCAGTGCGTCCTTCGTTGTTCGCACCAGGCGTTCCGCTTGACCATTTGTAGCGGGGTGAAACGGGGCCGCAGTTATGTGGCAAATTTTGTTAATCTCTATGAAGCCCTGAAACTCTGCTGATGTGAAAGTTGTGGCATTGTCACTCACAAGTACGTCAGGTAAACCGAAGCAGCTGAATACCTTGCGTAATTGCTTAATTGTTGCAGCTGATGATGTACTGGCCATGGGAATTACCTCCAACCACTTGGAGTAGGAGTCCACTATTATAAGGAAAAGGGTACCTCTGAAAGGACCCGCGAAGTCCACGTGTAGACGGGACCACGGACCACGGGCCATGTCCCATTCTCTGTGCGGAAGTCGGGACTCCTCGGGCCGGGTGCTCTGGCAGCTCTCGCAAGTGCCTACCATGTGTTCTATATCTGTGTCCAGTTTGGGCCACCAGGCATAACTCCTAGCTAGCACCTTAGAGTCCACGATCCCCGGATGGCTGATATGCAGCATCTTGAGCACCCAGGACCTCAGAACTTCGGGGATTACTACCCGCTCCCCCAGAGTAGGCAGCCCATTTATAGGGAGAGCTCGTCTCTCTGCCTACCATAAATCCTGAATTCCTCCATAGGGGAGGTTGCCGGCCAGCCTTTCTGTACCCATAAGCTGACTAAGGCCAATGACTTGTCTTTCACCATAGCCTTGGCGATCTCAACTGGTAGAATTGGGGGTGACTCTAGGGCCTCAATCAAGAGCACCTGGTGGTCCTGTTCTACCTCGCACTCGGGGTCCCCTGCCTGTGGGATGGGTGACCTAGAAAGGGCATCAGCATGGCTGATCTCCTTGCCGGGCTGGTAGGTCAACGCGTACTGGTACGCATTGAGAAAGATCGCCCATCGCAGCATCCTTAGGGACAAGATCTACAGGGTTGGCTTATCTGTAGTGAAGATTCCTAAGAGGGGCTTATGGTCGGTCACGACTTTGAATGGCCTGCCATAGAGAAAATCGTGGAACTTCTTGGTTCCTGCAACAATCGCTAGGGCTTCCCTGTCTGTTTGCGCGTAGTTGCGCTCTGCCTTGGACAGGGATCTTGAATAGTATGCCACTGGGGCTTCTCGCCCGCTCTCTAGCACATGGCAGAGGACTGCCCCCACCTCCACCGGTGAGGCATCGCAGACCAGCACAACTGGTTTCTTTGGGTTGAAGTGGGTCAACACAGCCTCGGAAGAAAGAAGCTGTTTGAGCCCCCGGAATGCCCATTCCTGGCTGTCCCCCCACCGCCAAGCCGCATCCTTTTTGAGCAATCTATGCAGCGGTTCTGCTACCGATGCCTTTCCCGGGAGGAAAGAGTGATAGAAATTTAGGAGTCCTAGGAAGGACTGCAGTTCGGCCTTGGGGGTGGGGCGAGGAGCATCTTTCACTGCCGCTACCTTAGACTCTGCAGGTGTTATGCCCTCAGGGGTTAATCAGAAACCCAGAAACTCTACCTCTTCAGCAAAAAAATACACACTTGTCTTTTCTTAACCTGAGCCCCGCTCTCTCGAACACTGTTAGTACCCGGTCTAACCTCTTGGCCAATTCCTGTTCCCCTCCCGCTGTTATCAGAATGTCATCAAAGTAGGGGAAAACACCTGGGAGCCCCTTCAACAATCTCTCTACAAGGGACTGAAAGATCCCTGGAGCCGAATTCACGCCAAATTGGAGGTGCGTCACTTTAAAAGCTCCCTTGTGGATCGGATCACAATTGTCTGAGCGGCGGCTGTAGCTGGGGTTACCGACAATTGCTGGTATGCCTGGGCCAAGTCTAGTTTGGCGAAACACCTCACCCCATGCAAGTTTGCTAGCAGGTGGCTTACCACCTGCACCGGATACACGTTTGGGCGAATTGCCTTGTTAATCGTGCACTTGTAGTCAGCGCAGATTCTGACCTCCCCTTTAGCCTTAAGTGCCGTAACAATGGGGGTTTCCCACTCAGCGGAGTCCACGGGCACCAAAATCCCCATACCCACCAGTTTGTCCAGTTCAGTCTCTATTTTGTCCTTTAGTGTGAAAGGCACTCTTCTTGGTGTCATCCTGATGGGTCAGATGTCGGGGTCCAATTCAAAGGAAACTGGGGGCCCGTTGAACTTCCCTAGCCCCTTCTCAAAAACGGCCGGGTGTGCGTTACACACCTCCGTGATCGGGTCAGCCTGCATGGCGTGTATGCCTCCGATGAAAACTCCCAGGGGCCCAAACCACTGTGTACCCAGGAGGCAGCAGGACCCTTCCTTTAGGACTACTAGGGGCAACTGTGCGGAGCGCCTTTTAAACTGCACCTTGAACTCTCCCACCCCCAACACTGGTATACTTAGTCTTAAGGGCCTTCAGCTTTGGGCGTGACTTTGGGGGAATGCGTAGAAATTTCCTGTGGGAGACGATGGAGTACGATGACCCTGAATTTATCTCCATCCTTATTGGGACCCCCTGTACCAGTACCTCAACAAAAAACCGGGGCCGCCGCAACTGCACGCTGTGGACCGCCTGGTCGCAGTCGTCGGGAATCCATCAAGACACGTGGTGCTCCTGGGGCTCGTCATCGTCAAGGATGTGGCCGACCCCATCTGCCTTTCGTTGGGGCCGTTCCGCCTGGCCCTTGCTGTCATCTCGATGCTGCCTGCAGACCCTTGCAATGTGTCCACTCCGCCCGCAGTTGTGGCACTCCACCTTCCGGAATTGGCATCGGCTCCGGTCGTGGGATGCCCCGCATCCATCGCAGCGGCGGTCCTCTCTGGCGCGGTCTCGCCTCTTGGGTCTCCTCTGCACCCACTGCACGTCCTCATCCTCGCTGAAGTCGGAGGTGGACGTGGTGGACTCAGAGGGCCCCTGCTCTCCATGGGAGGAGCAGCTGTGGGCTGGGACAGCCGGTGGGGGGCCCCCAACCGTGGCGGTCCTGGCCCGGCACACCCGTTTGCCTTGTTGCACTGACTTGGTGGCTTGGGCGATGCGCAGGACATGCTCGAATGAGATGCTCTCGTCTTTGGCCAGGAGTTTTTTCCTGGCCCCCTCATCTCGCAGGCCCAGCAGGAGCTTGTCTCTCAGCACCTCGCTCAGGGACGCTCCCCACCGGCAAGGCACGGCAGCCACCCGCAGGGCTGCCACGAAGTCTGCCACGGACTCACCGGCCCGCTGGCACCACTGCTGAAACGCCAACCTTGCCGGAAACACGGACACTTTCGGGCGAAAGTGCTTCCTCAACTCGGCGAGGATCTCATCCAGGGGCACGGCCCTGAGCGGTCTCGGCGTTAGGAGGTTGGTGGCCAGTTCCAAAGTCTCTAGGCCACACTGGGCCAGTAGGAATGCCCAGCACTGGGCTACCTCCTTGATGCCTTCGAGGTCCATAGCGTAGAGGAACTGCTGTTTGTAGAGTTCCCATTTTTCTGGCTTTGTGGTTTCGAAGGGCGCAATGTTCACTTTGCTAAAACACAACTTTATTGCATGGTAGTCAGAGTGAACATGGGGTAAAGGTGGACCAAACAGCTCTATTTATAGTACACTGTACATTTTGAATAACCCGGGTGATAGTTCATTGGTTACTGTCCACGTGACATCATGGATCGTCCCTCCCATCTTCTCCAGGTGCGGTGCTGCGGGGAGGTTTCCCGCCCTTCAGGTATTTAGGGGAATCTGTATCATGTGAGCTGATACTGCTATTGGCACGAGCAGTATTATTCTTAACAGCTTGCTACAATGTGTCATTGATTACTTACAATGGATACAATTGTCGGATACAATCAGTTAAAGGGTACTTGTCACAATCTATTCAGTACATAACAGAAATGGAGTCCAAAAACCAAAGTTTGGGAAACACTGGTTCAAACAGACCTACTCTACTTGGAGCTTATTACTTTAGCATAGTAAATTGCAACTAGAGTAGCCCAATTTGAATCAAAGGAACTGATGGATGAGTAGAGTCACAAAATCCCCACTGATTCAGTGCACTGACTATGGTGTTACTATGTGAAGCAACAAGATTTTAGCCATTGCACTCCATCAATCATTCTGTCAAAGAACCCAGTGGTGGGATTCAGCAGGGTTGCCCCAGTTCACCAAAACTGGTAGCCGAAATTCTGGCCTGGTACCACTCATCCAAGTTTTGAAATAAAGTATTCCTAATTCGGGTGCAATGCAGGGCTTTCCTCCTGGCCACGCCCACCATGCAATGTCCACAGAGTAGGTAGTAAAAATGTTTTAATCCCATCTCTGAAAGAACCCCAACCTCCCACTATGGTACAAAATCCTGTTTTTCCTAAAAGAGCACTTATGTATCAATTGGTATTCTGTTATTATATGTGTTGGTCTGAATCCTGTTGCAGTATTATACCGGAGGTAAGGCAATGGTGTAACTCAGAGCACTAAGTTTCTACTACTTATCAAGTCAATGTTTGGTATCCTTGGTCATGAGCCAAACCGCTCGGATGGTTTAGTGTATGGGAACCAAGACACCGGGACAGCCGAAGAGCTGGCTTAACACAACTTTATTACATGCTGGTCAGAGAGAACATGTGGTAATGGCGGACGAACAGCTCAATATATACAGTGGCTATACATTTGAATGTGGCTCCTTGACAGTCTATTGGTTACTGCCCGCGTGACGTCATTGTGGGTCACGCCCTTCTTGTCCAGGTGAAGGTGGTGGCGGGAATCTTCCCGCGCTGTTGTTCTTAGGTGAGTCTGGGCTAATGAGCTGGACGCTCGCTACTGCCATCTAGTGGTCACTAGCTCGCGTCCTATTAGGGTTACAGTGATGCAGCTGAGGGTTATCATGTTACAAGTAGAAAGGATACATTGGTTACACATGAATAGGTACATTGTATAAAGGTACAGTGTTTGAGAACACAACATCCCTCCCCCCTAGGATGAGACGAAGTCTCTCAGCCAAGATGGCTTATTGCAATTGCGTTTGGGCCGCGATGTGGGCTGGCCCGCCCTGGGGGCGCTACCGCTTCCTTGTTCCCTGGTCCCTTGTCCTGTAATGGGAGAGGGAGACTCGTTAGTGGCTTGCTGCGGTTTTGCAGCTTTAGGGGAAGGGACAAACTCCATTGTGGGCAGACCGGGGGCACTAGGGGCTAACGTAAAACCCCTCTTCTCGCTTGGATGGGTGGGGGACCACTCCGAAAAACCCCCCCGGTTCTGAAACTCAAAATCAAACTCTGCGGGGCTGGCTAAGATGGCCGCTGTGTAACATCTAGTTTCGGACGCTCGCGCTCAACAAAGTGGTAAACAATGGGAAGGAGCAGAACAGAAAAAATTTAAAGTGGCAAAGCCTAAAGATAAGATCCTTGCCTGTCTCCGTGGAAAGTTTGGTGAGCTTTTGGGGCTGGCTGATCGAAGTTCGAGAGATTCTCTGGCGGTGGAAGCTACGGCGGCAGTCGCGGCTTTTCTGCTGGAGCTGAGGAACGGGATCAGCAAGATTGTGGAGAAGGCGTTTGGAATCGGTTTTGAAAGGGGCAAGAGGAGCCTGAGTGTGAAGTAATTTGCATGTAAGTGCCTGTGGGGAGCTACATTCTCAGTTGCAAGCTATAAAACCAGTTGGGATCTTTTTTTTTTTTTTTAAAGAAAAAAAAAGAGAGCTGAGTCTTTGAAATGGAAAAGGTGGAGGCTTGAAATGGCGACGGTCAGGGAAAACGAAAGTGACTGTGCGAGGGTTGTGATTTTTTTCTATACTCCAGAGGACCGCGCCACGTTTTGATATCAACAAAGGTGGATTAATTTTTGTTTTTTCTCTCTCTCTCTCATCTCTGGGCTGGAATATTGGAGAAACTGTGGGAGTTTTTTTTTCTTTCTTTTGCTTAAGCTGTCTGCTCCTTGCAGGAAGAGGGGGAAGAGGGGGGGCCTTTTCTCACTTAAAAGTTAAGGCACTCGCTGGAGAATGATGCTTTAAATACCCATCTCAAAGGAAGGAATGTGTGGCTTTGATTGCTGGTTTCTTTACCGTGTGGATTGAGGAATATCTTGCTCATCACCCCAACCCCTCAGAAGCTGGATTTTTCTTTTCCTCCTGAGCCCCCCCCCCCTCAACAACTGGGCTAACTGTTTCTCTGAAGCCTGTTTTTTTTCTGTGGCTGGAAGACGTTTGTTTGGACCTCTGGCTTTGGGGGAAACGATCTGTTGTGGTCAATAATTTTTTTTTTTTTTTATTTTTAATCTGCCTGCTTGGAGAGTTGTTTCCTTTAGTTTCATCGTTGTGGATTACAGTATTTTGGTACCTTCTGCTGACATAAGAACTTTCCTGCTGTAACTGTGGAACCAATGACTGCAGTGTTGTAAGCCTTACTATATTGACAAACTGTTACAGCGATCTGCAACATTGGGTTTGAAATACAGTGGATTATTATGGAAAAAGTTACAAGAGGAAAAGCGAAGGAGGAAGAACAAGTTGTAAAGTCTAAGACGACTGGAAAAACAACAGTGGGTGAATCTGCTCAACCATCATCTATGTCTACAGTGCCAATGGACCAGACGCAAATTATGGTGGAAATGGGTAAATTGATGCAAAAATTCGAGAAAAGTGAGGCTTCAAGGGTGAAAGATAGAAATGAAATAATTAAAGGGCAAGAAAAGATGATGTCAACATTGAATGATTATACAAAAAAAATGGATTTAAATTTGAATAAATTTGCGGGAATGCTGAAAGTGGTTCAAATTGAGGTGGATACTGTAAAGAGTGAAGTAAAAGGGACCCAGGAGGTGGTGCGGGACAGTAAGCTAAAAATGCTGGAACAAGAAATGAGGATTGATGTTGTGGAAGATTTGATGAGAAAGCAGAATATTCTGATCCGTCAGGTACCGGAACGGACTCCGGATTTGTTAAGAGAGAGGGTGGTTCAGTGGTTAAATGGACTAAAAATGGGGAAGGAATTTGTTCAGGAGGATTTAGGAAGTGTGTTCCGGGTGGGTCCAAGAAGAGGGAGAATGGCACAAAGAAATGTGCTGGTTAAATTTGCAAATTGGGCAGATAAACTAAAAGTAATGGCTCATCTGAAAAGAGCAGGTTCTGATGCGTTGAAATTTGATGGTTCAGAGGTTGAAGTCTATAATGATATTTCATTAAAAGAAAGAACATGGAGGTATAAGATGAGGCCTGTTACTAAATTGTTGAGGAGTAAAAACATAAGGTATAATTGGAGATTTCCACAACAATTGCGCTTTTTTTATGAAAAAAGAATGCAAGTTATTGATGAAGGCACTAACCCATTGGAATATTTGAGTATGTTGGGATTGGTACAAGCAGATTCAGAAGAATGGAAAAATCTTAAGAAGGAAATGATGGATTCTGGAGCTTTGGGAAGGGAACAAGGGAGGGAGGAAGCTGGCGGGGCAACAGGTGGAACACCTCAGCGAGGGGAGGAGGAGGAGGAGCTGTCTTTGATTATGGTGGAAGAGGAGATAGGCAAGGAACAATGAGATCTGGATAGTAGCAAGCTTAAGTACTTAATAGAGGTAGAATGGGCAAATAGCGCATAGCGCCGGCAGTAGGGCACGTCTTGCAGGTCCCCCCTCTCCCCTCTTTGGTTGACAGAGGCGACTTTTCGTTGGAAGGTGGGGAGAGTGAAAATGTGTGTTATATGTAGTGGTATGGTGGTAGGGTTGTTGGTGGCACGCCCGATGGAGAGTTTAAAGTTGGAAGAAGAAATTGGATATGGGAAGTATTAAAATAATATCATGGAATGTGAAAGGTACAGGTTCTGTTCTCAAGAGACGGAGGTTGGAATTGGCGTTGAAAAAAGATAGACCAGATATTTTGTTTTTACAGGAGACACATCAGAAGTCAAAAGATACGAATAAACTTTTTTTAGGTTGGATGCAACACTATGAGATGGCGTTTGGAACATCTAAAGCAAGAGGGGTGGCAACCATGATTTCTAGAAAGTTAGGATTTGAAATCACAAAAAAGATTGTTGATCAGGAGGGTAGGTACTTGTTGTTAAGAGGAAAATTGGAGGATGAGGAAATCTTGTTGGTAAATATTTATGCTCCGAATGACCACCAAACAGTGTTTCTCGAAAAAATTCGGAAAATAGTGGAGTTGGAAAATGTTGCTAAAACTATTGTGGCTGGTGATTTTAATTTGATTAGGTCAGGATTAGATTGCACAAATATAGCTAGAAGTGGAACTGGTGTGAAAGGGAAGGTGATGGATAATTGGATGAAAGTTACGGGTTTGAAGGACTCGTGGAGAGAGTTTAAAGGTTTAGAAAGAGCATATTCATTTTTTTCTCACGTGCATGGGACCTATTCGAGAATAGATTATGTTTTTCTTTCGGAAAATTTAATTGGGGATATAGAAGGCACGGAAATTGGGATTATTAAGGAATCGGATCATGCTAAAGTATATTTGGAACTGAAAGTACAAAAAAATACTCAAAGAGTCAGAAATTGGAGGTACGATCCTAATTTGTTCAAAGATCAGAAGAGTAAAGAGTTAATTATGGAAAGCTGGAAAGAAAGTTGGCAATGGAACGATAATAATGAGGTTAATTTTAACGTTGTGTGGGATACCATGAAGTCGGTATTTAGGGGTGAAAGCATAAAATTGGCAAGCTTTAAATATAAAAAGAATAAAGCAGAGTACATAGAAAAAGAAAGGGAAATAAAACAATTACAGGTAGAACACGCAAATAGTAAGGATAAAAAAATTTTTTTGAAACTACAAGGACTTAAGGCAGAAGTAATGGGTAAAGATATAGACAAAGTTAAACGAGATTTGATTTATCTAAATAGGGAATATTTTGAATTTAGTAATAAGAACTCAAAATTATTAGCAAGGGCAGCTAAGGTTAAAAGGGAAAAGAGAGAAATTGGGGTGTTAGTGGATAGGCAAGGTTCAAGGTGCAATAAGAATAGCGATAAATGTAAAATAGTTAGAGAATTTTACCAGGAGCTATATGCAAAAAAAGAAATAGATAAAGAAAAGCTTAAGAAGATATTGGAGAGGCAGTTAGGAAATGGGATAAAACAAGAGCACAGGGAGAAAATGGAGGAAAAAATAACTGATAAAGAGGTTAGGGGGGTAATAAGTGGATTGAAGATAGGGAAAGCCCCGGGGGATGATGGATTATCAACAGAGTTCTATAAAGAATTCAAAGAGGTAGTGGTTCCGAAATTGGTGAAATTATACAATTATATATTGGATGGAGGATCAATTCCGACCTCATGGTATAACACCATAATTGTTCTTTTGCCAAAACCTGGAAAGAATTTGGAAAGAGTGGATTCGTACAGACCAATTTCGCTTATAAACCAAGATGCGAAGATCTTCACAGCAATATTGGCTAATCGTTTAAATAGTTTTATGGGGGAATATATAGAGGTTGATCAAGTTGGGTTTTTAAAAGGACGACACATGGCGGATTTGACTAGAAGGGTATTAGATTTAATAGACAATGTCAATCAAACAAAGGAAAAAGTGGGACTACTATCATTGGATATTTTTAAGGCATTCGATTCACTGCAGTGGTCTTCAATTAAGGAAATAGTTAGAAAATATGGGTTTGGGGATAAATTTAATAGGGTTATAGATTTACTATATCAAAAAGGAAATGCTAAGGTTAGAGTGAATGAGGAGCTAACGGACTTGGTAAAGCTAGAGGCGGGCACTAGGCAGGGTTGTCCTTTATCTCCTATCTTGTTCATAATGGCAATGGAGATTTTAGCTAAAAGTATAAGGGAAGATTCAAATATAGAAGGGATTATGGGTAATAAAGTGAGTATGTACGCAGACGATACATTGCTTATGGTGAAGCACCCGGAACAGGTAATGGATAGGATTAAAGATCATTTACAAATATTTCAAGCTATAACTGGATTAAAGATAAACTGGGATAAGTCTGAATTGATGTTGTGTAATTTGAAAGTGAGCGAGATGGGTAGGACGGTGTCGACACTTAACATACAAGTTAAAGAGAAGCTGAAGTATTTAGGGATAATCATTTCAAATAAATTAGAAGATCTTAAACGATTGAACTACGACAGCTTGAGAATTGAATTTAAGAATAAAATACAAGAACTCCAGAAGTTAAAGCTGTCATGGTTCGGAAGGATTGCTATGTGTAAAATGATATTGTTACCAAAGATTAATTTTCTATTTGATACACTAGCGATCCATTTAAAAGAGAAAGAAATTAATGAGTTTCAAAAAATGTTTAATGGGTTCTGTAATGGAGGAAAAAAATCTAGGCTTCCAAAGAAACTATGGTATATGTCTCAGAAAAAAGGGGGTCTGGGTATGCCTAATTTGCTAGTATATTATCGAGCATTTCAAGTCAGGAATGTTGTGAAGATCTTGGCAAGAGAAAAGGTGATTTGGGAACAATTGGAAATGAAAGAGTACAGAAATATTGGAAACTTGATTTTCTTGGGAATGAAGGATAAGGTGAAAAGGTCAAACAATACTATGATGAAAGGTCTCATGGAGGTATGGAAGAAGGTAAAAAAAGATATGGTTCCGAATCTCTCTCCAATTTTGGAATTGACTGATATGATGTGTTTCCCAATAAAATTAGATAAAGAAAAAATGGAAATATTGGATAAAAATGGGAGGTTGTTATTGAAGGATTGGTTAAAAGCATGTGAAGTTGATGACGAGCGGAAAAAAATGTTTGAGATTTTAAATTTGAACTGGTTTCAGAAGTTAAAGGTGGATAATTGGAATAAAAAATATAAAAAAGAAATAGGGATAGATAGAGTATATACAGAATTTGAGGAATTGGTAAGGAAGATTAGAAAAGGGGAAAGCAGTACTAAAGGTCTTGTAAGCAAGCTTTATAATATATTGAATAGAGGTGCAGATCCACAGGAGGACTTGAAACGGAAGTGGGAACAAAACTTGAATATAAAAATTGGGGAGATTGAATGGAAAAACAAATGGAAAAAGAGAATTATGAGAACAATGTCTGTAAGAATTAAAGAACATAATTTCAAAATGTTGTGGCAATGGTACCTGACACCATTAAGACTTTACCAGATGGATAACAAAAGAGATAAGTTATGTTGGAGATGTAAAGAATATGACGGAACATATGAACATATGTGGTGGAGCTGTAAAAAAATAAGGGATTTCTGGGCAAGAATAGAAAATGAGTGTGATGAAATATTGGGTAAAAGTGTTAAGTTGGTGTCCGGTACCATTCTTTTAACGAATGTGGAAGGTTTGGGTTTAAATAAGGAGGAAAAAGAACTATTGGAAATCATATTGACAACAGGTAGACAATGTATAGCTAGAAATTGGAAAAACGATATAGATATACAGATTGGAGAATGGTATAAAGAAATGTGGAGTTTAGCACTGAATGATAAATTGACATGGGAGATTAAAGTCAAAAGAGATAATTTAAAAGAGAATAGATTCTGGAATATATGGAAACCGTTTGTGGATCACTCTATTATGGCAAGCGATAGTTCAGGACCAGTACCATCACAAAGAAGCTTCTGGAACTGAGTAGAAAATAAACTCTCCGGGCATTGTATATATACACAGGGTGATTATTATTGGTTAAAAAAAAAAAAAAAAAGATTAGTGCTAGTACAGAAAGTTTCTTTCTATCATTTTGGATATTGAAATAATGGTTTTTAATATTTGGTGGTTAAATAGCAGTTAACGAGTATAGATATTGTTATGTGCTAGCATATAGTAATGTCTGTTAGTATGATATTAAGGATTTGTTAGTGTATTGTATCGTTAATGTATTGTTAATGCTTTTTTTTTTCGTTTTTTGTATGTCTATTAAAAACTCAATAAAATTTATATTAAAAAAAAAAAATCAAACTCTGCTGGGTGATCCCGCGGGGTATCTATGAGGACAAATTCCTTCTCCTCCCCCCTCAGTGGGGACCCATGACCCCCCTCTCCTCCCCCTTGGGCTAAACGGGTGGGGGAGAACCCTAGCGCTGAATCCTTGTTTATGCTTTCTGCGCCCTGCCATCCTGGGACCCGGCTCCGGAGCTGGTCCGCATGCCGCCGCCAAAGTAGACCCGTGCTGGTCTCCACGCGGTATGATACGGGACCGGTCTGCTCCACGACAACCCCAGGCACCCAGGCTGGCCCTGCGCTGGTGTAGTTCCTGCAATGCACGGGGGCGCCTACGCTGAAACTTTTTGTGGCCTCTAGCCCGATGTTCCTCCCCTTGTCTTCTACTCTCGTGGGGTCTAGCCTCGTGAGAATGGTGGTCAGTTTCCTGCGCATTAAAAGCTCCGCGGGGGAGTATCCGGATGCCAACGGGGTCACCCTGTACCCTAGCAGAAACTGACACACTTGCAGGTTGAGATCCCCGGGGCCCATGCGCCGCAGTGCGTCCTTCGTGGTGCGTACGAGGCGCTCCACTTGGCCATTGGTGGCCGGATGGAAAGGGGCAGAGGTGATGTGCCGGATGGCGTTAATCTCTGTGAATGCCCTGAACTCAGCGGACGTGAAGCAACTAGCGTTATCGCTAATTAAAGTGTCGGGTATGCCGAACGTAGAAAAAACCCTCCGCAAATGCTTTATTGTCGCGGCCGAGGAGGTGCTCGTGACTGGGATGACCTCCAACCACTTGGAGAAAGCGTCCACAACGAGGAGAAACAGAGTTCCTCGGAACGGGCCCGCGAAATTAATGTGTATCCGGGACCATGGCCCCTTAGCCGCGTCCCACTCCCTGTGGGGAAGACGGGCCTCCTCTGGTCTGGAGCATTGGCAACTCTCGCAAGTGCCGACCATGTGCTTGATGTCGGCGTCTAACTGGGGCCACCAGAAGTAGCTCCGGGCCAGCGCTTTGGAGCGCACAATTCCGGGGTGGCTGACGTGCAGCAACTTAAGCACCCGCGGCCGAAGGGATGTTGGAATCACCACCCGCTGCCCCCACAAGAGACACCCCCTCTCTAGGGACAGCTCCAACTTTTTCCTGAAAAATGGGGTGAATTCTTCCGCTGGGGAAGACGCCGGCCACCCTTTCTGTACCCAGGAGCTAACCGCCGCCAATGTCCTATCTCTGCCTGTCGCTTTAGCGATGTCGGCGGGTACTATGGGTGGCGAATCTAAGACTTCTATCATGAGCACCTGGCGGTCCGGCTCCTCCTCGCCCACGTGGCTGTGCGTCTGGGGAAGGGGGGATCTCGACAGGGCGTCCGCATGGCTGATCTCTTTCCCGGGCCGGTACACCAACGCGTGCTGGTAGGCGTTGAGAAAAATGGCCCACCTGAGCATCCTCGGGGACAAGATCTGTGGCGTGGGCTTATCTGCGGTAAAAATGCCTAGTAGGGGCTTGTGGTCGGTCACGATGGTGAAGGGGCGGCCATATAGAAAATCGTGAAATTTTTTGGTCCCTGCAATTATCGCCAGCGCTTCCCTGTCTGTCTGGGCGTAATTTCTCTCCGCTTGGGACAGGGACCTGGAGTAAAACGCTATTGGGGCCTCCCTCCCGTTTTCCAACACGTGGCATAACACTGCCCCCACCCCCACCGGGGATGCATCACAGATCAGTACTACCGGCCGTTTGGGGTCGAAATGGGTCAGAATGGCGTCAGACGCCAGGAGTTGTTTCAGTTCCGTGAATGCCCTCTCCTGGTCATCGCCCCACTTCCATGCCGCATCTTTCTTGAGCAACTTGTGAAGCGGTTCAGCCACCGCAGCCTTCCGTGGAAGGAAGGAGTGGTAGAAATTTAAGAGCCCTAGGAACGACTGCAACTCGGGCTTGGAGGTGGGGCAAGGGGCTTTCTTGATGGCGGCCACCTTGGATTTGGACGGTTTGATCCCCTCGGGTGTTACTCGGAACCCTAAGAACTCAACCTCTTTCGCGAAGAAGACGCATTTGTCTTTCCGCAACCTCAACCCCGCCTGTTCGAATGCCGCTAGGACCTTGTCTAGCCTTTCAGCCAACTCAACCTCACTCCCCCCCGTTATCAATACATCATCAAAATATGGCAAAACGCCGTCCAGCCCTTTGAGGAGGCGTTCCACGAGCGACTGGAAAATTCCAGGCGCCGAGTTCACGCCGAATTGGAGGCGCGTCACCTGGAACGCCCCCTTATGCGTGACTATGGTCTGTGCAGCAGCTGCAGCAGGGGTTACCAGGAGTTGCTGATAGGCTTGTGCCAGGTCGAGCTTAGCGAAACACTTTCCCCCATGTAACCTGGCTAGCAAATGGCTGACCACCGGCACCGGATATGCATTAGGGCAGATTGCCTTGTTAATGGTGCACTTATAATCGGCGCAAATGCGAACCTCCCCATTGGCCTTCAGTGCCGTGACAATTGGAGTTTCCCACTCCGCAGAATCAACAGGAACAAGAATCCCCTGGCCCACTAATTTGTCCAGTTCCGCCTCTATTTTGTCCTTTAGTGCAAAAGGCACTCTGCACGGTTTGAGTCTTATTGGGCGGACCTCCGGGTCCAGGTCGAAAGTTACTGGGGGTCCATTGAATTTCCCAAGTCCCTTTTTGAAGACTTCAGGGTGCGCGTCGCACACCCTCTGTATCGGGTCAGTCCCCACGGCGTGCACCCCCCCAATGAATAAACCCAGGGGCTGAAACCATTGAGTCCCGAGGAGGCTGCAATTTCCCCCCTTAAGAACGACTAGGGGGAGTTCCGCGGCGTGCCGCTTATACTGGACCTGGAATTTCCCAACCCCCAACACCGGGATGCTGTTCCCTTGCACGTCCCGAAGCGTGGACCTCAACGCTTTGAGCTTGGGCCGTACGCGGGGGGCAATTCTCAAAAACTCCCTCTGGGAAATGATGGAATATGAGGAGCCCGAGTCAATCTCCATCCTAACAGGGGCCCCTTGCACCAGTACCTCAACAAAGTAACGGGGGTGTCCCAGGGACACGCTGAAAACTGGAGCGTCGTTGTCGCTGCTGTCGGAGATGCGGCCCACGCCGTCCTGCTTCCTCGTGGGCCGGGCGCCATCCTTTGGTCTCGTCGAGCGGTCCGGTTTCGTCGAACGGTCTGGCGAGCTCCTCCGGTCCTCGCGCCGTCGTCTGCAGACTTTGGCGATGTGCCCGCGGCGCCCACAGTTGTGGCACTCGGCCTTCCTAAACGGGCACTTAACGCGGTCGTGGGCCGCTCCGCAGCCGTCACAGCGTCGGCCGGCCTTCCGGACCCTCCGGACGTCTTCCTCGTCGCTGCTCTCCGCGGAGGATTTCGACGCTCGCCGGGCCGCGTGCACCGAGCCAGCTGCTTGGTCGACCTGTGGGAGCCTGCCCTGGAGCTCTTTCACTCCGGCCCTCGTGGCTTCCGTGGCCTGTGCTGCCTTCGCGACCTCCTGCAGTGTCGGGGGTGGCTCCTGGTTCATCAGCTTCCGCTGAACTTCCTCGTCCCTCAGGCCACACAGCATGCGGTCCCTGAGGGTGATTTCCAGGTTCTCCCATTTGCATGGCCCGGCGGCCAGCCGCAGGGCCGCTGCGAATGCGGCGACCGACTTGCCCGGCGCTTGGACTCGCCTCCAGAACGCGTACCGGGCTGGAAACATCGACACCGAGGGCTGGAAATGGTCACGCATCGCCTTCAGGAGCTCCTTTGCCTTCAGCTCGCCCACCTTCTTCGGTGCGATGAGGTCGGCCAGCACTCTCTTGCTGGCGTGCCCGAGCATTCTGATGAGGATGGTTCTCTTCTTTCCCTCGTCCGTGACCTCGAACTCCACCAGCGCACTTTGGAAATCCATTTCGAAGAGTTCCCAATCTTCCGGTTTGTTGATGTCGAAACCGGCGTATGTCTTGGTCCCGTGGGAAGCCATAATCCCATCCTCGTCGCCAATTTAGTGTATGGGAACCAAGACACCGGGACAGCCGAAGAGCTGGCTTAACACAACTTTATTACATGCTGGTCAGAGGGAACATGTGGTAATGGCGGACGAACAGCTCAATATATACAGTGGCTATACATTTGAATGTGGCTCCTTGACAGTCTATTGGTTACTGCCCGCGTGACGTCATTGTGGGTCACGCCCTTCTTGTCCAGGTGAAGGTGGTGGCGGGAATCTTCCCGCGCTGTTGTTCTTAGGTGAGTCTGGGCTAATGAGCTGGATGCTCGCTACTGCCACCTAGTGGTCACTAGCTCGCGTCCTATTAGGGTTACAGTGATGCAGCTGAGGGTTATCATGTTACAAGTAGAAAGGATACATTGGTTACACATGAATAGGTACATTGTATAAAGGTACAGTGTTTGAGAACACAACAGAGCACAAAGAATCCACACAATAAATTAGCAGCAACTTATCGATGCAAGTTATGCCATTGCCTTTGGCCAGTGTAGCCAGTACAACAGGTTTTTGTTCATCACTTAGGATAAATTTGTGGGCTCGGGAAGCAAGAGGGTAGAAGAAAGAGTCGACATCTAAAGCTGCTTTTGCCCAAAAGTTCCAAAAGGGTTAGTTGGTATTAGGTAGGATTCCACCTCTGGAAGTCAAGACATCTTATTGGCAGGACTTGGGAAGTGAGGAAAGTAAATGGAGCCTTTAAGGTTCTTTTTTTTTGGGGGGGGGGGTTGAGGGGTGGTTGTGAGGGGAGAACCAGACCATTCCTATCCTGTCACATCCCCTGCATTTTATGACAATGGCGTCACATTCTTAGCCAAGGCCAGAGAGATTCAAACAGGTTCCCCTCAAGATATTGACTCTTGGTGGACAAGTGTGGATTGGAAGGATCCAGAGGGAACGTCATCAAGAGGCAACACCCACCATGCCTGCTTTCTTCTTGCCACAAACTTAGCCTTTCTTCCTTACCGCTCACCAACCCACGTCATGCTGGAAACTGTCTGGATCCGCAGGGGACCCCGTGCCTCACCCCAAAGTGGCATTGGGGAGGGGGGGTTATGATGGCCCTCAAGGCCACTGCAGCCACTTACTCACATACATTCCCCGTGGCTTGTTTGGACAGGAAAGGTGTAAAAATCAGAACAGGGAAGAGCAGCCATCTCATCCTTCTTGCTGCTCCAGGCGCGGCTTCCACCACAAGGCTTCCTTAGAATGTATGACATCATAAAATACACATCTCTGTGTTCTGTCCAGTCAGCCCATGACATCATACAGCTGAGAAAGAGAGGGAGGGAGGGAGGGAGGGAGGAGAGGGATAACACACAGATGGGAGGTATAGAAATTAAACCACCAACCAACCAACCAACCAACCAATTTCTGCAAGATGGCATTGTAATGATTTTATATGGCTTCACTGTGTATCTATGCATTCTTATGTACAGTACTCATAAGCATTTGTTTAATTAGACTGGGTCCCACAGGAGGGAGTTCAGTGAGCTAAGAGTTAAAAACCACTCTACGTGTGTATGTGTCGCATTCCCAGCAAGGACTAAGAATGGTGGCTAGGGAAACCCTTCTTCTTCCACCCAAATGGACAAGGCAACAAGCAAGATAAAGACCAAGTGGAGGATCCAGAGAGTGCCTCGGGTGAAGTGTAAAATCTTGGCACAGATCTCACCAGCCAATTAAACTGAATGGGGAGGGTCTGAGAGCACCCTAGGAAGAAGGGAATTGTTTTGGTTAAACAAGGCCAATTAAAAGGGTTTAATTGTAAGATAGCTCAGGAGAGTCAGGATGGGACAGCAAGTGTGGGTTCTTTGCTTGGAGGCATGCTCCGAGACCTCTGGCAGCACACACCTGGACAAGAAGGGCGTGACCGTCCGTGACGTCACGCGGACAGTAACCAATAGACTGTCGAGGAGCCACATTCAAAATGTATAGCCACTGTATATATTGAGCTACCCATCCGCCATTACCTCATGTTCCCCTGGATCATCATGCAATAAACCTGTGTTAAGCCAACCTTTCGGCTGTTCATTGTCTTTGGTCCCATACTCTAAATTGGCGACGAGGATGGGATATGGCTGCCCACGGGACCAAGACATGCGCCGGTTTCGAAATCAGGAGACCGGCAGACTGGGACATCTTCGAGATGGACTTCCAGGGAGCCCTGGTGGAATCCGAAGTCACGGATGAGGCAAAGAAAAGGGCCATCTTCACCTGGATGCTGGGGCCAGACACCAAGAGGGTCTTGGTGGACCTGATCACGCCGAGGAGGGCGAGTGAATTCAAGGTGAAAGAGCTCATGCACATGCTGCGTGAGTACTTCCGGCCCTCGACGGCGATGTTCCCCGCTCGGAGCGCGTTTTGGAGGCGAGTCCAAGCGCCCGGGGAGACTGTCGCCGACTTCGCAGCGGCCCTGCGACTGGTGGCCGGCCCATGCAAATGGGAGAACGCAGAAATCACACTAAGAGACTGCGTGCTGTGCGGCCTGAGCGATGCCGAAACTCAGCGTACATTGATGAACCGCGAGCCACCCCCCACATTGCAGGAGGTCCTGAAGGAGGCACAAGCCGCGGAAGCTACGAAGGCCGGGGTCCAGGAGCTCCAGGACTGGCGGCCAAAGACGGGCAAGGCAGAGACTTCGGTGCACGTTCCGGTGCACGCGGCCCGGCGAGTTTCGAAGTCGTCCGCGGAGAGCAGCGACGACGAGGACGTCCGGAAGGTCCGGAAAGAAGGCCGGCGTTGTGACGGCTGCGGAGCGAACCACGACCGCGCCAAATGCCCCTTCAGAAAGGCCGAGTGTCACAACTGCGGCCGCCGCGGGCACATCGCCAAGGTCTGCAGGAAACGGCGCGAGGCCCGAAAGAGCTCGAGAGACCGCGCGACGAGACCCAAGGACGGCACCCAGGCCACGAGGAAGCGAGACGGCGTGGGCCGCATCGCCGACAACAGCGAGGACGACGCAACGGTGTTCAGCGTGTCCGTGGGACACCCCCGTTACTTTGTTGAGGTACTAGTACAAGGGGCCCCCATTAGGATGGAAATTGACTCGGGTTCCTCATATTCCATCATTCCCCAGAAGGAGTTTCTGAAAATTGCCCCCCACGTGCGGCCCAAACTCAAAGCTTTGAGGTCCACGCTTCGGGACGTGCAAGGGAACTACATTCCGGTGTTGGGGGTTGGGAATTTTCAGGTCCAATTTAAGAAACACGCCGCGACTCTCCCCCTAGTTGTTCTCAAAGGGGGGAATTGCAGCCTCCTCGGGACTCAATGGTTCCAGCCCCTGGGTTTGTTCATTGGGGGGGTGCACGCCGTTGCCGTTGGGACTGACCCGATTCAGGAGGTGTGCGACGCGCACCCCGAAGTCTTCAAAAAGGGACTTGGGAAATTTAAGGGACCCCCAGTAGCCTTCGACCTAGACCCTGAGGTCCGCCCAATAAGACTCAAACCGCGCCGGGTGCCATTCGTGCTCAAGGACAAAATAGAGGCGGAACTGGACAAATTGGTGGGCCAGGGGATTCTTGTTCCTGTTGATTCTGCGGAGTGGGAAACTCCAATTGTAACAGCACTAAAGGCCAACGGGGAGGTGCGCATATGCGCTGATTACAAGTGCACCATCAACAAGGCCATTCGCCCTAATGCGTATCCGGTGCCGGTAGTCAGCCATTTGCTGGCCAGGTTACATGGGGGAAAGTGTTTCGCTAAGCTCGACTTAGCACAAGCCTACCAGCAGCTCTCGGTGACCCCAGCTGCCGCTGCTGCACAAACTATAGTCACCCATAAGGGGGCGTTCCAGGTGACGCGCCTTCAATTCGGCGTAAACTCGGCGCCTGGAATTTTCCAGTCACTCATGGAACGCCTCCTGAAGGGGCTCGAGTGGGTGTTGCCTTATTTTGATGACGTATTGATAACGGGGGGAAGTCGGGCCGAATTGGCAAAGAGGTTGGGCAAGGTCCTGGCGATATTCGAAAAGGCGGGGTTGAGACTGCGAAAAGACAAATGCGTCTTCTTCGCGACCGAGGTCGAATTCCTAGGGTTCCGTGTCACTCCTGAGGGAATAAGGCCGTCCAAGTCTAAGGTAGCCGCCATCAAGCAAGCCCCTCGCCCCACCTCCAAGCCCGAGTTGCAGTCGTTCCTAGGGCTGCTGAACTTTTATCACTCCTTCCTTCCCCGGAAAGCAGCCGTGGCCGAGCCGTTGCACAGGCTGCTTAAAAAGGACGAGGCATGGAAGTGGGGCGACCAGCAAGAGAGGGCATTTAGTGAGCTAAAGCAGCTTCTGGCGTCTGACGTCATCCTCACCCATTTCAACCCCAAGCGGCCAGTGGTCCTGATCTGTGATGCATCCTCGGTGGGGGTGGGGGCGGTGCTGTGCCACGTGCTGGAAAACGGGAGGGAGGCCCCGATAGCATTCTATTCCAGGTCCCTGTCCCAAGCGGAGAGAAACTACGCCCAGACAGACAGGGAAGCATTAGCGATAATTGCGGGAACAAAAAAGTTCCACGACTTCCTGTATGGCCGCCCCTTCACAATCGTAACCGATCACAAGCCCCTGCTAGGCATCTTTACCGCAGATAAGCCCACACCACAGATCCTGTCCCCAAGGATGCTTAGGTGGGCCATTTTTCTCAACGCGTACCAGCACACGTTAGTGTACAGGCCCGGGAGGGAGATCAGCCATGCGGACGCTCTATCGAGGTCCCCCCTTCCCCAGGAGAACAGCCACGTGGGCGGGGAGGAGCCAGACCATCAGGTGCTGATGATAGAAGTCCTCGACTCGCCCCCAATACTGCCCGCCGACATCGACAAGGCGACCGGCAAGGACAACATTTTAGCAAAGGTTAGCTCCTGGGTGCAGAAAGGGTGGCCAGCGTCCTCCCCGGCAGCGGAGTTCGACCCATTTTTCCGAAAGAAGTTAGAGTTGTCCCTTGAGAGGGGGTGCCTTCTGTGGGGCCAGCGAGTAGTGATCCCGGCGTCCTTACGGCCGAGGGTACTCAAACTCCTGCACGTCAGTCACCCTGGGATTGTGCGCTCCAAAGCCCTGGCACGGAGCTATTTCTGGTGGCCCCAGCTAGACGCCGACATCGAGCACATGGTCGGCACTTGTGAGCCCTGCCAAAGTTCCAGGCCAGAAGAAGCCCGCCTGCCTCACAGGGAGTGGGACGCGGCGAAGGGGCCGTGGTCCCAAGTTCATGTAGACTTTGCTGGCCCGTTCCGTGGGACACTGTTTCTCCTTGTGGTGGATGCCTTCTCCAAGTGGTTGGAGGTCATCCCGGTTACAAGCACGTCCACGGCCACAACCATAAAGCATTTGCGGAGGGTTTTTTCCACGTTCGGTTTACCCGACACCCTCGTAAGCGACAACGCAAGTTGTTTCACGTCCTCTGAGTTCAGGGCATTCACAGAAATCAACGCCATTCGGCACATCACCTCCGCTCCTTTTCACCCTGCCACAAACGGCCAAGTAGAGCGCCTTGTGCGCACCACCAAGAACGCGCTGCGGCGCATGGGGCCCGGGGACCTAAACCATCAAGTGTGCCAGTTTCTGCTAGGTTACCGAGTGACTCCCCTAGCGTCAGGATACTCCCCCGCAGAGCTGCTGATGCGCAGGAAGCTGACCACCATACTAACTAGGCTAGACCCCACGAGAGTAGAGGACAAGGGGAAGAACATTGGGATAGAGGACACAAAGAGTTTCGACGTGGGTGCCCCCATGTATTGCAGGAATTATGCCAGCGCGGGTCCGGCCTGGGTACCGGGCGTCATCCTAGAGCGGACCGGCCCCGTCTCGTACCGCATCGAGACCGGCACAGGTCTACTCTGGAGGCGGCACGCAGACCAGCTCCGGCGCAGGACCCCCGGCGAACAGGGCACGGACCGCGGGACACAAGATTCAGCGTTAGGGTTCTCCCCCACCCGTTCAGCCCAAGGGGGAGGAAAGGGGGGCCATGGGTCCCCACCAAGGGGGGAGGAAAGGGAATCTGTCCTCGTAGACATCCTGCGGGATCAGTCAGCAGAGAGAAGGGAAGCCGATCTCATAGATATCCCGCGGGATCTCCCCACTAATACGGATACCCCAACAGAGTTAGATTTTGATTTTCAGAACCGGGGAAGTTTTGCGGAGTGGTTCCCCACCCGTCCAAGCGAGAAGAGGGGTTTTTCGTTAGCCCCGAGTGTCTCCGGTCTGCCCACAATGGAGTTTTTCCCTTCCCCCAAAACCGCCAAACCACGGCAAGCCTCTAACAAGTCTCCCTCTCCCGTTTCAGGACAAGGGACCAGGGAACAAGGAAGCGGTAGCGCCCCTGGGGCAGATCAGCCCACATCGCGGCCCAAACACGTGTGCAATAAGCCATCTTGGCTGAGGGACTTCGTCCCATCCTAGGGGGGAGGGATGTTGTGTTCTGTACTGTACCTTTTACAATGTATCCATTCACGTGTATCCAATGTAACCATGCTTGTGTAACATTATAACCAGCAGCTGCTTAACTGTAGCCCTTGCAATAGGACGCGAGCTAATGACCACCTGGTGGCAATAGCGAGCGTTCAAGCTCTCCTGGCCCAGACTCACCAGCAAACAACAGCGCGGGAAGATTCCCGCCACACCTACACCTGGACAAGAAGGGCGTGACCGTCCGTGACGTCACGCGGACAGTAACCAATAGACTGTCGAGAAGCCACATTCAAAATGTATAGCCACTGTATATATTGAGCTACCCATCCGCCATTACCTCATGTTCCCCTGGATCATCATGCAATAAACCTGTGTTAAGCCAACCTTTCGGCTGTTCATTGTCTTTGGTCCCATACTCTAAAAAGAGGGAGAGATGTGTTTGGATTTCTAATAGCCAATGATGGAGAATGGCTAGGGAAGCAGGGAGAACAGGCTTCTTTCTTTTGAAGGGACAGTTTAACTCACCTGCATTATTATTTCCTATATCACTGTAACCATGAGTAACCTGGTATATCTTTGCTGCTAAAGAAACAATTGAAATAAAAAGACTGAATCTCTGAATTCAAGAGGAACTCTGTCTTAAGTTCTTATTCTTATAAGGCTTGGTGTTTAAGATACTCTTAAAGCGGGGGCGTGGCCAAGATGGCGGAGGATTAACATCTTCTTTAATTGCTCGCGCTATACAATGCGGTTACAAATGAGATCTACCAATAAAAAGCTTTAAAAAAAACCATCAACAACGAGATTTATATCAGTCTAAATCAAGGTGTTTTTCTCTCGTCATCATTTCCCTGAGTCGAAGCGTGCGGAGCGGAGGCGACTGGTAAGGCAAACGGCGGAAGCCGGGGGCTAAGCCAGCCACGCTGCGGGCGGGCGAGACAACCGAGGAGGGGGACCAGAAAAGTTTATGAAAAGTTAAAAGACAGCTGAAAGAGGACGCGGCAGATGCAACTGGACTCAAAAGACTGTATCAGGAAAGCATATATAAATGCTTGTATACAAATGCCAGAAGCCTCCGTAACAAAATAGGGGAGCTGGAATACTTAGCAATAGATAAAAATATTGATATTATTGGTATCACTGAAACCTGGTGGACGGATGATAACCAATGGGATACAGTTATCCCAGGCTACAAACTGTACAGGAAGGATAGGAAGGGGCAAACAGGAGGTGGTGTAGCCTTGTATGTCAAAGAAGTGATAAAATCGTATGAATTGGAATATCTAGGTGATTTGGAGTCACCATTAGAAGCTCTGTGGGTAAGAGTACCAGGCCACAAGGATGGTCTAACAGTAGGCATATACTATCGGCCTCCGACCCAAACTCTTGAGGGAGACTGGCAGTTGGAGAATGTTGCAAAGGAGGCATCCAGGAAGGGAAGCCTGGTTATAATGGGGGACTTCAATTACCCTCACATAGACTGGGTGAACTGTTGTTCAGCACATGATAAAGAGATAAAGTTCCTAGATATGCTCAATGATTGTTCCCTGGGACAGATGGTTGAAGACCCAACTAGAGGTACAAGAATCCTTGACTTGATCCTGAGTAATACTCAGGATCTGGTGCAAGATGTTAATGTGACTGATCCAGTAGGGAACAGTGACCACAACTCAATTATGTTTAACTTGATCATAGACCGCAAGTCACTGATAAAATCTAACACAGAGACCTTAAATTTTCAAAAAGGAAATTTCCCAAAGATGAGGAAACTAGTAAAAAAGAAACTGAAAGGGAAAATTGAGAGAGTCCAAACACTCCAAGAGGCATGGAGGCTGTTTACAAAAACAATAACAGAGGCTCAATTGGAATGCATACCCAAAAGGGAAAAGGGCACTGCCAGGTCCAAGAGGACTCCGATGTGGCTTACAGGAGCTGTTCGGGAAGTGATCAAGAGCAAGAAAAGCTCATTTAGAAGATGGAAGGCTTGTCCAAATGAGGACAGCAGGCAGAAACATAAATTCTGGCAGAACAAATGCAAGGCAACAATCAGGAAAGCAAAGCAAGACTTTGAGGAGCGTATAGCTAAAAATACTCAGAGAAATAACAAAGACTTCTTTAAGTACATTAAAAGTAAGAACCCAACTAGGAAGGCCATTGGACCATTAGATGACAATGGAAGACAAGGGGTTATTAAAGAGGAAACAGAGATTGCAGAGAGACTCAATGAATTCTTTGCTTCAGTATTCACTGAAGAAGACAGAGACCACATGCCCAAAACAGAGCCTATCTTCGTAGGGAGGGAAACCAAAGAATTAAGCAAGATAGAAATAACCAGGGAGGAGGTCCTTGCATGTCTTGTTAAACTAAACACTAACAAATCACCAGGACCAGATGGCATCCATCCACGAGTTCTCAGGGAACTTAAAGATGAAATTGCTGATCTCCTAGCCAAAATATTTAATCTTTCCCTCAAATCAGGCTTTGTGCCTGATTACTGGAAGGTAGCGAATGTAACACCAATTTTCAAAAAGGGATCCAGGGGTGATCCAGGAAATTACCGACTTGTCAGTTTGACATGTGTCCCAGGAAAAGTGATGGAAACCATCCTAAAAGATAGAATTAATAGGCACATAGAAGAGAAGGCACTGCTAAAGGAGAGCCAACATGGCTTTTGCAAGGGCACATCATGCCTCACTAATTTGTTGGAATTTTTTGAGAGTGTCAACAAGCATGTGGATAAGGGGGATCTGGTTGACATTGTTTATCTGGACTTTCAGAAGGCTTTTGACAAGGTCCCACACCAAAGGCTCTTGAATAAACTTACCAGTCATGGAATAAAGGGACAGGTCTTGTCCTGGATCAGCAACTGGCTAAGGGACAGGAAACAGAGGGTAGCACTAAATGGACACTTCTCCAAGTGGAGGGAAGTCAAGAGTGGGGTCCCCCAAGGTTCAGTACTGCGACCCCTGCTTTTCAACCTCTTCATAAATGATCAAGAGGTAGGAGTAAAAAGCAAGGTAGCCAAATTTGCTGACAACACTAAATTACACAGGGTAGTGAAAACTGTGAGAGATTGTGAGGAGCTCCAGGGGGATCTCTTGACACTGGGAGAGTGGGCAAAACAGTGGCAAATGAGTTTCAACGTTAGTTAGTGCAGAGTGATGCATGTTGGGGCAAAAAAAAATTACATTTATAAACTGATGGGTTCTGAACTCTCTGCGACAAACCGGGAAAGGGATCTTGGTGTCCTGGTGGACAAGAGCTCAATGAAGGTGTCAACCCAGTGTGCCTCAGCAGTTGAAAAAGCAAACTCAATGCTAGGGATCATTAGGAAGGGTATAGAAAATAAGTCAGCAAGTGTCATTTTGCCTCTTTATAAATCTATGGTGAAGCCCCATCTGGAATACTATGTACAGTTCTGGTCGCCATACCTCCAGAAGGATATTATGGAGTTGGAGAAAGTGCAGAGGAGGGCAACCAGAATGATTAGGGGACTGGAACACCTTCCTTACCATCTGAGGCTGCAACGGTTGGGCCTCTTCACTCTTGAGCGACGGCGTCTAAGAGGTGACCTGATTGAAGTTTATAAAATCATGCATGGTGTGGATAAAGTAGATAAGGAAATACTGTTTTCCCTATCGCATAACATTAGAACTAGGGGTCACTCCATGAAACTTTTGGGTACTAGTTCTCAAACAAATAAGAGAAAGTACTTTTTCACCCAGAGGATCACTGGTCTATGGAACTCCCTGCCAGAAGAAGTGGTGCCAAAGCATATGGAGAACTACACTTGCAGCAAGTGCAAGCTGGTTGCACTACTAGAAGAGAAGGTCCAGCAGCTAGAGGCCCGCATATCTAACCACCAACAAATTAAGGAGCTTGAGCTGTTCTTGGACAGAGCGGAGCAGACTATGCTGGACAAAGAAGTGACAGGGCACAGTTCTGAGGGAGAAGGCCCTTCACTAACTCAGGAGGGAGATGGTTGGAGGAATGTGACTCAAAGGAGGAGAAGAGTAGGGGATCACTCTGAGAGTCTGAAATTACAGAATAAATTTGAGGCTCTTTCCCTTATCACACCTGATGAGGAACACACAGAGGAACAACTGGTTCCACCTGATGATCTCTCCTTCATCACACTTGATGAGATCCAGGAAGATGAACAACAGGAACAAACTGAGGTTCTCTCCCTTAATATGGTTGATGAGGTGCATGTAGATGAACAGATTGCAGGAGAGAGGCTCCTTGTACTAGGCGATTCAATAATTAGAAATACAGAGAAATGGATTTGTGATGCACATGATAACCGTATGGTGACTTGCCTGCCAGGTGCAAAAGTTGCAGACATCACAAGAAATCTAGATAGATTGTTAGAGAGAACTGGGAACGAGCCAGTTGTCATGGTACACGTTGGTACTAATGATGTTGGGAAGGCCAAGAGGTCTGTCCTGGAAGCCAAATTTAGGGTGTTAGGAAGAAGATTGAAGTCCCGGACTTCCAAGGTAGCATTTTCAGAAGTGCTGCCTGTCCCTCGCACAGGACCTACCAGGCAGGCAGAGCTCAGAAGCCTCAATGCGTGGATGAGGCGGTGGTGTCGAGAGGAGGGCTTCAGATTTGTCAGGAACTGGAGAACATTTTGGGACAAGCCAAATCTGTTCAGGAGGGATGGGTTGCATTTAAACCATGATGGGACCAGATTGCTGGCACTCAACATCAAAAAGGCTGCAGAGCAGCTTTTAAACTGATAACTGGGGGAAAGCCGACAGGAGCTGGCCAGCATCCGGTTCGGGAAAGTGTGTACTTGAGTAGTGAGGAGGATGCAAAATTTACTGAGCAGAGCGAGGAGCTAGTCACCAGCACTCTAGCAGAAGGATGCAAGAGGCAGTCTAACAATGCAACTGGACTCAAAAGACTGTATCAGGAAAGCATATATAAATGCTTGTATACAAATGCCAGAAGCCTCCGTAACAAAATAGGGGAGCTGGAATACTTAGCAATAGATAAAAATATTGATATTATTGGTATCACTGAAACCTGGTGGACGGATGATAACCAATGGGATACAGTTATCCCAGGCTACAAACTGTACAGGAAGGATAGGAAGGGGCAAACAGGAGGTGGTGTAGCCTTGTATGTCAAAGAAGTGATAAAATCGTATGAATTGGAATATCTAGGTGATTTGGAGTCACCATTAGAAGCTCTGTGGGTAAGAGTACCAGGCCACAAGGATGGTCTAACAGTAGGCATATACTATCGGCCTCCGACCCAAACTCTTGAGGGAGACTGGCAGTTGGAGAATGTTGCAAAGGAGGCATCCAGGAAGGGAAGCCTGGTTATAATGGGGGACTTCAATTACCCTCACATAGACTGGGTGAACTGTTGTTCAGCACATGATAAAGAGATAAAGTTCCTAGATATGCTCAATGATTGTTCCCTGGGACAGATGGTTGAAGACCCAACTAGAGGTACAAGAATCCTTGACTTGATCCTGAGTAATACTCAGGATCTGGTGCAAGATGTTAATGTGACTGATCCAGTAGGGAACAGTGACCACAACTCAATTATGTTTAACTTGATCATAGACCGCAAGTCACTGATAAAATCTAACACAGAGACCTTAAATTTTCAAAAAGGAAATTTCCCAAAGATGAGGAAACTAGTAAAAAAGAAACTGAAAGGGAAAATTGAGAGAGTCCAAACACTCCAAGAGGCATGGAGGCTGTTTACAAAAACAATAACAGAGGCTCAATTGGAATGCATACCCAAAAGGAAAAAGGGCACTGCCAGGTCCAAGAGGACTCCGATGTGGCTTACAGGAGCTGTTCGGGAAGTGATCAAGAGCAAGAAAAGCTCATTTAGAAGATGGAAGGCTTGTCCAAATGAGGACAGCAGGCAGAAACATAAATTCTGGCAGAACAAATGCAAGGCAACAATCAGGAAAGCAAAGCAAGACTTTGAGGAGCGTATAGCTAAAAATACTCAGAGAAATAACAAAGACTTCTTTAAGTACATTAGAAGTAAGAACCCAACTAGGAAGGCCATTGGACCATTAGATGACAATGGAAGGCAAGGGGTTATTAAAGAGGAAACAGAGATTGCAGAGAGACTCAATGAATTCTTTGCTTCAGTATTCACTGAAGAAGACAGAGACCACATGCCCAAAACAGAGCCTATCTTCGTAGGGAGGGAAACCGAAGAATTAAGCAAGATAGAAATAACCAGGGAGAAGGTCCTTGCATGTCTTGTTAAGCTAAACACTAACAAATCCCCAGGACCAGATGGCATCCATCCACGAGTTCTCAGGGAACTTAAAGATGAAATTGCTGATCTCCTAGCCAAAATATATAATCTTTCCCTCAAATCAGGCTTTGTGCCTGATGACTGGAAGGTAGCGAATGTAACACCAATTTTCAAAAAAGGATCCAGGGGTGATCCAGGAAATTACCGGCCTGTCAGTTTGACATGTATCCCAGGTAAAGTGATGGAAACCATCCTAAAAGATAGAATTAATAGGCACATAGAAGAGAAGGCGCTGCTAAAGGAGAGCCAACATGGCTTTTGCAAGGGCAAATCATGCCTCACTAATCTGTTGGAATTTTTTGAGAGTGTCAACAAGCATGTGGATAAGGGGGATCCAGTTGACATTGTTTATCTGGACTTTCAGAAGGCTTTTGACAAGGTCCCACACCAAAGGCTCTTGAATAAACTTACCAGTCATGGAATAAAGGGACAGGTCTTGTCCTGGATCAGCAACTGGCTAAGGGACAGGAAACAGAGGGTAGCACTAAATGGACACTTCTCCAAGTGGAGGGAAGTAAAGAGTGGGGTCCCCCAAGGTTCAGTACTGGGACCCCTGCTTTTCAACCTCTTCATAAATGATCTAGAGGTAGGAGTAAAAAGCAAGGTAGCCAAATTTGCTGACGACACTAAATTATACAGGGTAGTGAAAACTGTGAGAGATTGTGAAGAGCTCCAGAGGGATCTCTTGACACTGGGGGAGTGGGCAAAACAGTGGCAAATGAGCTTCAACATCAGTAAGTGCAGAGTGATGCATGTTGGGGCAAAAAACCCCAATTACATTTATAAACTGATGGGGTCTGAACTCTCTGCGACAAACCAGGAAAGGGACCTTGGTGTCCTGGTGGACAGCTCAATGAAGGTGTCAACCCAGTGTGCCTCAGCAGTGAAAAAAGCAAACTCAATGTTAGGGATCATTAGGACGGGTATAGAAAATATGTCAGCAAGTGTCATTTTGCCTCTTTATAAATCTATGGTGAGGCCCCATCTGGAATATTGTGTACAGTTCTGGTCGCCATACCTCCAGAAGGATATTATGGAGTTGGAGAAAGTACAGAGGAGGGCAACCAGAATGATTAGGGGACTGGAACACCTTCCTTACCATCTGAGGCTGCAACGGTTGGGCCTTTTCACTCTTGAACGACGGCGTCTAAGAGGTGACCTGATTGAAGTTTATAAAATCATGCACGGTGTGGACAAAGTAGATAAGGAAAAACTGTTTTCCCTATCGCACAACACTAGAACTAGGGGACACTCCATGAAACTTTTGGGTACTAGTTCTCAAACAAATAAGAGAAAGTACTTTTTCACCCAGAGGATTACTGGTCTATGGAACTCCCTGCCAGAAGAAGTGGTGACAGCTGTCAGTCTTGACAGCTTTAAGAAAGGATTAGACAAGTTCATGGAGGACAAGGCTATCAATGGCTATAATTATGGCTACCTAAGGACAACCTCCGGGTTGGAGAGATAGGCAGGATATCTCTCAATGCCATTTCCAGGGAATCCTAAGCAGGTGAAGGCATCTGCTTGGGAATACCCTGAAGGAAATGGTGAGCCACTGTGTGAGACAGAATGCTGGACTGGATGGGCTGTGGCCTGTTCCAGCAAGGCTGTTCTTATGTTCTTATGTTAGCTGTCAGTCTTGACGGCTTTAAGGAAGGATTAGACAATTTCATGGAGGACAAGGGTATCAATGGCTATAATTATGGATACTTAAGGACAACCTCCTGGTTGGAGAGATAGGCAGGATATCTCTCAATGCCATTTCCAGGGAATCCTAAGCTGGTGAAGGCATCTCCTTGGGAATACCCTGAAGGAAATGGTGAGCCACTGTGTGAGACAGAATGCTGGACTTGATGGGCTGTGGCCTGTTCCAGCAAGTCTGTTCTTATGTTCTTATGAAGTTGTCTTGGTTTGGAAGAATAGCAATGAGTAAAATGATGTTATTGCCAAGAATCAATTTTTTATTTGATGCACTCCCAATTTAACTTAAGGATAAGGAAATTAATGAGTTTCAAACAATGATTAATAGTTTTTGTAACCGGGGGGAAAAAACTAGATTGGCTAAAATGTTTTGGTATTTATCCTAGAAAGATGGGGGATTAGGAATGCCAAATTTAATGACATACTATAGAGCATTTCAAATTAAGAACGTTGTGAAGATCTTAGCAAGGGAAAAGGTAATTTGGGAAGAAATTGAAATGAAAGAACTTGGTTATATGGGAAAATAGTTTTTTAGGAAGTGGCATTGGGAAAGTAGATATTAAAAATAAAATGATGAGGACATCATTAGGAATATGGAAAAAAGTGAGGAAGGTGTTGGTACCAGATACTTCCCCCATTATTGAATTGGAGGATATTGCAGATTTTCCAATAAAAAAATAATAAAAGGATTAAAGAAGTGTTAGATAAAAATGAAGTTTTCCTGCTGAAAGACTGGATACGGGCCTGTAGAGATAATGAGAGAAAAACAACTTTGTATTTACAAATGAAATTGAATTTGCTTCAGATAGGGATGGTAAATAAGTGAAATTGTAAATTTTTGAATGAAGCTGGATTAGAAAGAGAGAGGACTGAATTTGAAGAACTAGTTCTAAAAATAAGAAAGGGACTTTTTCACCCAGTGGATTACTGGTCTATGGAACTCCCTGCCAGAAGAAGTGGTGACAGATGTCAGTCTTGACAGCTTTAAGAAAGGATTAGACAAGTTCATGGAGGACCAGGGTATCAATGGCTATAATTATGGTTACTTAAGGACAACCTCCGGGTTGGAGAGACAGGCAGGATATCTCTCAATGCCATTTCCAGGGAATCCTAAGCAGGTGAAAGCATCTCATGTTGAGACTGAGACGTGGACCTCCTTCCCCAAGTTGTTGGGGGAGTGGTAGCTCCTACGACTTTTCTCCAGTGGACATGGGGGTCTTGCTATGTTGGGTTTGCTGTAGTATAATTATATTTATTGCATTTTTATTGTATTTTTATGACCTAATTATGTAGTGTAGTTTTTTGTATTATGATATTATGTTTATCTGGATTGTTTTCCATTTTGAATTTATTGTATCTCTGTATTATCCTTTTATTGTTACTTTGTTGGATTATGTTGTTAGCCGCCTTGAGTTGGCCTCGGCTGAGGAAGGCAGGATAGAAATTAAACTGATTGATTGATTGATTGATTGATTGATTGATTGATTGATTGATTGATTGATTGATTGATTGATTGATTGATTGATTGATTGATCTCCTTGGGAATACCCTGAAGGAAATGGTGAGCCACTGTGTGAGACAGAATGCTGAACTGGATGGGCTGTGGCCTGTTCCAGCAAGGCTGTTCTTATGTTCTTACAAAGAGGAATAAAGGGACTGGTGAGCAAAATATATATAATGATAAACAAGGAAGGTAATCCACAGGAGGAATTGAAAGTAAGATGGGAACAGGATCTAGGGATAAAGATAGAGGATCAAAATTGGAAAAATAAATGGAAGAAAAGAATTATGAGAACTCTGTCGGTAAGAGTAAAGGAGCACAATTATAAAATGTTGTGGAGATGGCATTTGACCCCAGTGAGATTACATCAGATAAATAAAAAGAATGATAAAATGTGTTGGCGTTGTAAGACTGCACTGGGTACATATGAGCATATGTGGTGGAATTGTAGAGTGGTAAAGAATTTTTGGGAAGGAATTGAGAACGAAATAAATGAAATTATGGGAACAAAAATCAAACTGGGTTCAAATACCATTATGCTGACAGATGTGGAAGATATAAACTTAAGCAAAGATAAAAAAGCGTTATTAGAAATAATGCTGACAACGGGTAGAATGTGTATTGCGAGAAAATGGAAAAATGTAGTTAATATAAAAATTGAGGAATGGTATAAGGAAATGTGGAATTTAGCATTGAATGATAAGTTAACACATGAGATAAATATGAAAAAGGGTATTATTAAAGAAAATAGATTCTGGAAGGTTTGGAAAATCTTTGTGGATTACTCATTGAAGGGTGAAGAGTTGAATAGACCTGTACCTGCTCACAAGAGCTTTTGGGAATGATTTTACTGAGAAACTCCGTGCTCTCCAGGGCAATGTAAATAACACATGGTGGTTAGTTTTTTCTTTTTCTTTTTAATATTGGTTAAATTGTTTTTTCTTATATTTAGTTTTGTTATGTTTGTACTAAAAGTATGAGCTAGAATTGTGACAAAGAATTGTGAGCTAGAATTGTGTCAAATTATCGAACAATCGCGCTCATCCCACATGCCAGCAAGGTGATGCTCAAGATAATACAGGATAGGCTTCAGCAGCACATGGAGAGAGAATTACCAGAGGTGCAGGCTGGTTTCAGAAGAGGCAGGGGGACTAGAGACCACATCGCCAACATACGCTGGATCATGAAGAAAACAAAGGAATACCAGAAACAAGTTTACTTTTGTTTTATTGACTACACTAAGGCATTTGACTGTGTGGACCACAACAAGATGTGGCAAGTAATTAAAGAGATGGGAATACCAGAGCACCTCATATGCCTCCTGAGAAATCTGTACATGAACCAAGAAGCAACAGTTAGGACAGAACATGGAATAACAGAGTGGTTTGGAATAGGAAAAGGAGTAAGACAAGGCTGCATTTTGTCACCATGCTTATTCAACCTATACACAGAGCACATAATGCGCAGTGCAGGGATGGAGGAATCACAATATGGGATTAAAATCGCTGGGAGAAACATCAATAATCTGAGATATGCAGACGATACCACCCTAATGGCAGAAAGTGAGGAAGACCTAAAGAATCTCTTGATTGGGCTGAAGGAGGAGAGTGCAAAAGCTGGCTTGAGACTCAATATCAAGAAAACCAAGATAATGGCAACAGGCCCCATCAGTTCCTGGAAAATAGACGGGGAAGAAGTAGAAGCAGTGACAGATTTTACTTTCTTAGGATCAAAGATCACTGCAGATGGGGATTGCAGCCATGAAATAAAAAGGCGACTGATTCTTGGGAGACAAGCGATGAGAAACCTGGGGAACATAGTGAAAAGCAGAGACATCACCTTGAAAACAAAAATTAGAATAGTCAAAGCAATGGTATTCCCAGTGGTAATGTATGGATGTGAGAGCTGGACAATTAGGAAGGCTGAATGCAGAAGAATAGATGCCTTTGAAATGTGGTGTTGGAGGAGAGTTTTGAGGGTACCCTGGACAGCGAGGAGAACAAATAGGTCAATCTTAGAAGAAATTAACCCTGACTGCTCATTGGAAGGTCAAATAGTAAAGATGAAGCTAAAATACTTTGGACATCAAATGAGAAGGGAGGATTCACTTGAGAAGGCATTGATGTTGGGAAAGGTGGAGGGCAAAAGAAGAAGGGGGAGGCCAAGGATGAGATGGCTAGATGGTATTATAGACACAATGGGCACAGAGCTGGGAGGGCCGAGGGGGATGGTAGAGGACAGAGGCGCCTGGAGGAAAATGGTCCATGGGGTCGCAAAGGGTCGGAGTCGACTGTGCGACTGAACAACAACAAGAATTGTGACTTGATGCGTATAAGATATAACAGAGAGTATGTAATGTACACTGAGACGGTAAAAAACCAAAAATTTCAGATTTGGTATTAGATAAAAATTTAGTATTAATAAATATAATTACAAGACTGAAGGGGGAAGCAATATAATACCGAGTCACAATAGAATTATAGACTTATGACTTGTTGTTGCTTTTACTATTGTATGTGATTTTGAAGTTGGTCTTTATTGTATTTATGTTAAAAATTTAATAAAAATTAATTAAAAAAAGGTCTCGTTAGAGGCATAACTTGTATTCATAAATTGCTGCTAATTCACTGCTTGGATTATTTGTGCCCCATCCGAATGGTTTGACTCATTACCAAGGACCCCAAACATTGACTTGCTAAGTAGTAGAAACTTGCTGCTGTGTATTACACCATTTCCTTTCCTCCAGGATAATATATGTCAGAGCTACCCGCATCACCTGCTTATCACAACCTGCACAGCTCCAAGTGCTGACCCTGAGGATGGCTAGAAAGTCTATGAGTAGAAACAGAGCCTTCTTGGTGGCAGCACCAATGCTTTGAAACACACAAGGAAGCCATCAAAAATATTATACCTTAGACAATATGTTAGCTGGTTGAACAAACGGCTGGCCGGCTAGACAGACGGACAGACAGACGGACGGACGAACAAACAAACAAACAAACAAACAAGGTAGAAGCTGTGGAGTAGAGCAGCCACATCACATGGGGACAAAACCCTATCCTAGGAGATCCTAAGGATATTACCTCATCCATCTTTGTCCTGTGGCCATTATCCTATTGAAAACTATCCCTGCTTTGGCACAAAGTATTTGTGATCAGTTTGGTCTTACCTGGCCAGTTCCAGCTCCTAACCTGGCCAGATTCAGTGGCCAATGGAGAGGGGTAGCATGGGTTGTGCTTATGTCCCAATGGGTACTTCCAGATTTAAGATGCCCCCCCCCCAAATGACAGAAAAAAGGAGTCAAGCAAGCAAGGGCGTTGCTCCCTGACCATTAAATTAGCCAGTTAGGTTCAGTCCCGATGCCCTCAGACACCAATTATTTCAGTTTAGTGTATTTTGTGATGTATTTGTTGGTGGATAATGTTATTGGTTTTCTGTATGTTCACCGCCCAGTGTGGGATAACACCCAGGTGAGCGGTATAGAAACAAACAAACAAACAAATAAATAAGACTTGATGCATGTTGCAGTCAGAGTTCTGTTCTTCTAATTTGCGGTGCCTTGCCAGAAAGTTCTCTAGATGGAGTGATTCTCATGCTTAGATGAACAGGGGGGTTTCTTCTTGGCTCAGGAGATGATAGGATGATATACCGGTAAGAGCTGCTTCCAGTGTAAACAGCTGGTTATTGCTTATTGGTTGCTGAGCTGGTGTCTGATGCCAGCAAATTAAGTGGAGGAAATGTGATCTAGCAATTAGACTTAAATACCCCACCCCCACCCCCAATCCATTGTGCTTAATGCACTTTCTGGGTGGTTCACAAGGTAATTAGCATTTTGCCCCCAACATGCTGGGTACTCATTTTACCAACCTTTGGAAGGATGGAAGGTTCAGTCAGGATCAAATTCACAACCCTTTGGCTGCAGGACAGAAGTTTTAACCCCTGTACTACCAGGGCTCTATAATGACAAGTTGCTTACCTGTAACTGTCCTGTTTCATCATGGCCCCTTGTGAATCCACACAAATGGGTTTACTGCAAATATGCAGGGGACCACGAAGAAGAGGTTGATAGCATGTAGGGTCAGAAATAGACATTGCAGATAGCTCATAACAAGTAGAACATTGTTATGTTTAACAAGGAAATGGCAATTACTGTTCTATATTGCCCCATGGTGCTTAGTGCACTCTTTGGGCAGTTCATAAGTTAATTAGCATTTTGCCCTCATTAACATGTTGGGTCCTCATTTTACCTCCCACAGAAGGATGGAAGAGGCTGAGTCAACCTTGAGCCCTGATCAGGCTTGAGCCCTCCAGGCTTGGAGACTGGAAATACGGGTTCAATTCCTGGGGGCTGCATTATGGGGGGACATGCAAGGAGCTACCCCTGGGTCTTGTTTCCCCACCTGAATTCACATCAACTCCACATGCTTGCTTGCTGCCTCTCTCCCACACTAGATCCCATTCTCCATTGATTGTGATAGCTGGCAGCTTCTCACAGAGTCATGGCTGACAGTTGACAGGCTATTATTATTTTTCAAGAGTGAAATGCCACTGAGACTTGGGGATTTTGCTCCCCCCACAAAACTCTTCACCCTAAACCATGTTGTGCTGAAATTGGGCTGTGTAGACAGACACCAGTAGGGGTTACAGTGGATTTGTGGTTAAGATGCTGAGCTTGACAACCCGACGGTCAGCAGGTCAGCAGAGTTTGAGACCCATAGGCTACACGACTGATTGAGCTCCTGTTGTCATACATACATATTCTTTATTACAGCCAATGGCTAGTTACAGTAAAAGGGATTAAGTCAGGCAAATGTTAACAAATATAGCCTCATCGGGACATTCGTTGGAATCATAATCAGATAAAATAAGATCAGAATATAAAAATACAAAACGTTTCTTCTGTAAAATTATCATGGCATATAAAACACTTTAAAAGCTGTAAACAGTTACAATACAATTACAGAATACAGAAAAAATGACACTGTGTAACAGGTGCAAACGGCATGTATGAAGCAGATTATCTGGACCGCTTCCAGTTTGGTTTCAGGCCCGGGTATGATATGGAGATGGCATTGGTCACACTGATGGATGATCTCTGGCGGGAGCAGGATGGCGGTCATCCGTCTGTCCTTGCTCTTCTTGACCTCCCAGCGGCTTTCAATACCGTCAACCATGGTATCCTTCTGGGGCGGCTCAAGGGGTTGGGGATCCAAGGCACTGTGTTGTCCTGGTTCTCCTCATTCCTGAAGGGCCGTACACAGTTGGTGTGGTTGGAGAATGAGAAGTCCAGCCCTAGGCCCCTCCAATATGGGGTGCCTCCAGTGCTGGACATCAGCCGGTCTTCCCCGGTCCGAGTAGACTGGTAGTAGACCTGGCTGGCCATGCCTCCTCCCCACCCCACCCCGCCCACCTCTTCCCGGGAGACCTGATGGCATCAGCTTCGGCTCTTCCTTCTCCTCCTCCAGAGTGGCTGCCACTGCCTCCTTAATAGGCTGCAGGTGCTGCTCCGGTGGTGGTGGAGGTGACGGCGTGTGTGCACCTGGCCCTTGGGGGAAGGGGAGGGGGAGCTGATGTCATGCCACCCTGAGCAGCTCACCCACCCCCGCCGCTCCTTGCCTCCTTCTAGCAGCAGCAGCAACTTTCGCGATGCCTGGACATAGTCCTGCAGGAAGAGAACTTCTTGCAGGATGTCTGTCTGGGCATTGCGAGAGGTGTCCAGGCAGCATGGCGCAAGCAGGGCAACTCTCGCAATGCCCAGAGTCAGACAGACATCCTGCAGGAAGTTCTCTTCCTGCAGGACTAGGTCCAGGCATCATAAAAGTTGCTGCCGCTGCTGCTGCTAGAAGAAGGCAAGGAGCGGCGGGGGTGGGTGATCTGCTCTGGGTGGTGCGGCATCAGCTCCCTCTCCCCTTCCCCCAGGGCCAGGCACGCACACGCCGCCACACCACCTCCTCCACCACCCGAGTGGCACCTGCAGCCTATTAAGGAGGCAGCATAAGAACATAAGAACAGCCTTGCTGGAACAGGCCACAGCCCATCCAGTCCAGCATTCTGTCTCACACAGTGGCTCACCATTTCCTTCAGGGTATTCCCAAGCAGATGCCTGCTTAGGATTCCCTGGAAATGATATTGAGAGATATCCTGCCGATCTCTCCAACCCGGAGGTTGTCCTTAAGTATCCATAATTATAGCCATTGATACCCTTGTCCTCCATGAACTTGTCTAATCCTTTCTTAAAGCTGTCAAGACTGACATCTGTCACCACTTCTTCTGGCAGGGAGTTCCATAGACCAGTAATCCTCTGGGTGAAAAAGTACTTTCTCTTATTTGTTTGAGAACTAGTACCCAAAAGTTTCATGGAGTGTCCCCTAGTTCTAGTGTTATGCGATAGGGAAAACAGTTTTTCCTTATCTACTTTGTCCACACCGTGCATGATTTTATAAACTTCAATCAGGTCACCTCTTAGACGCCGTCGTTCAAGAGTGAAGAGGCCCAACTGTTGCAGCTTCAGATGGTAAGGAAGGTGTTCCAGTCCCCTAATCATTCTGGTTGCCCTCCTCTGCACTTTTTCCAGCTCCATAATATCCTTCTGGAGGTATGGCGACCAGAACTGTGCACAGTATTCCAGATGGGGCCTCACCATAGATTTATAAAGAGGCAAAATGACACTTGCTGACTTATTTTCTATACCCTTCCTAATGATCCCTAGCATTGAGTTTGCTTTTTTCACTGCTGAGGCACACTGGGTTGACACCTTCATTGAGTTGTCCACCAGGACACCAAGGTCCCTTTCCTGGTTTGTCGCAGAGAGTTCAGACCCCATCAGTTTATAAATGTAATTGGGGTTCTTTGCCCCAACATGCATCACTCTGCACTTACTAATGTTGAAACTCATTTGCCACTGTTTTGCCCACTCCCCCAGTGTCGAGAGATCCCTCTGGAGCTCTTCACAATCTCTCACAGTTTTCACTACCCTGTATAATTTAGTGTCGTCAGCAAATTTGGCTACCTTGCTTTTTACTCCTACCTCTAGATCATTTATGAAGAGGTTGAAAAGCAGGGGTCCCAGTACTGAACCTTGGGGGACCCCACTCTTTACTTCCCTCCACTTGGAGAAGTGTCCATTTAGTGCTACCCTCTGTTTCCTGTCCCTTAGCCAGTTGCTGATCCAGGACAAGACCTGTCCCTTTATTCCATGACTGGTAAGTTTATTCAAGAGCCTTTGGTGTGGGACCTTGTCAAAAGCCTTCTGAAAGTCCAGATAAACAATGTCAACTGGATCCCCCTTATCCACATGCTTGTTGACACTCTCAAAAAATTCCAACAGATTAGTGAGGCATGATTTGCCCTTGCAAAAGCCATGTTGGCTCTCCTTTAGCAGCACCTTCTCTTCTATGTGGCTATTAATTCTATCTTTTAGGATGGTTTCCATCACTTTACCTGGGACACATGTCAGACTGACAGGTCGGTAATTCCCTGGATCACCCCTGGATCTTTTTTTGAAAATTGGTGTTACATTCGCTACCTTCCAGTCATCAGGCACAAAGCCTGATTTGAGGGAAAGATTATATATTTTGGCTAGGAGATCAGCAATTTCATCCCTGAGAACAGACAGCAGCCTCTCTGGAGGAGAAGGAAGGAAGAGCCGTCGTCGCTCTCCTGGGAGGAGGTGGGCAGGAAGCAGCAGCAGGCGCTGCGCTGGACTTGCTGGAGGACTAGAGGAGGAAGGGAAAGCCAAAGCTGTGACTTGGGCTGGGGGGGGGGTGGCAAGGAGGAAGAGGAAAGAGCAACCCAATGTGGCGCCTTCTGGGTAAGTGTGCATTTTTGTTTTGTTTACTTCCCCAGTATGTGTGTGTGTGTGTGTGTGTGTGTGTGTGTGTGTGTGTGTGTGTGTGTAGGGGAGCAGAGGCTAAAGGGATTTCCTGGGGTGGTGGTGGAGGGGGAATGAGGGCCGTGAAGCTCCCTAAACAGCAGTGAGTCTTTAAGGTGCCACAACATTTTTGTGTTTTTGTTTTGTTTACCTCCTGATCTGCTTGCACAGAATAAAACTTTAGAATTGGTAGCCATTTTATTCTGTTCTGGCACCTTAAAGACTCACTGCTGCTTTGAGGTAGACTGCAGCTGGCCCAGGGCGCTCCACGGCAAAACAGAGATGACCACTGAACCCTAGAGTTGGATATGACTGGCTTTCAAGCAAGGGATACCTTTACCTTGCTTGAAAGTCAGTTGTATCCTGCACTAGGGTTCACGTTGCTCATCTCTGTTTCAAAGCCAAAGAGGCAGCGCTGTCTGCTTCTGCAGACATTTCCATGGTCATGTAGCAGGCATGGCTAGACAATGGAGTGCACGGAACGCTATTTACCTTCCCACCAAAGTGGTCCCTATTTATCTACTTGCAATTTCTTGCTTTTGAACTGAGAGGTTAGCAGGAACTGGGACAGAGACGGGAGCTCACTCCAACGTTCAGCACTTGGGTCTCCAACTGCTGATCTGCCACCTTCCAGTCAGAGCCTTAGCCACTTGAGCTCAGTGGTTGAGAAGCTTGCCTTGTTAGCTGGAAGGCTGACATGACTGTTTGAGCTCCCGTCTCTGTCCCAGCTCTTGGCAACCGCAAGTTGATAAATAGGAACCTCTTCGGTGGGAAAGGTAACAACATTCTGGTGTCTAGTCATGCCTGCCACATGTCCACAGAAACATCTACAAACAGACAGTGCTGATTCTTTGGCTATAAACAGATGAGCACTGAACCCTAGTCAGATACAACTGGCAGCTTTGGATCTAACAATAGGTAAAGGTAAAGGTTGCCCTTGCTCAAAAGCCAGTCGTATCTGACTCTAAGGTGCAGTGCTCATCTCCATTTACAGCCAAAGAGCCAGTGCTGTCTGTGTTTGCAGATGTTTTCATGGGCTATGTGGCAGGCATGACTAGATTGGCCACCCAGTCACATGCCCACCGATTAGGCCATACCCATGATTAGGCCACACCCACCAGTTAGGCCACACCCACGGTGTGGTAGTAAACATTTTTGGTGCCCATCACTGGATGCCTCAGGGCTCGGTGCTATCTTCTCTCCTATTTAACATCTACTTGAAGCCGCTGGGTGAGATCATCCGTTCCCACAGGGTGTGGTACCGCCAGTACACGGATGACACTCAGTTGTACATCTCAGCCTGTGGGGTCCCCAGCGTCCTATCTGGGTGTCTGTAGGCTGTAGGGGTCTGGATGGGGCTAACGGGTTACAAGTGAATCCCAGCAAGAGTGGCGGTGGGTTCGGGGTCCTGCACTAGTCCAGGAGTTGCCATCCTTGGTCTTGGATGGGGCTACACTGCCCCAGACAGATCTAGTGTGCAACTCGGGGGTCCTGCTAGATTCATGACTTTTGCTAGAGGAGCAGGTGGCAGTCATGGCCAGGAGGGCCTTTGCACAACTCTGTGTGATACGCCAGTTGCGCCTGCTCCTGGAGAGGGATTCCTTGCTTATGGTCACACATGCTCTGGTCACCTCCAGACTTGACTATTGCAATGTGCTCTACATGGGACTGCCCTTGATGACCATTCCGAGGCTGCAGCTGGTCCAGAATGCGGCATCCCGGGTAGTGATGGGGTGTGGGCGTTATGCCCATGCCTCACCCCTGCTCCGGGAGCTGCACTGGTTACCAGTTTGCCTCCAAGTGCAATTCAAGGTGCTGGTTATGACCTTTAAAGCCCTATATGGTAGTGGGCCAGGATACCTAAGAGACCACATCACCCTAAGAATATCTGTCCGTCCAACCAGAGTGGACCGGAGGGGCTACCTAGTTGTTCCATCATCTAGGGGAGCTCACCTCTCTGGAACAAGAAAAAGGGCCTTTTCCATGTCCGCACCGGCCCTTTGGAACCTCCTGCCAGTAGAGCTATGACTGCAAATGGAGCTGCCATTCAGGAAAGGACTTAAGATCTGGCTGGCAGGTGTGGGGCCCTGAGGGCAATGTGGCTCCTGCCCATTGGCTTCTTCCATAAGAGGCACCATCTTTCTCCTGCATAGGGTGGGTGGGATTTTAATGGGGGTGGGGATTTTAACTGTTTTTATTATGTGGGGTTTTAAATTATGTAAGTCTCCCTGAGCTGGGCTTCCTGAGTGGGCGGCCAACAAGCTGAAAAATTAAATTAAATTAAAATTAAATATATACTCTGAAACTGAAAGGTCAATAATGATTGCTGGCATGGGATAGAATCATTTTTGTTGGCTGTTGGCTTGTTGCTGGAGCTGATTCACCCTGATGCTGCGTACCCTAATAGTCCTCCAGGCAAATATGGCTACATCAGCCATCAGGTAATTAGATTTATCAGACAGCATGTCTCTGAACATGTGGCTGTTCAGCTCCAACTGGGGGAATACAACAAAGAGATCGTGTCTGAGGCTGTCATAGAATGAGCATTCTAAGAGCACATGCTCAGTCGTCTCTACCCTCCTAACCTGACATAAGCAAAGATGCTCCTGAGTAGGAATAACCCCTCTCTAAAAGCTGAAGGCAACATATTATAGCGGAGAAGAGTGTAGGATCTCCTGTGGTCTAGGTTGCTTAGAGTAGATAGATAAGACAAGGGCCTAGTGTTGTTAGGTGATGGCATTTCAAAAAGAGGACTAATTATTTTGTTTAAGTCTTGTTGGTGATGAATATCCAATATCCTTTGCTTAATTATCTCTTTGGCTCGGATTAGACCCAAAGAAATAACAAATTGCTTAGAAAGGCCGTAAGAGGACAATTTTCCTTCAAGAATGGATATCCATGGGGCCACTATAGAATCAGACACCATTAAATTCAATAATCCGCTGGGGAAAAATAAGAGTTTTAATCAGTATAATGACAAAATATTAAGAGCCTGGACTGGATGATGTGCATTCCAGTTTCCAGCTTAGCTGTTGCATTGGAGATACTTGCTGGAATCTGAAGTATTTATCTCAAAAATTTTGATTGGATTATCTCTTGTTGTTGTTCAGTCGCACAGTCGACTCCGACCCTTTGCGACCCCATGGACCATTTTCCTCCAGGCGCCTCTGTCCTCTACCATCCCCCTCAGCCCTCCCAGCTTTGTGCCCATTGTGTCTATAATACCATCTAGCCATCTCATCCTTGGCCTCCCCCTTCTTCTTTTGCCCTCCACCTTTCCCAACATCAATGCCTTCTCAAGTGAATCCTCCCTTCTCATTTGATGTCCAAAGTATTTTAGCTTCATCTTTACTATTTGACCTTCCAATGAGCAGTCAGGGTTAATTTCTTCTAAGATTGACCTATTTGTTCTCCTCGCTGTCCAGGGGACTCTCAAAACCCTCCTCCAACACCACATTTCAAAGGCATCTATTCTTCTGCGTTCAGCCTTCCTAATTGTCCAGCTCTCACATCCATACATTACTACTGGGAAAACCATTGCTTTGACTATTCTAATTTTTGTTTGCAATGTAATGTCTCTGCTTTTCACTATGTTCCCCAGGTTTCTCATCGCTTGTCTCCCAAGAATCAGTCGCCTTTTTATTTCATGGCTGCAATCCCCATCTGCAGTGATCTTTGATCCTAAGAAAGTAAAATCTGTCACTGCTTCTACTTCTTCCCCGTCTATTTTCCAGGGACTGATTGGACCTGTTGCCATTATCTTGGTTTTCTTGATATTGAGTCTCAAGCCAGCTTTTGCACTCTCCTCCTTCAGCCCAATCAAGAGATTCTTTAGGTCTTCCTCACTTTCTGCCATTAGGGTGGTATCGTCTGCATATCTCAGATTATTGATGTTTCTCCCAGCGATTTTAATCCCATATTGTGATTCCTCCATCCCTGCACTGCGCATTATGTGCTCTGTGTATAAGTTGAATAAGCATGGTGACAAAATGCAGCCTTGTCTTACTCCTTTTCCTATTCCAAACCACTCTGTTATTCCATGTTCTGTCCTAACTGTTGCTTCTTGGTTCATGTACAGATTTCTCAGGAGGCATATGAGGTGCTCTGGTATTCCCATCTCTTTAATTACTTGCCACATCTTGTTGTGGTCCACACAGTCAAATGCCTTAGTGTAGTCAATAAAACAAAAGTAAACTTGTTTCTGGTATTCCTTTGTTTTCTCCATGATCCAGCGTATGTTGGCGATGTGGTCTCTAGTCCCCCTGCCTCTTCTGAAACCAGCCTGCACCTCTGGTAATTCTCTCTCCACATGCTGCTGAAGTCTGTCCTGTATTATCTTGAGCATCACCTTGCTGGCATGTGGGATGAGCGCGATTGTTCGATAATTTGAACATTCTTTGGCATTGCCCTTTTTTGGGATTGGGACGTACACTGATCTTTTCCAATCCTGTGGCCACTGTTTTGTTTTCCAAATCTGCTGGCATATTAAATGCAGTAATTTGACGCCATCATCTTTTAGCGCTTTGAAAAATTCAACTGGGATAGCATCATCTCCACTAGCTTTGTTGTTTGCAGTGCTCTTTAGGGCCTTTATGACTTCACTCTCCAGGATGTCTGGCTCAAGTTCAATTTCTTCATCATTGTGATTATCAGGAGTGTTGAGGTCCTTTTTGTAAAGTTCCTCTGTGTACTCTTTCCATCTTTTCTTAATTTCTTCTGCATCAGCTAGCTCCTTTCCGTCTTTGTCCCTTATCATGGTCATTTTTGCTTTAAATGTTCCCTTGATTTCCCCAATTTTTTTGAAAAGATCTCTGGTTCTGCCTCTTTTGTTGTTTTCCTCCATTTCTCTGCACTGTTCTTTTAGGTAGTTTTCCTTATCTCTCCTTGCTTTTCTTTGAAATTCTGTGTTCAAATGGTTGTAGTTTTTCCTTTCTCCTTTGACTTTTGCGTTCCTTCTTTCCTCTGCTATTTTAAGAGCCTCATCAGACAACCACTTTGCTTTCTTACTCTTCTTTTCTTTTGGTATGTTTTTCTTTGCTGCTTCCTGCATGATGTCCCTCATCTCCGTCCATAATTCTTCCGGTACTCTGTCTACCGAGTCTAAGCCATTAAATCTGTTCATCACCTCCACCGTGTATTCTTTAGGGATGCTGTCTAGGTGATATCTTTCTGGTCTCCGTGTTTTCCCTATTTTCTTTAGTCTAAGCCTGAATTTTGCGATCAGTAGGTTGTGATCTGAGCCACAGTCTGCTCCAGGTCTTGTTTTTGCTGACTGTATGGAGGTTCTCCATCTTTGGCTGCAGAGTATGTAGTCAATCTGGTTTCGGTGTTGGCCATCTGGTGATGTCCATGTGTAAAGTCGCCTCTTGTGTTGCTGGAAGAGAGTGTTTGCTATGACCAGTGCGTTCTCTTGGCAGAACTCTATCAATCTTTGCCCTGCTTCATTCTGTGCTCCAAGACCAAATTTGCCTGTTATTCCCTCCACTTTTTGATTTCCTACTTTGGCATTCCAGTCTCCTAATATAATTTGGACATCATTTCTTGGTGTCTGTTCTATGAGGTGTTGTAAGTCCTCATAGAACTGGTCCATTGTGGCTTCATCTGCACCAGTGGTTGGTGCGTATATTTGGATCACAGTGACATTGAAAGGTTTGCCTTGAAATCTGACTGACATCATTCTGTCATTTTTGAGATTGTATCCCATTACTGCTTTTCTCACTCTTTTATTGACAATTATGGCTACTCCATTTCTTCTAAGGTTTTCTTGCCCGCAGTAGTAGATATGATGGTTTCCAGAGCTGAATTCGCCCATCCCTGTCCATTTGAGCTCACTGATGCCCAAGATGTCAATGCTTATTCTTTCCATCTCGTTTTTTACCACTTCCAGTTTTCCTTGATTCATAGACCTCACATTCCATGTCCCTATGCAGTATTGTTCCCTGCAACACTGTATTTCTCCTCCTCCTTTCGTATCCCTCCCCCTTTTCAGATCTGCTATGCTGAGCATCCCCTTGTTTTGCCTTTTGTTTTGGTCCATAGGGTTCTCTTGGCAAACTTTGTGGCGTGCCTTGCCGGTCTCTACGCCAGTCTTTTCCCATCACACATGTTATCATAGTTTAAACAGTTTTAAAACAAAGTATTATCATGCACAATATCACAGTTTATCACATAGTATCAAAGTAAAAGTTGAACTAATTAATGAAAGGGAAAGAAAGAAAGAAAGAAAAAGTCCACTATATCAAGTCTCTATGTAAGTCAGTTTCTTGTACAGTCACTATGTCAGTTGCCATAAGCCATCTATGTTTAGTCAACTATATTATTTCAGTTCGATTACTTATCCTTTGCATGCACACAGCAGCTCTTGCCTCTCTTCGGCCGCATGGAGTCGGTCAAAGGCGCCGGCTCGGACCTCGCTGTGATGGTGGTTGTGGATGGTATCTCCTGGGGGTGGTCGGGGGTCTCCGGAAGTGTCCTTCTCTCTGGCCCCAGGTCTTTGGATGGGGAGGGAGGGGCAGGATCCTTTACTCACCTCCCCTGTGGGCCTCTCTGGATGGCAAATGGGCAGTAGAGCTGGGCCTTCCTGATTCCTTTTCTTCCTCTCCAGGCTCAGGTCTTTGGATGGGGAGGGAGGGGTAGGATCCTTTACTCATAAGAACATAAACATAAGAACAGCCTTGCTGGAACAGGCCACAGCCCATCCAGTCCAGCATTCTGTCTCACACAGTGGCTCACCATTTCCTTCAGGGTATTCCCAAGCAGATGCCTACTCACCTCCCCTGTGGGCCTCTCTGGATGGAATGAGCAGTAGAGCTGGGCCTTTATGATTCCTTTTTCTTCCTCTCTAGGCCCAGGTCTTTGGATGGGGAGGGAGGGGCAGGATCCTTTACTCACCTCCCCTGTGGGCCTCTCTGCATGGAGTGAGCAGTAGAGCTGGGCCCTCCTGATTCCTTTTTCTTCCTCTCTAGGCCCAGGTCTTTGGATGGGGAGGGAGGGGCAGGATCCTTTACTCACCTCCCCTGTGGGCCTCTCTGCATGGAGTGAGCAGTAGAGCTGGGCCCTCCTGATTCCTTTTTCTTCCTTTATCTCTAAATTGTTAATATTTGTACCCATACAAAAAGGAGCCCCATATGACATTTGTGTAAGAGATCTTGCCATAAACAGTTTGAGGGCAGCTACAATATTGCGCCCGCCCTTCTTCCAGAAAAAATTCTGGATTGCTCCTGCCCTTTTCTGGGCATTCATTGCTAAATGTGCAGTATGGAGATTTCTACGGCCGTTGGATTTCAATATCACACTGAGATATTTGTAGTGCTGTACCTAATCAATATGCTGATGGTTTAAACACCAAACATGTAGTTTGGGTTTATTAGCAAAAACCATTGTTTTTGTTTTAGAGACACTGACCTCCAACTGATTCAGTTGGCAATAAGTGGACAAAGCACACAAGGCTCTATGCATCCTGATGGGAGTTCTTGAGAGCAATACAGCATCGTCAACATATAACAATAAAGATATATGTTTGCTAGCTAATTAAGGTAAATGGAAATCCCTATGATGTAGATATTCAACTATGTCCTTAATATAGATATTAAACAGGGTGGGTGCTGTACTTTACTCTAATAATGGTGTTCTCGTGGAGTGCTTGTATCAGGAATAAAAGACGTTTATCAATAGTAAAGGTTTCCCTTGCTTGAAAGCCAGTTGTATCCAACTCTAGGGTGCAGTGCTAATCTCTGTTTCAAAGCCGAAGAGCCAGCGCTGTCTGCTTCTGCAGACATTTCTGTGGTCATTTGGCAGGCATGAATAGACACCAGAGCGCACGGCGCGCTGTTGCCTTCCCACCGAAGTGGTCCCTATTTATTTACTTGCAATTTCTTGCTTTTGAACTGCTAGTAGATTTCCCTAATTTCCTCCAAAGCAATTGTCTGGAAACCGAATCGAAAGCATACTTTAGATCCACAAAAGCTGTGTACAAAGATGTTGTGGATTTGAAGGAGTATTTACTTATCAGATGCTCCAAAATTGCGCAGTGATCTAGAGTTGACTGCCCCTCTCTGAACCCTCCCTGTTTGTCTGCGATGAAATTGCACTCTTCTAACCAATCACGTAGTTTCTCCAAAAGATGTAATGCATACAATTTGCTTATCACACTCAGTAAGCTTATCGGTCTGTAGTTCACTGGGTTGATCATGTTCCCATTCTTATAAATTTGGGCAATAATTGACACCTCCCAGCTCCTGGGGATTTTTCCATTTTTATTGATGATTGTAAATAGGTTGGCCAGAACAGGAGCCCACCATTCCGGATTTCTTTTAATTAAATCTGGGGGAATTAGATCAAAACCCACTGCCTTGACAGACTTCAATTTATTTATCAAAATTCTAAACTCTGAGATTGAAACAGGGGGCCAGAGGTGTAGGTTGTCCTGATTTGCTAAAGTCCCCTGGGTTGATTCCATAATATCCACGGCTACTGCTAGAAGAACAGGTGGCGGCTGTGACCAGGAGGGCTTTCGCCCAACTTCGGGTGATTCGCCAGTTGCGCCCACTCCTGGACCGGGACTCCTTGCTCATGGTCACCCATGCTCTGGTTACCTCCAGACTAGACTATTGCAATGCGCTCTACATGGGGCTGCCCTTGACGACCATTCGGAGGCTACAGCTGGTCCAAAATGCGGCTGCCCGGGTGGTGATGGGGTGTGGGCGTTATGCTCATGCTTCGCCACTGCTCCGGGAGCTGCACTGGTTGCCAGTATGTCTCCGGGTGCAATTCAAGGTGCTGGTTTTGACCTTTAAAGCCCTATATGGTAGTGGGCCAGGTTACCTAAGAGACCGCATCGCCCTGAGGACGTCTGTCCGTCCAACCAGAGCGGACCGGAGGGGCTCTCTAATTGTTCCATCAGCCAGAGGGGCTCGCCTCTCTGGCACAAGGAGGAGAGCCTTCTCCGTGTCTGCACCGGCCCTCTGGAACCTCCTGCCAACAGAATTACGTCTTCGGACGGAGTTGCTGCCTTTCAGAAGGGATCTTAAAACCTGGCTGGCAGGTCAAGTGTGGGGTGCAGGTGGAAGGGTAACCACCATGGGGTGGTTGGTGTAGAGGAACTCTTCCCCATGGTGCCTTTTCGATCCTGCAGCCCCTGCTTTTTAGGGGGTGGGTAGTCTTAACTTTTTTACTGTTTTAACTGTTTTTAGGATTATTAATATTGTCTGTAAACTCCTTGGGTTGCCCTGGGGTTACTTTTTATGTTGTTAGCCGCCCAGAGTCGGCCTTGTGTTGAGTGGGCGGGATATAAATTGAATAAATAAATAAATAAATATAAATAAATAAATCCAAGGCCGTAAAAAGTTCATGGAAATGTTTCTCCCAGACTTCGGGCAGTGCTCACACCACCAGCGTGGGGATGGAAGTTGCTTCAGCTGTGGGCGCAGTCGCTTCTCTCCCAGCCCCACCTGTCTGGGAGGTAGAAAATATGCCCACAGCCACGGAGGACTGCCCTGCTCTCCCCAGCACTCACACCACAAGTGTGGGGATGGAAGTTGCTTCAGCTGTGGGCACCGTTGCTTCTCTCCCAGTCCCACCTGTCTGGGAGGTAGAAAAGACGCCCACAGCCACGGAGGACTGCCCTGCTCTCCCCAGCGCTCACACCACCAGCGTGGGGATGGAAGTTGCTTCAGCTGTGGGCGCCGTCGCTTCTCTCCCAGCCCCACCTGTCTGGGAGATAGAAAACACACCCGTAGCTGGGGCAGTACGAACCGCGGCCCCAAAAGCAACGCCGACGTTGACACGTCTCACCTTTGCTGGGTTCCGGGTTCCATTGTGGCTTCATTAGGGACATTGACCCCTGGCTCCATTGTGGACGCTGAGCTTGGGGTCTGTAATGGACAATTGAGCCCCGGCTCTATTGTGGACGTTGAGCCTTGGGCTCCGTCATGGATGGCGAACCCTGTTGTGTGTGTGTGTTTGATTTTTTTTCCCTCCTGATACTGTGTATGATGGATTTGATGCTTTAAAATGTATACATTTGTAATTTGTATATTTTGTATCTTATTTTTATGTTACCTTATTATTTTCTGTATTTATTGCTTTACTCCATTGTATTTCTGTATAATTATACTGTATCTTTATTTGAAATGCTGTTAGCCGCCCTGAGTCGGCCTGTGCCGAGTAGGGCGGGATATAAATTAAATATGATGATGATGATGATGATGTACTGTATATTGCTTATTTGAACATCCTGAAACCAGACTCCAAAATTTGGAGGAATTGTTTTTATTGCTAGCCTTAGTTGTTCCCACGCCCTATGGGTGTCCTCTAGCTTTTATGCTTGACTAGCAGGGGATACCTGCTTCGCTGGGTAGTGGGTACCCTGCACTCTGGGCTGCGACCGCCTGCAGCGGCCTTGGCTCAAACAGCGTTCTCGGCGCCCTGGGGGGGCACTCTGCACCGTTGGTCCCCCCTCGGGTTGGCCCCCCAGAGCTCCCCCCACCCCAGCAGCTGTGCCCGTCCCCCTTGCCAGCCCCCCTGCAGTCTCAGGAGCATTTCCCCCCACTCCCCAACACCCCACCTTTGCCCAGCTGTTCGCTCAGCACTCACGTCCTCCACCACCACCGCTCGTTGTCCTCCTCTCCCACTGCCACTCGTCCGCTACCACTGCTGCCACCACTCGTCCTCTTCCTCCTCCACCACTCATCCTCCTCCTCTGCCGCTCGTCCTCCTCCTCCTCTGCCGCTGCTCGTCCTCCTCCTCCTCCTCCATTGCACAGGGCGAAGTGCCCCCTCTCCGGCGATGGAACCTGTGGTGGGCTGCCGGTACCCCTTGCCGACCCAGGTTAAGGGGCAAGGTAAGTAACTGGCACGGTTCTAGGGGGTGGGTGGCCAGGTGTCAGAGCGCATATGCGTCTCATGGGGGGACACCTTGGTTTTATATATTAAGATTAACACTTTGTACTGGCATTTCACTTCCGTTAATTCGTCCCTTGAAGTAACTGTTGCGTTAAGACAATGTTCCATATGTTTGGCCCTTAGAACATACTTGGCCTGACAACATTCCTTTTCAAACCATGATCTATGCATATTACATGCATCCTTTTTTTGTTTTATAGATTGACTTCTTTTAAGGCTGATTGTATTTCCTCCATCAGTCCCTCAAATAACTTTATCCCCAGGTCTGAGTATTCACAATCTAAAAATGCTCTTACGGCCTTGCTAAAAGTATGGGTGCTAAGTGGATTTGGAATGATCCTCTCCATATTGGCATTCCATCTAATTAGTTTTAGCTTAATTTCATTTTCTGTAGGCCCACTGATCCTATCTTTTAGCCGCATATTTGTTGGTGGTACACAAAACAGCAGGTTTAATGGAAGATGGTTACTGTCGTAAAAGGATGAAACCTTGAATGCATTGATAAATTGAACAAAATCTTTGGAAACGATAATGTAATGTATCACACTCTTACTATCTCCAGCCCAAAATGTATACAGGGCTGGATAATCCTCACTCGCTGCACCATTTAGCATACATAGATCCAAGCGAGACAACATTTGGGACAAAAGTAGACCTGCATGATTAAATTTCGGGTCCTTGGATTGTCTTGCATAGGGTAATACAGTGTATTACAGTGTTGTGAGCCATCTTGGGTCGCTTAGGCGAAAAAGGTGATTATATAAATCCCAACAAACAAACAAATAAATAAATGAATATTCCAAATCAGGGTAAAAGATATTGTGGTTTGCATATAAGGCTTTACCATCTGGTCCTGTTCTAGCATTGAAATTCCCACCTGTGACTACATAGGCTGTAGGGTAAGTGATTAATAGCTCTTTTATATATGATTCAAGTTCCTTCCAATTATTGTTTACCTTAGCATTGGTCTTTCCCTGGGGCATATATATATGTACTAGCAGATTATGGCAGGCGGTGCCGGGCTGTTTTAAATTGTGTTGGATAGTAAAGGGTTTGGTTTTCTTTTCTTGAACAAATGGTGCCGGGCTGTTTTAAATGGTGTTGAAAGGTTTTGTGATTTTTATAATGTTTATTTATATGCACGGGCTGTTATAAACTGTGATCAGCTTTTTTTTTGTTTTTTTGGATTAAAAAAAGGAGGAAAGGATGATATAATTTTTTCCAATTATTTTTTTTAACCAAATAATGTTTTACTATGTGCATTTTTTAAATAGTTGTACCTTGGATAATAATTTTTAAAATGTGTAAGTATGTGTTTTTTAAAATCAATGTTTTTAAACTGTGTTTAGATAATTTTTTAGTGAAAACTGTACACAGGATTTAAGAAATGTTTTAGAAATTTTAGTTTTTTTGTAAATATTTTTGCCTGCTTTTTCTCCTGTGGCGGACTTGCGCTCCCAGTGTGTTTTTTATTTTTATTTTTCGCGCGCTGGCTTCCTGAGTGTTCTGCACGCTCATGGCATGCAGGACGCTGGGGCTTGTAGTTTTGGGTTTCTGTTTACCATTTTTGCAGCGGTTCCCCCCCCCCCCATATATTACACTCTTTCCCGCTGTCATCCTGTATTAGTTAGACTGCAATTAGACTGGAGTTAGACTGGAGGCCAGCATAGGGTAAGCATAGCTGTCCAGTTTCCCATTTTTGCCAGGAAATTTCCCTTATTTGACAGAAATTTCCCGAAACTTGACAGGTATGTAGGAGCTGGGGAGGAGTTTTAGTGTTTTAAGGGTTTTAAAGGGTTCTTATAGTGTTAAGGTTGGCGTTTTTATGCATTTTATGATGGAAGTGTTGTACACTGCTCAGAGTTTCTTGCCGATTGGGCGGCAATACAAATGTGACCAATAAATAAATAAATAAATAAATAAATTCTGTCACCTTGTCCCACTTCTCATGAACATTGGCAGCAGCATTTTTGTGCTTTGGTCCCTGGCTTAGTGATTGAGACGCTGAACTTGATGACTGGAAGCTCACCAGGCCAGCAGTTCAAGGCACAAGTATTGCATGACAGAGTGAGCTCCCATCTCTGTCCCAGCTCCTGCCAACCTAGCAGTTTGAAAGCAAAACATTGCAAAAGTAGATAAACAGGTGTCACTTCAGCGGGAAAGGTAACAGTTTCCCATGCACTCTGGTGTCTAGTCATGCCTGCCACATGACCACGGAAACGTCTGCAGATGCAGACAGCACTGGTTCTTTGGCTGTAAACAGAGATGAGCACCGAACCCTAGAGTCAGATACTACTGGCTTTCAAGCAAGGGTGACCTTTACACTTACCTTTACCAATCCTTTCAACCCGGTGTAATCTCTGATACAGAAACACACACACCAGGAAAGGACAACATCAGGAGAGATAGGGTATCCTTGCATGAACTTTCTTTTGCGGCCCCCACCTCACACTCTCTTCTCTTGATTCCATCCCTTGAGTTTTTAGGAAGGACCAAGTGCAAAGATGAGGAGTGGGTTCCTCCTTTACAACCGAAGGTTGAGCTAACCTTCCAATGAAGTTAGGAGAATGAGAAGAGACATAACCCAGATATTGAGGCAGACCCCCTTCCCTGTGACTCTTGCAGTCACCTGGACCACTGGCTGAATTTGCATCACTTTCATTGAGACAGTCAACATTTCCCCACTTTCAGTGTCAATTTTAATTTTGAGGCACACTTTAAATAACTGCATACAAAAATCTTCCTGAAGAATTACAAAGCAATAAATCATCATGAGCTAAAGAATGACTGCTAGCATCTCTCCAAGGTCTAGTTCCAACAGTAATATCCTCTTGAGAGCAAAGGAGAAGAAGGAGAAGCATCACACTGGGAGAATTTCCCTGTCATATATAGTCAACAAGGGTGCTGCTGTTCCCGGAGGGCGAAGGCTCTGAGATCGACCTCAGCTGCTCTCTACCAACAGACATCTACCCGCTTCTTTGTGTGATGTTTTCATGGGGATACCCTTACTCTTTCTCTCGCTGGGGCCTGGGCTTGGGGCGCCTCCAGTTCCAGTTATAAGAAGAGTAGCTGCCCATCAATGGACGGGTGGTCCTTGGCTGGTAGGTCTGCCCAAACCACGTGGCAGGGCTTTTGCTGGCTGGCTGGTAGGTCAGCCCGAACCACGTGGCGGGGCTTTTGCTGGCTGGCTGGTAGGTCAGCCCGAACCACGTGGCGGGGCTTTTGCTGGCTGGCCAGGTTGAGATTCTTGTCCAGGAACCGTAAGTGGTCCTCCATGGACGGTACGTGGAAGACCTTTGTGGGGGTGGTCTTGTCCCCGGACGCTTGTGTCCCTGCATGGTGGGTATGGGTTTGGGGAAGTAGACAATGAGAGGCCTGGACCAGTCGGTTGGCCTTCTGGTCAGGGGAGGGCCAGGACGCTGCCAGCTCCCAAACTGAACCCACTGAGTGTTGATGTGGGGCTTGGGAGAGGTGACTTGGGTGGTTGGTGCAGTAACTTTTGCCAACAATGGAGGGCGGCTGGGGGCGGAGAAGTTCTCATTGGTCTTCCTTTTCATCCAGTCAAGGTATTTCTGGGTGGAGGTAAAGACCCCCGGGTACTGTGGGTTGCCACAGATGATCGTTGTCCAACTGGAGATACCGACAACCCAGTAGCGCTCGGATCTTTCTTCCCTGCACATGAGGGGCCCACCGCTGTCACCCTGTGGTGGGGGGAGGGGAGGAAGGCAACAGAGGAAGGCATGAGGGACATGACGCCGGTCAAAACTGAGCCAATTTTGCCTCTGAAATTCGTTGCTGACCAAGAGCCTGCGAGCCTGCCAAGAGATGCCTCAGTGTGTGTGTGTGTGTGTGTCTGCAACTGAATTTTTAAACGGCACTCACTGCCAGGTGCTCAGGGCAACACATGATGCAAAAATAATAAAGTGTGTCTCAGGACTAAGATAACACTGGTGTAAACAATATGCTGTACGGTGAAAGCTGAGAGCAGCATGGATAAAGTTGCCATAAATATCTCCCACAAAACCGGGACAGAAGTATACTTGACAAAAATAGGCGGGTTATCTACAAAATAGCCTTTTAAAAAACAAACATAATATAATGACAGTCATAAAACACTTTCACATTAAATATAGCAATGCATAAATGAATTTATTTACAACAGTTAATTCTTACTGTAGGATGACCTGTTGTACTTCGTGGTCAACTCTTAACATCCTCAGTTCCAGGAAACACACTGGTCACACTTATCAGGTAGTGGTGTGAGGTGAGGACGTTAAGATTTGTCTCCAGGTATCCTCCAATTCCAATGTGGCAGGAAATCGCTCGTTGGATGGCGAGAGTTTGAATTTATTTTAATGGTGTGTTATAATACACAAACAGTAAGTTTTTAAAATCCAGGACTTTAACATGATTTTTATTAAACTGGCCGGGGCAATTTTTCCGGCCTTGAATCCGGGACAATCCGGGTTTTCTGGGACGTATAACAACCCTAAGCATGGATGTCAACATTCAAGAGTTGCACAAAAGATGACACCTTGCTATAAGGCATGAGAGTCGTCCATGCCTGTCTGAAGTGACCCAACATGGTGGAAGAGAATGCTCCACAGTTGCCCTGTGTGTCATAATCCAGCCCTCATCTGTATCTGAGGATGAGCAGGAGCAGGAGCCCCAGCCTGTTCCTAGCCCAGTTTTGCCTCCCCAGAATCATAACCTGTCAAACCAGGAGCCTGGTGCTCCTGACAGGAATTCTCACTCAACCCCAGAACATGACCGGCAACTCTACAGCCAGGCTGTATATCTGCCAGAAGCTGATAGTCCTTAGCTGAGGGAGCTCTTAAGGATGTTGGCTGCCCTTGCCAGACTGGTCAATGCAATCTCTGTGCAAAGCCAAGACCGTGCTTGACATCTGTGACAAATGAGCTTCAACACTAGTAAGTGCAGAGTGATACACGTTGGGGCAAACAACAACAACAACAACAATTACATTTATAAACTGATGGGTTATGAACTCTCTGTGACAAACCAGGAAAGGGACCTTGGTGTCCTGGTGGACGAGAGCTCAATGAAGGTGTCAACCCAGTGTGCCTCAGCAGTGGAAAAAGCAAACTCAATGCTAGGGATCATTAGGAAGGGTATAGAAAATAAGTCAGCAAGTGTCCTTTTGCCTCTTTATAAATCTATGGTGAGGCCCCATCTGGAATACTATGTACAGTTCTGGTCGCCATACCTCCAGAAGGATATTATGGAGCTGGAAAAAGTGCAGAGGAGGGCAACCAGAATGATTAGGGGACTGGAACACCTTCCTTACCATCTGAGGCTGCAACGGTTGGGCCTCTTCACTCTTGAACGACGACGTCTAAGAGGTGACCTGATTGAAGCTTATAAAATCATGCACGGTGTGGACAAAGTAGATAAGGAAAAACTGTTTTACCTATTGCATGACACTAGAACTAGGGGACACTCCATGAAACTTTTGGGTACTAGTTCTCAAACAAATAAGAGAAAGTACTTTTTCACCCAGAGGATTACTGGTCTATGGAACTCCCTGCCAGAAGAAGTGGTGACAGCTGTCAGTCTTGACAGCATCAAGAAAGGATTAGACAAGTTCATGGAGGACAACAAGGGTATCCATGAAAATTGGTGTTACATTCGCTACCTTCCAGTCATCAGGCACAAAGCCTGATTTGAGGGAAAGATGATATATTTTGGCTTGGAGATCAGCAATTTCATCCTTAAGTTCCCTGAGAACTCGTGGATGGATGCCATCTGGTCCTGGTGATTTGTTAGTGTTTAGCTTAACAAGACATACAAGAACCTCCTCCCTGGTTATTTCTATCTTGCTTAATTCTTTGCTTTCCCTCCCTACGAAGATAGGCTCTGTTTTGGGCATGTGGTCTCTGTCTTCTTCAGTGAATAATACTGAAGCAAAGAATTCATGGAGTCTCTCTGCAATCTCTGTTACCTAAGGACAACCTCCGGGTTGGAGAGATAGGCAGGATCTCTCTCAATAAATGCTATTTCCAGGGAATCCTAAGTAGGTGAAGGCATCAGCTTTGGACTACCCTGAAGCAAATGGTGAGCCACTGTGTGAGACAGAACGCTGGACTGGATGGGCTCCTGTGGCCTGTTCCAGCAATGCTGTTCTTATGTTTCAATTTGGGCGGCTATATAAATTGGAAAAAATAGACAGACAGACAGATAGATGATAGATAGATAGATAGATAGATAGATAAGACTGTTGCTAGATGCCAACACTCCCTGTGTAGTGCCGCAGCGGAGCTACCCTGCCCTGTGTTTACCTCCAAGGCCATATCTGGTTGACTTGCTGTCTTATGCAGGCAAGAACGGCTGCTGATGCCTTTGGGGATCAGCCTTGCCAAGTGCCCAGACCTCGTCCGGGACTTGCTCGGTCCATTTATAAAACTGGAACTGAAGGAGCCGGGCGAGTGGCAAAAGGGCCAGCCGCCGCCGCCGCCGGGCAGCCACCCCCAGCCGGGGGGTGAGGAGGAGGAGAAGAGCCGGGCGAGTGGCAAAAGGGCCAGCCGCCGCTGCCGCCTGGCAGCCACCCCCAGCCGGGGGGTGAGGAGGAGGAGAAGAGCCGGGAGAGCGGCAAAAGGGCCAGCCGCCGCCGCCGGGCAGCCACCCCCAGCCGGGGGGTGAGGAGGAGGAGAAGAGCCAGGAGAGCGGCAAAAGGGCCAGCTGCCGCCACCGCCGCCGGGCAGCCACCCCCGGGCAGCCACCCCCAGCCGGGGGGTGAAGAGGAGGAGGAGAGCCGGGCGAGCGGCAAAAGGGCCAGCCGCCGCCGCCGCCGGCGGGCAGCCACCCCCAGCCGGGGGTGAGGAGGAGGAGGAGAGCCGGGCGAGCGGCGAAGAGGCCAGGAGAAGACCAACTGACAGAAGGGAAGAGGGCAGAGGAGAAAGAGCAGGGGGCGAGACTCAGAGTCCCAGGCAAAGGATAAGTAGCTGATATGCAAATGTAGAAGACTTAATATAGCAAATGTAGAAGACTTAATATAGCAACTGACATAGAGACTTTATACTGACTAAACATAGAAACTGACATAGAGACTGTGTGATAATATGCATGATAATATGTTGTCTTAAATGTTTTAAACTTTTAAAAACTGTGATAAAATGTATGAGGAGAAAAAATGGCGTAGACACCGGCAAACCACGCCACAAATCTTGCCAAGAGAACCCTATTGACCAAAACAAAAGGCAAAACAAAGGGGCAGGCTAGGTGATACAGGATGCTTAACACCACAGAGGGGAGGAAGGGGAGGGACAGGAAAGGGGGAGGGGAAATGTAATGTTGTAAGGAGCAATACTGCATAGGGACATGGAATGTGAGATCAATGAACCAAGGTAAACTGGACATAGTAAAAAATGAGATGGAAAGAATAAGCATTGACATCTTAGGCATCAGTGAGCTCAAATGGACAGGGATGGGGGAATTCAGCTCTGGAAACCATCATATCTACTACTGTGGGCAAGAAAACCTTAGAAGAAATGGAGTAGCCATAATTGTCAACAAAAGAGTGAGAAAAGCAGTAATGGGATACAATCTCAAAAATGACAGAATGATGTCAGTCAGAATTCAAGGCAAACCTTTCAATGTCACGGTGATCCAAATATACGCACCAACCACTGGTGCAGATGAAGCCACAATGGACCAGTTCTATGAGGACCTAGAAAACCTCATAGAACAGACACCAAGAAATGATGTCCAAATTATATTAGGAGACTGGAATGCCAAAGTAGGAAATCAAAAAGTGGAGGGAATAACAGGCAAATTTGGTCTTGGAACACAGAATGAAGCAGGGCAAAGATTGATAGAGTTCTGCCAAGAGAACGCACTGGTCATAGCAAACACTCTCTTCCAGCAACACAAGAGGCGACTTTACACATGGACATCACCAGATGGCCAACACCGAAACCAGATTGACTACATACTCTGCAGCCAAAGATGGAGAACCTCCATACAGTCAGCAAAAACAAGACCTGGAGCAGACTGTGGCTCAGATCACAACCTATTGATCGCAAAATTCAGGCTTAGACGAAAGAAAATAGGGAAAACACGGAGACCAGAAAGATATCACCTAGACAGCATCCCTAAAGAATACACGGTGGAGGTGATGAACAGATTTAATGGCTTAGACTCGGTAGACAGAGTACCAGAAGAATTATGGACGGAGATGAGGGACATCATGCAGGAAGCAGCAAAGAAAACCATACCAAAAGAAAAGAAGAGTAAGAAAGCAAAGTGGTTGTCTGACGAGGCTCTTAAAATAGCAGAGGAAAGAAGGAACGCAAAAGCCAAAGGAGAAAGGAAAAACTACAATCATTTGAACACAGAATTTCAAAGAAAAGCAAGGAGAGATAAGAAAAACTACCTAAAAGAACAGTGCAGAGAAATGGAGAAAACAACAAAAGAGGCAGAACCAGAGATCTTTTCAAAAAAATCGGGGAAATTAAGGGAACATTTAAAGCAAAAATGACCATGATAAGGGACAAAGACGGAAAGGAGCTAGCTGATGCAGAAGAGATTAAGAAAAGATGGAAAGAATACACAGAGGAACTCTACAAAAAGGACCTCAACACTCCTGACAATCACAATGATGAAGAAGTAGAACTTGAGCCAGACATCCTGGAGAGCGAAGTCATAAAGGCCCTAAAGAGCACTGCAAACACAAAGCTAGTGGAGATGATGGTATCCCAGTTGAATTTTTCAAAGCACTAAAAGATGATGGCGTCAAATTACTGCATTCAATATGCCAGCAGATTTGGAAAACAAAACAGTGGCCACAGGATTGGAAAAGATCAGTGTACGTCCCAATCCCAAAAAAGGGCAATGCCAAAGAATGTTCAAATTATCGAACAATCGCGCTCATCCCACATGCCAGCAAGGTGATGCTCAAGATAGTACAGGACAGACTTCAGCAGCATGTAGAAAGAGAATTACCAGAGGTGCAGGCTGGTTTCAGAAGAGGCAGGGGGACTAGAGACCACATTGCCAACATACGCTGGATCATGGAGAAAACAAAGGAATACCAGAAACAAGTTTAAGAACATAAGAACATAAGAACAGCCTTGCTGGAACAGGCCACAGCCCATCCAGTCCAGCATTCTGTCTCACACAGTGGCTCACCATTTCCTTCAGGGTATTCCCAAGCAGATGCCTTCACCTGCTTAGGATTCCCTGGAAATGATATTGAGAGATATCCTGCCTATCTCTCCAACCCGGAGGTTGTCCTTAAGTATCCATAATTATAGCCATTGATACTCTTGTCCTCCATGAACTTGTCTAATCCTTTCTTAAAGCTGTCAAGACTGACAGCTGTCACCACTTCTTCTGGCAGGGAGTTCCATAAACCAGTAATCCTCTGGGTGAAAAAGTACTTTCTCTTATTTGTTTGAGAACTAGTACCCAAAAGTTTCATCGAGTGTCCCCTAGTTCTAGTGTTATGCGATAGGGAAAACAGTTTTTCCTTATCTACTTTGTCCACACCGTGCATGATTTTATAAACTTCAATCAGGTCACCTCTTAGACGTCGTCGTTCAAGAGTGAAGAGGCCCAACCGTTGCAGCCTCAGATGGTAAGGAAGGTGTTCCAGTCCCCTAGTCATTCTGGTTGCCCTCCTCTGCACTTTTTCCAGCTCCATAATATCCTTCTGGAGGTATGGCGACCAGAACTGTACACAGTATTCCAGATGGGGCCTCACCATAGATTTATAAAGAGGCAAAATGACACTTGCTGACTTATTTTCTATACCCTTCCTAATGATCCCTAGCATTGAGTTTGCTTTTTTCACTGCTGAGGCACACTGGGTTGACACTTTCATTGAGCTGTCCACCAGGACACCAAGGTCCCTTTCCTGGATTGTCGCAGAGAGTTCAGACCCCATCAGTTTATAAATGTAATTGGGGTTCTTTGCCCCAACATGCATCACTCTGCACTTACTAATGTTGAAACTCATTTGCCACTGTTTTGCCCACTCCCCCAGTGTCGAGAGATCCCTCTGGAGCTCCTCACAATCTCTCACAGTTTTCACTACCCTGTATAATTTAGTGTCGTCAGCAAATTTGGCTACCTTGCTTTTTACTCCTACCTCTAGATCATTTATGAAGAGGTTGAAAAGCAGGGGTCCCAGTACTGAACTTTGGGGGACCCCACTCTTTACTTCCCTCCACTTGGAGAAGTGTCCATTTAGTGCTACCCTCTGTTTCCTGTCCCTTAGCCAGTTGCTGATCCAGGACAAGACCTGTCCCTTTATTCCATGACTGGTAAGTTTATTCAAGAGCCTTTGGTGTGGGACCTTGTCAAAAGCCTTCTGAAAGTCCAGATAAACAATGTCAACTGGATCCCCCTTATCCACATGCTTGTTGACACTCTCAAAAAATTCCAACAGATTAGTGAGGCATGATTTGCCCTTGCAAAAGCCATGTTGGCTCTCCTTTAGCAGCGCCTTCAAAAGTTTACTTTTGTTTTATTGACTACACTAAGGCATTTGACTGTGTGGACCACAACAAGATGTGGCAAGTAATTAAAGAGATGGGAATACCAGAGCACCTCATATGCCTCATGAGAAATCTGTACACGCACCAAGAAGCAACAGTTAGGACAGAACAGGGAATGACAGAGTGGTTTGGAATAGGAAAAGGAGTAAGACAAGGCTGCATTTTGTCACCATGCCTATTCAACCTATACACAGAGCACATAATGCGCAGTGCAGGGATGGAGGAATCACAATATGGGATTAAAATCGCTGGGAGAAACATCAACAATCTGAGATATGCAGATGATACCACCCTAATGGCAGAAAGTGAGGAAGACCTAAAGAATCTCTTGATTGGGCTGAAGGAGGAGAGTGCAAAAGCTGGCTTGAGACTCAATATCAAGAAAACCAAGATAATGGCAACAGGCCCAATCAGTTCCTGGAAAATAGACAGGGAAGAAGTAGAAGCAGTGACAGATTTTACTTTCTTAGGATCAAAGATCACTGCAGATGGGGATTGTAGCCATGAAATAAAAAGGCGACTGATTCTTGGGAGACAAGCAATGAGAAACCTGGGGAACATAGTGAAAAGCAGAGACATCACCTTGAAAACAAAAATTAGAATAGTCAAAGCAATGGTATTCCCAGTGGTAATGTACGGATGTGAGAGCTGGACAATTAGGAAGGCTGAACGCAGAAGAATAGATGCCTTTGAAATGTGGTGTTGGAGGAGGGTTTTGAGGGTACCCTGGACAGCGAGGAGAACAAATAGGTCAATCTTAGAAGAAATTAACCCTGACTGCTCATTGGAAGGTCAAATAGTAAAGATGAAGCTAAAATACTTTGGACATCAAATGAGAAGGGAGGATTCACTTGAGAAGGCATTGATGTTGGGAAAGGTGGAGGGCAAAAGAAGAAGGGGGAGGCCAAGGATGAGATGGCTAGATGGTATTGTAGACACAATGGGCACAGAGCTGGGAGGGCTGAGGGGGATGGTGGAGGACAGAGGCGCCTGGAGAACAATGGTCCATAGGGTCGCAAAGGGTCGGAACCGACTGTGCGACTGAACAACAACAAGAAAATGAGGGAGAGAGATCTTGGGGTTCATGATGTCCCCCATACACGGCTTCACACTTCAAGGCTGCAAAAGGAAAGGGCGGGGGGGGGGTCAGAGTAGACAACAGAGCAGGGTATGTTCAGCAGCCCTCAATTTGTGAGCTTTTGGATGTAGAGGACACCATTTCTGGGATGATCCAGCTTTCTGCCAAGACACACTGAACCGCCGAGATGAAGAATGTCCCCTAACCATGCCTTGGCTTCTCTTCACCCTTACCTGGCAGACGCCAACATGCTCTTTCTTGCTTCCAGCACACAGGTTTTCATTCAAGATCCGCTTGTACCAAGAGTAAGGGCCGGCACAGATGGTTCTGGGAATGAGGTCAAGTCTCACCTGTTGTTGGATATCTGGCAGCTTTTGAGCTGCAAAAAGAAGTTGGGGAGAAGGATTCAATGTGTCTGTCCTCTCTCTCTCTCTCTCCAGATGAAGGGAAAGGCATATTAAGACATCTGACCAAAAAGCAAGGAGGCCATAGGTCTTGTCTTTGACAGGAAAGAGTCCTCTATCCACATTCCTGTCAAAGGCAACCTCTTTTCTTCAGGTGTCCTCTGTCAGAAGTGCTGTCCAGTTTGCAACGGCATGCACATGATCACATCAGAAAGGGTTGCTTCAATAGAAGTGGTTTCTCTTAAAGCAACCTCCCATCTGTGGGGAGAAAGCTCCATCCTTCCCCCCCAAATTGTGCAGTTTGGGATGGAGCACATTTCCTCACATGCCAGAGGAGTGCCTGGAAATAGATTGTACTGGATTACACCACAAGTTCAGTCTGGTTATCCTGCTATAGTCATAGAGTAGACCATACTGCCAGCGACTCAACGCCAATTGTCAGCCGGCAGTTAATTAATCTGACCACCTAACGACCTTGAGTGGCGAAGTCCACAGGGAAGGGTGAGGTCCCCAAGTGGATTAAATCCCATTTGATGTGACTTGATGGTGGGCAGCAGCTTCATCCATCCTGGCCTGGGGCTCAGGAGGACTTTATGTGCCAAAAGGGCTCAGGACCAGAAAGTGTCTCATGGAACTGGATCAGTGGTACGGGCCCTGCTGCAACGCAGAACGCAAAGGGAAGGCCACTCCATTATATGGTTTCCCAGGAAATCTTCATGGCTGATCACCATGAAGATAGCTAATATTCAGAATCGAGAAGGAGAAGGAAAAGTTATCCAAAATGTGAGTTATTTCACCGTGTGATCACACCCTAAGTCTGAAATGAAGATTAGGAGAGACCAGGGATCTAGAAACTGCCCACCCACAGAATCTGAACAATCATGTTTTAAATGCTCATATCACATGGCTTCACACTTGCCATTTTAGTGCCTACTCCCCTATATATTAATTTAATTTAATTTAATTTAATTTAATTTAATTTAATTTAATTTAATTTAATTTAATTTAATTTAATTTAAATTTTAAAATTTAATTTTTATGCCGCCCAATCAGGCGAACCCGACTCAGGGCAGCATACAACAGTTAAAACATATAAAAACTATTTTAAAAATCCAATCACCCACCCACCTACATTTCCCTCCCTTACAGTTTTCAAATGTTTCATCATCCTCAGAAAACTAAAGGTATAGGTTATAGACATAGTATTAAACTATGTCTTTACTGGACATGAAAGGTTTGAGTTGTGACCCCTGAACCATCTTAACCTATAAAACCAAAGGTTAACCGTTGGAACTGGCTATAAGTTGCTATGCCTCGCCCTACTTGCCTGCACTCACCCTTCCTGCACACGGCCGATCTGGGTCCGCAGGTCAATGAAGGATTGAGAAAACCGGCAGTGGGGCAACAGCCCCACAAATGCAAAAAAAGGGAAACAACTTCACTTCCCAACATTCCTTGCGCCGCGCCAAAGCCAATCAGGCTGAGCGGCTCTCGCACAGCGCGGCGTTCGGAAACGCGCCACGGCCAATCAAAAGAAAACCATTTTTAAAAAATGCAGCACAAACACAAAGCACAAACCCATAACTACAAGCCCCAGCGTCCTGCGCGCCATGAGCGCGCAGAACGCTGAGGAAGCCGGCGCCCAAAAAAATAAAACAAAAACAAAAACACCGGGAGAGCAAGTCCGCCAAGCCGCGGGAACCAAAGCCCCCCTCCCCAACAGCGCCTAAAGCTCCCGGTCGGAGTTCCCCCTTTAATATCACTGGGTGTGGGGGTGTTGTGCTCCCCCTCTCTACTGGATCCCCTGGGGTTGCGAGGGTTGGGGGGACCAAAGGAGTCTGTCTCCCCAACCCTCCTGACCCCAGGGGACCTGGAAGAGAGGGGATTCCCCTCCCCACACACACATACGCCCCATATTAAAGAGAAGAAACCAAGCGGTTACTTCTCTTTAAAAATGGAGTTGGGGGGAGGGAGTCCCCCTCTCCGATGGCTCTCCTGGATCCGGAAGGGTTGGGGAGACAGACCCCTTTTCTCCACCCAACCCTCCCAAACCCAAGGAAGCCAGCGGAGAGGGGGATCACAACCCCCCCCTGATATTAAAGGGGAAACCACAATTGAGATTTCCCTTTTAATATCAGAGGGTGGCCTGGATTCAATCCCCTCTCCTGGGTCCCATGAGTCTGGAAGGTTTGGGGGGACAAAAGAAGCCTGTCTCCCCAACCCTCCTGAGCCCAGGGGACCTGGCAGAGAGGGGATTCCCCTTCCACACACACACACACACACACCATATTAAAGAGAAGAAACCAAGCGGTTACTTCTTTTTAAAAACGGAGTTTGAGGGGGGGGGGGGAATCCCCCTCTCCGATGGCTCTCCTGGGTCCGGAAGGGTTGGGGAGACAGAACCCTTTTCTCCACCCAACCCTCCCAAACCCAAGGAAGCCAGCGGAGAGGGGGATCACAACCCCCCCCTGATATTAAAGGGGAAACCACAATTGAGATTTCCCTTTTAATATCAGAGGGTAGCCTGGATTTGATCCCCTCTCCTGGGTCCCATGAGTCTGGAAGGTTTTTTGGGGGGGGACAATAGGAGTCTGTCTCCCCAACCCTCCTGACCTCAGGGGACCTGGCAGAGAGGGGATTCCCCTCCCCCCACACCATATTAAAGAGAAGAAACCAAGCGGTTACTTCCCTTTAAAAATGGAGTTTTGGGGGGGAGAAACCCCCTCTCCGATGGCTCTCCTGGGTCCGGAAGGGTTGGGGAGACAGAACCCTTTTCTCCACCCAACCCTCCCAAACCCAAGGAAGCCAGCGGAGAGGGGGATCACAACCCCCCCCACTGATATTAAAGGGGAAACCACAATTGAGATTTCCCTTTTAATATCAGAGGGTGGCCTGGATTTGATCCCCTCTCCTGGGTCCCATGAGTCTGGAAGGTTTGGGGAGACAAAAGGGGTCTGTCCCCCCAAGCCTTCCAGAGCCAGGGGAGTTGGCAGAGAGGGGATCCCCCCCGCAGGACACAAAAAACACAAAAACAAACAATCAAAAACATTCAAAAATACACAAAAACAAACAAAAATAACACCCAAAAACAATACAAAGTAAACAACAGCAAACATTTCCAAACACACCCCGCACCCAGCCAAACACCACAAAATCCAACCACCACCCCAAATAAAGAAAAACAGCTAACTCACCACCACACGACCTCACACCACAACGACTGGAAAAGAAATGAATAAAGAAAGAGACTAATTACTGGAAGAAGCTCCACCCAGAGGCCATGAGAGAAAAAAAAGTCAAAATACAAGATAACCCCTACCAGCACCACTTGCTGCCCACAATAATAAAAAAAATTCAAAAAGACACAACAGCCCCACACAAAAGGCCCCAAGAGTAAAAAACAAGTAAAAACAAATAACACAAAATCACAATTTAACACAAATCAAAAACAGATGTCAATGAAATAAAAATAAAAACTATTCAAAAATCCTGTGCTGAATTTGTACTCAAATAAAAAACAAAAACATCAATACACAGTTTAAAAACATTTATTGTGAAAAACATGTACTTTCACATTTTTTAAATTATTACCTATGGTACAACAATTTAAAAAAATACATACTAAAAAATATTGGGTTAAATAAATTTTTTTGGAAAAAGTATATCATCCTTTATTCTTTTTTTCATCTACAAAACCAAAACACCAAACAAAACTCATCACAGTTTATAACAGGCCACCAAAAAAATGTATAAATAATAATTTTAAAAATTTCAATTATAGACTAACCTCTTCTTTACAAACATTAACAACAACAACAAAAACTTTCCAACACCATTTAAAACAGCCCGGCAACGCCGGGCAACCTCTGCTAGTTTCCCATAATTCCAAGGGGTTCTGTTTTCTAATGACTGGCTTCCCATAATAGCCCAGTTGAGATGTACTTTAGACCTTGAAAAATTCCCAAGTTAATGAAACTCTGGGATGTTGTGTATGGGTGCCCAGTGGAGCTACACTCAATTTATACAACAAAATTTCCTTGTGGAACCTGGGGAGGGGGGGGGGGGGCAAAAACTATAACATTTTAGCACTCTTCTCAGTTTTTTGATTATATCTTCAAAACCAAGCGTTTTTTGTTTACCACATGTAATTAGAAAGTTGTAGAGCATTAAAATTCCTTCAATTATTTTTAACCCCATAGGTACCAAGATACAGGGCTTTGAAAAAGTGCTAAATTTCTCAAATTTGTAAAAAAAAAACTGCTAAAAGGCTGGTTTTTGCTATGTATCTTCCATTTCGCAACATATTCAATGGAATTTTGGATTCTCCTTCAATTTCCAAATGTTTAACTACATCCTACCTCCCCCCTCTTCCCCCTCCCACTAACCCCTCATCTGTAGGATGTTCATACTTGCAGAGTACATCTAAGGTTCAAAGAGCATGAAAAACGAGTTCGTCTTTCAGTTTGGAAATTTTGATCCACCACCCACAAACACACCTTCCTCAATCATTGTTCATTCAGTACCTACCTACATGTTTCAAAAGTACATTAAAGACTTAATTTTCATTTTATGTTTTTCAGTTGTGTCCCATCGTTGAAGCTGCTTGTTCCTTTCGTTATGTTCATTTCAACTTGAGTCACAGTGATTACGTGTACAATTATCTGGACAGGAGCTCCAATGGCCTCTTCCAGTGAACCAGGACAGTGTTCTATTTGTCAAAGGAGCTTGGCAGGTAATCAATTTTTTTAAAATATAAACATGCTCATTATAGTAGTTATGATATTACAGCTGCACTCTATTCATAAGTAGAGTACAATTTTAAGATATTCACAAGACATAACATAGATACCCTGTACATAAAAAGACTATGAAATTTATTTATTTATTTATTTATTTATTATTATTATTTTCCAGATGGTGAAGTGACAACTGTCAAGTCAAGAGGAGTCTCCAAGCTACTTGAGTCCAGCACCAAACAAAGGAATTCCACTCATCAACAGTTCCTGGAGAGGATGTTGGGTACTTCTGGCGAACTTACAGTTCACGTCCCTTGTCAAAAATCTTACAACAATGAGAGAATGATTCAGGCTGCTGTGCGCCGTAGCTCTTCTGGCAGGAGGTTCCAAAGGGCCGGTGCGGACACAGGGAAGGTCCGTTTTCTTGTTCCAGAGAGGTGAGCTGCCCTAGATGATGGAACAACTAGGGAGCCCCTTCCGGTCTGCTCTGGTTGGATGGACAGATGTTCTTAGGGCGATGCGGTCTCTTAGGTATCCTGGCCCACTACCATATAGGGTTTTAAAGGTCATAACCAGCACCTTGAATTGCACTTGGAGGCAAACTGGTAACCAGTACAGCTCCCAGAGCAGGGGTGAAGCATGGGCATAATGCCCACGCCCCATTACTACCTGGGCCGCTGCATCCTGGACCAGCTGCAGCCTCCGAATGGTTATCAAGGGCAGCCCCATGTAGAGCGCATTGCAGTAGTCAAGTCTGGAGGTAATCAGAGCATGTGTGACCGCAAGCAAGGAGTCCCTATCCAGGAGCGGGAACAACTGGCGTATCACACGGAGTTGTGTAAAGGCCCTTCTGGCCATGACCGCCACCTGCTCTTCTAGGAGTCATGAATCCAGCAGGACCCCCAAGTTGCACACTGGATCTGTCTGGGGCAGAGTAGCCCCATCCAAGACCAAGCATGGCAGCTCCCGGACTAGTGCAGGACCCCAAACCCACAGCCACTCAGTCTTGCTGGGATTCAGTTGTAACCCATTGGCCCCCATCCAGACCCGGACAGGACATTGACAGCATCACTTGGATCCCCACAGGCTGAGATATACAACTGTGTGTCATCCACGTACTGGTGGTACCGCACCCCTTGGAAACAAATGATCTTACCCAGCAGCTTCATGTAGATGTTAAATAGGAGAGGAGAGAGCCCTGAGCCCTAGGGAACCCCATATTGGAGGGGCCTAGGGCTGGACCTCTCACTCTCCAACCACAAGGACTGTGTACGGCTCTTCAGGAATGAGGAGAACCAGGACAACACAGTGCCTTGGATCTCCAGCCCCTTGAGCCGTCCCAGAAGGATACCGTGGTTGACGGTATCGAAAGCTGCTGAGAGGTCAAGGAGAGCAAGGACAGACGGATGACCACGATCCTGCTCCCGCCAGAGATCATCCATCAGCACGACCAATGCTGTCTCCGTACCATACCCAGGTCTGAATCCAGACTGGAAGGGGTCCAGATAATCTGCTTCATCCAGGGCACCCTGCAACTGACGCACCACTGCCTTCTCCAAGACCTTCCCTAAAAAGGGGAGGTCGGAGATTGGCCTATAGTTAGATGGTATCGCTGGGTCAAGAGATGGTTTTTTTTCAGGAGGGTCGCACCAGAGCATGTTTCAGAGGTGCTAGAAACACTCCCTACTATAATGATGAATTTGTTATTGTTCCGACCCAGCTACCTGTCACCTCCTTGGTGGCCTTCACCAACCAGGTGGGACAGGGATCCAAGGGGCAGGTAGTGATGTGAACAGATGCAAGGAGCCTGTCCACTTCATCAGGGCCAACTGGGTCAAATCAATCCCCGAGAAAGCACAGCAAGACTGTGCTCCGGTCCCCCCCCCCCCCCGACACTCCCCAACCACGTCAGGATTGGGCCCCGAGTGAATCCGATCGATTTTCTCCACCAGATGGTCAGCAAAGTCTTCAGCCAAATCCTGCCAACCAGGCCCTGCCCCCGCCCTACCAAGGAGGGACCTGGTTACCAGAAACAGGGTGGCTGGGTGATTATCAGCGGAGGCAATAAGGTTGGTGAAGTATTGCCATCTCACCACCCCTATTGCCACTAGATAGGTCCTAATAGGCGGCGTTAGCTAGTGTCCAATCAAAGTCACTCCAGTTCTTCACCCAGCGATGCTCTAGGCATCTCTTTGCCCATTTCAGATCCCGCAGTTCATCTGTGAACCATGGGGATGACCTAGTCCCCACGGGCTCGGAGAGGCCGTAGTGGCGTGATTTCATCCAAGGCCGCTGTCATTATCCTGTTCCACAGGTCAACCAGCACCTCAGGCGAATCGCTTAACCGATCCAGAGGAAACTCCCCCAGTTCCTGCTGGAATCCATCCGAATCCATTAGTCACCAGGGGTGGGCCAGTTTAACAGGCCTGCCTCCCTATGGTGAAACGTCGTCCCCAGAAAGTCTAGAGTCACCAGAAAGTGATCTGACCATGACACAGGTGTTATGTCTAATTTCTGTAATATCAGATCACTCAGCCACTGCTCGGACAAGAAAACTAGGTCCAGCGTGTGGCCACTGTCCCTGGTCAGGCCTTGAATTACCTGAGTCAGGCCCATGGCTACCATGGAAGCCATGAACTCCAGTGCAACCTCAGAGCCAGTCCCCAGCGAAGGCAGATTGAAGTCCCCCAGGACCATAAGTCTAGGGAACTCCAATGCCAACACTGAGACGGCCTCGAGGAGCCCAGGCAGGGAGTCCCTTACCCTGCAAGGGAGAAGGTACAGGAGTAAGACTCCCAACTGACCCTTAGGGTCCAATCGCAGGAGCAGGACCTCACAACCCGGAACTTGTGGGGCAGCGGCCCTAGCAACTCCCAGAGACTCCCTGGCTATAATGGCGATGCCACCACCCTTCCCCTCCTTCCTAGGCTGATGCCAGATACCGAACCCGGCTGGACATATTTCTGCCAGAGGTACACCGTCCTCTGGTCTCTGCCAGGTTTTGGTGATGTATGCCAGGTCGGCCCACCCCTCCTGAATAGAATCTTGGATCGGGGGGGGGGGGTCCTTGTTGCAGACCAACCTGGCATTCACCAGTAGCAGCCTAAGGGCGGGGTCACCCTGGATCAGCTGCTCAAGACCTAGAGGCGTAGCCAAGGGGCCGGAACAAGGGACAGGTACCAAACATCAGTCTCACATTCCCTGGTGCGGCCTGCCCCTTGGTACCCACCAAGGGCAGAGGCAATCATGCTGAATCATTGTGGTTAAGGGGCAATCCTTTGGAAAGCCCCTAAACTGAACACACCTTTAACCAATCATGTTACTCTCCACCTTTACTCTAAGGGAGGGGTAAAGAGTAGCACATCCTGATAGGACACTCTTGTCCTAACCAGGTCCTGATGGGTGGAGACAGGAGGCTCCAATATGAGGGACTGTAATTCAATTTCTGTGGGCTGTTGGGGCTGTTGGAGAACTTTTGGAAGACCAAGGAAAGATCACCTGATGGAACCCTTTGTAGGGGCAATACTGGACTTTGCCGTTTGAGGATGGAGTGTTGGACTTAGCCATTTTGCTGGAAATGAGACTTTGCTGATTTTCTTCTTTACTTCAATGCTTCTCTACTTTATGGAAATATAAAATAAAGCCTATCTTGGACTTTGAATTGGAATTTATTTGCTCCATGAAGCTCACACTCAGCCGGTTAGATTTTAAGCACTTTTTTACCCAACAGCGGTCCTCTGGGTCTCTGTGAGCAGTGCACCGCAAGCAAAAGCCTCTTGCGCGTGCATGCTAGCCCTTGTGAAGGAGGAGCGGAGGGGGAATTGGAGTTAACTTGCTCTGAGAGACTCCCGGGCTGGCAGAAAGCAGCCCCCCCCCCCTCCCCAACAGTTCACATCTTGTCATCCCTGAAACACTGCTTCTCCTACTTCACACCCTCATTCTGACAAACATGAAGGGCTCATTAGATTCTTGGAAGAAAAAATGCCTTGCTTTGGCTCATGCCATCATGACAGCAGTTCGTCCAAGATCGTTTCTGTCTCCCATCATGATTGCAGTAGCCGTTTACGTGTACAAGAAGATTGGATCTAAACATCTACTGAATCTCTTCTCTTCTTTGGGATTTTCAGCATCGTATGATGAAGCGAGTAGGCTTGAAGGGTTCAGTTCTGCAGGCTGAAAAGTCAAAAATTAAAGATTCCACCGATCCATTCAGCCAGTTCATATTTGATAATGCTGATTTTAACGTAAGCACGTTGGATGGTCATGACACCTTCCATGCCATGGGAGGAATTATGGCAGTGACACCTAGAGATGCAATAAGTAGTGAAACAGAAGTAGCTCTCTTGAAAGTGAGCTCAGCATCCAACTTAATTGCATTAGTTGGCAGTGTTCCCGTGAAACCATATCACATACCAACCAATAAATATCATAACTACTATAATGAGCACGTTTATCAATAAAGAATTCATAAATTTAAAAAAATTGATTACCTGCCAAACTCCTTTGACAAATAGAACACTGTTCTGGTTCACTGGAAGAGGCCATTGGAGCTCCTGTCCAGATAATTGTACACGTAATCACTGTGACTCAAGTTGAAACGAACATAACGAAAGGAACAAGCAGCTTCAATGATAGGACACAACTGAAAAACATAAAATGAAAATCAGATCTTTAATGTACTTTTGAAACATGTAGGTAGGTACTAAATGAACAATGACTGAGGAAGGTGTGTTTATGGGGGGTGGGTCAAAATTTCCAAACTGAAAGACAAAACTCAGTTTTCATGCTCTTTGAACCTTAGATGTACACTGTAAGTATGAACATCCTACAGAGGAGGGGTTAGTGGAAGGGGGAAGAGTGGGGAGTGGGGATGTAGTTGAATATTTGGAAATTGAAGTAGAATCCAAAATTCCATTAAATATGTTGTGAAATGGAAGATACATAGCAAAACCCAGCCTTTTTAGCAGGTTTTATTTTTTGCAAATTTGAGAAATTTAGCACTTTCTCAAAGCCCTGTATCTTGGTACCTATGGGGTTAAAATAAGTTTGACCAATGATAATTGAAGGAATTTTAATGCTCTACAACTTTCTAATTACATGTGGTACACAGAAACGCATGGTTTAGAAGATATAATTGAAAAACTGAGAATAGTGCTAAAATGTCGTAGTTTTTGCCCCCCCCCCCCCCAGGTTGCACAAGGAAATTATGTTGGATAAATTGAGTGTAGTTCCACTGGGTACCCATACACAACATCCCAATGTTTCATTACCTTGGGAATTTTTTCAAGGTTCCCCCCCCCCTTTTGGATCTATGGCGACTGGGCTAAAATACATGCTTTGACCATGCTTTATCCTTGTCTTTTCTGATTTTTTTGGAGGGAGGGGGCTGTTTGGTGCTTGCTTTTCCCTCACTTGGGACATCCATGGTTCCCCATCCACTGGCATAACAGTGGGTCAGCGATGAGACGTTCACGCTGTCATCAGGTATACAGGCCGGCTGAACATAGTCGGTGCACTTGATAGGTTCATCCATCTCAATTAAGGATATGTCGTTCGGCATTCCCCCATCCACCTCCTCGAGGTTATTCTGGTACAGCCCATGGTTTATCACTCTCTTGATGTTGCGTTGCTGTGCATCCGGGCCCGGGTTAGAGAGCTTGATGTTGCCGACCACCACCTTAATCCATGGAAACTCTCTGGCACCCAAAAACAGATACAAATGGTTTAAGGGAGAATGTTTCAGAAACTGCACACAGAACAGAACAAAAGGGCCAGATGTGGTCAGGAAAGGCGCTGAGGTGCTAGCAGGACTGGTGGTGAAGAGAGACTACCCTAGAAATCTGGGGCAGAATTTTAGGCCAAAGTCCCTAGCCTTTAATAGATTTCTTCCTTCTGTGACCAATGGGAATCCTTTGTTCTAGCTAGGACTGTTGGTAGGAAGACGGGATGGAAACAGGAGTTGGGGTTTGGGTATGAGGAGGAGAACCATTGGGGAAAGGAGGATGAGGAGGATGAGGATCTGTTGTTCTCCATCATCCCAGACTGCAGGGTGTCATGAAATCCCACTGACATGTCATTGCTTTCTTATATGTTCCTATATTCAATTAGAAGTTTCAGTGGTTGTTCTTATTAGCTTAAGTTTAAGTAGCCTAACACTTAGAGAAAGAGGCAGAAGTCACGTCATTCCAATGCAGGTACACTTCACAGTGAGATGTCATTGTTTAGATAAATTGCCAATTAGCAAGGCCAGTCTTTTGGATGCCACTCAAAAAGAAACGCATCTTAGAGATGGAACGACAAGATATGCAATACCTGGAAATTTTAACAAGCCAGATAATATTCACAACAATCATTTCTAGAACATCTTACACATTCTAAAGGTGGGAGGGGAAGCACCCCAAAACCCTATAAAAAGACCCTCAATTTGGAGGGTGAGGAATAGCTTTGTCCTACGCTAGCGGGAGGTTTTCTCATTCGAAACCATGATCCATCCATGCCATGGATGGAGGGCAATCCAGCCCACCTCAATCTACACTTTATTTATATTAGTTGCTTTTTATTTTGTTGTTTTACTAAGTATGTAATCCAGTTTAGTTTAGAGGAGATTTTAGCTTATGCATCCTATATATTTTGGATCTTAATGAAGCTACAATAAAGCTGCTAAAAAGAAGTCATTTCTAGCATCTTCACTCTCAAGAAAGGGAGGATCTCGTGGAGAACTGATAAGAGCTGGAATGCTCATTAAAAAGGACTTTTCTCTTATGCCTCCAACCTTGGGGCACATCAGAAACCTAAGGTGAACAATGGTAACTTTCGTTTCCTTGGCCTTGGGGCAACGTCATCAGCTCAGACAATTTCACCATAAAGGTACCGACTGGATACACCCCTAGGACTTTCCCTGAGCCAGTTTTTCTCCATGGGACTGTGTGGTTGTGTAGTGGGAGGTGCCATTTATCGGGACTGTTAATTTGCCATTAGAAATTGCGACCAAAACACCTGCTATTCTGGAGAGCTGCCATTTCCCCATCTATAAGCCAGTTTAACTGGACAGAGGTCCAGTAGCGGTGGAATACCTCAAAGCACAGCCACACACATGGCCACACCGGTAAAAGCGGCTGGAGGGGCAAATAACGGCCACAAAGTTTTTTGACAAGGCGATAAAGGTGGGATTGTCTGTCCCAGTGGACCTTTGACACAGGACACGGAATAATAGGCTCAAATGACAGGAAGCCAGAAATATAGGTGGAAGATCAGGGAAAACTAATAGATGACAGTGGAACCCATGACCTTCGGTGGTGCTGACAGAAACGAAAGGAGGGGGAGAGAACCAAAAGTGGATAGAGTGGTCTACTTCTAGTTTGGATAGCGGAGTTCACAATTCAGAATTTGGAGCACCCCCATCCAAGTTGCCCCCACCCAACCCACAAAAGTGACACTTTCGGGCTCACTCTTGCTTCTCAAAACAATGGGCAGCACTGACAATCCAGCGAGGGCTGATCAGGGTTCCTCCACAGGCATTTATGGAGCCATTCTCTGTTGACATTTGGAAGTTGACGTGCCATGGCCACGTGCCCGGCAGAGAGTTGGTGCCCCCCACAATCCGTAGGAGGTGTTGGCTCGATGCCAATGGACGCCTTCCACAGATGCCACTAAAGAAACAAATATGCAAAACCACACATGATACACCATATAATATAGTGGGGTGGTGGCGGCAGAAAATCCAAGATAATTTGAAAGAATAAGAACATAAGAACAGTACTGCTGGAACAGGCCACAGCCCATCCAGTCCAGCATTCTGTCTCACACAGTGGCTCACCATTTCCTTCAGGGTATTCCCAAGGAGATGCCTTCACCTGCTTAGGATTCCCTGGAAATGGCATTGAGAGATATCCTGCCTATCTCTCCAACCCGGAGGTTGTCCTTAGGTAGCCATAATTATAGCCATTGATACTCTTGTCCTCCATGAACTTGTCTAATCCTTTCTTAAAGCTGGCAAGACTGACAGCTGTCACCACTTCTTCTGGCAGGGAGTTCCATAGACCAGTAATCCTCTGGGTGAAAAAGTACTTTCTCTTATTTGTTTGAGAACTAGTACCCAAAAGTTTCATGGAGTGTCCCCTAGTTCTAGTATTATGCAATAGGGAAAACAGTTTTTCCTTATCTACTTTGTCCACACCGTGCATGATTTTATAAACTTCAATCAGGTCACCTCTTAGACGTCGTCGTTCAAGAGTGAAGAGGCCGAATCGTTGCAGCCTCAGATGGTAAGGAAGGTGTTCCAGTCCCCTAATCATTCTGGTTGCCCTCCTCTGCACTTTTTCCAGCTCCATAATATCCTTCTGGAGGTATGGCGACCAGAACTGTACACGGTATTCCAGGTGGGGCCTCACCATAGATTTATAAAGAGGCAAAATGACACTTGCTGACTTATTTTCTATACCCTTCCTAATGATCCCTAGCATTGAGTTTGCTTTTTTCACTGCTGAGGCACACTGGGTTGACACCTTCATTGAGTTGTCCACCAAGACACCAAGGTCCCTTTCCTGGTTTGTCGCAGAGAGTTCAGACCCCATCAGTTTATAAATGTAATTGGGGTTCTTTGCCCCAACATGCATCACTCTGCACTTACTAATGTTGAAACTCATTTGCCACTGTTTTGCCCACTCCACCAGTGTCGAGAGATCCCTCTGGAGCTCCTCACAATCTCTCACAGTTTTCACTACCCTGTATAATTTAGTGTCGTCAGCAAATTTGGCTAACTTGCTTTTTACTCCTACCTCTAGATCATTTATGAAGAGGTTGAAAAGCAGGGGTCCCAGTACTGAACCTTGGGGGACCCCACTCTTGACTTCCCTCCACTTGGAGAAGTGTCCATTGAGTGCTACCCTCTGTTTCCTGTCCCTTAGCCAGTTGCTGATCCAGGACAAGACCTGTCCCTTTATTCCATGACTGGTAAGTTTATTCAAGAGCCTTTGGTGTGGGACCTTGTCAAAAGCCTTCTGAAAGTCCAGATAAACAATGTCAACTGGATCCCCCTTATCCACATGCTTGTTGACACTCTCAAAAAATTCCAACAGATTAGTGAGGCATGATTTGCCCTTGCAAAAGCCATGTTGGCTCTCCTTTAGCAGCGCCTTCTCTTCTATGTACCTATTAATTCTATCTTTTAGGATGGTTTCCATCACTTTACCTGGGACACATGTCAAACTGACAGGTCGTAATTCCCTGGATCACCCCTGGATCCTTTTTTGAAAATTGGTGTTACATTTGCTACCTTCCAGTCATCAGGCACAAAGCCTGATTTGAGGGAAAGATTATATATTTTGGCTAGGAGATCAGCAATTTCATCCTTAAGTTCCCTGAGAACTCGTGGATGGATGCCATCTGGTCCTGGTGATTTGTTAGTGTTTAGTTTAACAAGACGTGCAAGGACCTCCTCCCTGGTTATTTCTATCTGGCTTAATTCTTCGGTTTCCCTCCCTACGAAGATAGGCTCTGTTTTGGGCATGTGGCCTCTGTCTTCTTCAGTGAATAATACTGAAGCAAAGAATTCATTGAGTCTCTCTGCAATCTCTGTTTCCTCTTTAATAACCCCTTGCCTTCCATTGTCATCTAATGGTCCAATGGCCTTCCTAGTTCGGTTCTTACTTCTAATGTACTTAAAGAAGTCTTTGTTTATGATGATGATGATGATGATGTCAGCCCCCCTGAGTGCCAGGGCTGTTGTGTCTCCAGAGATGCACCCACCAAGATGGCCTTTCTCTTGCCTCAGGAGCAAGAGGTCAGAGATGCCCGCTGTCCCTTGAGATGTCCCCAAGGTGTTACCGGGACAGTAGTGGCCATCCCGTCTCTCCAGGAAGGACAAAGTGTCCTTTGTGGCTCTATGCCATTGGCCAGGAAGCCAATATCAGGGGACTGACTGTGAGACCCATGGGGGAAAGGGGAGAGTTCAGCAAAGGGGGTGCTTCCCCCCAGACTAGGCCTTGAACCCATGGCTGCAGCTGCTTCCTTTATGTGGCCTTCAGATGGCTCGGAAGAAAGGCACTTCCATCTCTCCCTTTGTAACAACCTGTCGAGATTTCATAGTCAGGGATGATTTAATTTTAATTCATTATATTATTTACTTCATGCCTAGTGTGCCTTAACAATTAATCTGTCTTTATTCTGTACAAGTGTTTAGCTTTAATTGGTTTGACCGAATCCATTTTGGAAGGTTGCTGTGCGCAGACGCCAACTTCTAACGAATTAAAAGTTGCAGGTCAACCTGCTCCTTGTTCCCAGACAGTGAACCTGGGAGGATGTCTGCTCTCAGGCTGAGCACCTGTGTGCCGCATGCTTCCCAGACTCACCACCTGTGGGTAGAAGTGAGAATCACGTCTTTCTGATGGGAACGCTGATTAAATGTCCTGTCTCACACTGGACTTCAAAAAGCAGGTGTCTGTCAACCAGAACATCTCAGCACGCGTTCTCACCAAAACAGTATAAATATTTGGCTGATTTAGTCTGATTAGGAGAGGGATAGGGCAGTAATCTCAGATCACATTGAAATGCTACTTTCCGCCTTCCAGAACCGATCCGACCCGTAACCCGTTACCTGGATGCGCAGCTCGCTCAGACGCACTCTTTTAGATAATTATTGATTTCCTGAAATGCTTTCTTATTTTTTTAGAAACATGTATTTTGCTTAGTGTAGATTATTGAGGATTTTTATATGTTGGAATTGTCTATTTAAAGGGAATTTTTCAGATAAGGCCTTGTTAGTTTCAACATTGAAGCTTTGTTTTCCGGCCAGTGCAGCTGAAGCCGATAATCAAAGGAAGCTAGAAGGGAGAAATTTTGGGAGTCTCGTCTTCCCAGGCCTGTGCCTTACTCCCTCTCATCTAACCTGCAACATTGAAGGCCGAGTTCCCACCATATTATTTTGATAAGAGGGTGCTAGTTCTAATGGGCAACGCAACCAGTCCCAGAGGGCTTTGTAGAGTTTTTCAAACTGCAACACTTTTTAAGGCATCGCCATTACCCATTAGAACACAATTTTTCTCACTGGTTTTCCCTGCCCGGGTTTACCGTCCCAACATTTTGGGGACGAGGTGACCAGACCAGCAGATCAGTGGGAGAAGGTTTAGGTGCGGCCGGGATGGGACCGGGTTCCGTGTTTGCAGGTGGCACAACAGACAGTGGCCTAGCCACGCATACCCGATACAACCAACCGCTTGATTCATCTTTCTCAGGAAGGGGGCTCAGAATGGTTGGGAACCGCAGAACCCAGAGAGAGGAAGGTTCCTTTTTAGGTCAAGAGGCCTCCTTTGCTCAAAAGCCAGTCGTGTCTGACTCTATGGTTTGGTCAGTGGTGGGCTCCAAAAAAATTACTACCACATGGTGGGCGTGGAATGGTGGGCGTGGCCAGGGGAAAGCCCTGCATTGCACCCAAATTAGGGCTACTTTATTTCAAAATCTGGATGGGTGCCGGGGGGTGGGGGGCAGAATTTCTGCTACCGGTTTTGGCAAACTGGTGTGAACCTGCTGATGCCCACCACTGGGTTTGGTGCTCATCTGCATTGGTAGCTAAAGGGCCAGCACTGTCTGCATATGCAGATGTTTCTGTGGTCATATGGGAGGACTGACTAAACACGGAATGCTATTTACCTTCCTATTGAAGTAGTACCTAGTTTTCTTCTTGCAATTTCTTGCTTTTGAATTGTTAGGTTGGCAGTAGCTGGGGCAGACAACGGGGGCTCACTCCATCATGCAGCACTCAGGTCCTGAACTGCTGACCTGTCCACCTTCCAGTCGCCATTGTAGTCCCAATTTTTTAAGTCTACAAATCCCATTACCCCCTACCACTAGCCTGGAAAGCAGCCATGATGGCTGGGAGAATTCTGGGACTTGGAGTTCCAAAAAAGAACCTTTGTAACTGCCAGGGTATCCATCCGGCATTTGGTTTTTTCCAAAGAAGAGCCTCTTTGAAGAAGAGAAGAGCATCTACCATCCACCCCCCTCTTGACTTTCCCCAGCTCCAGGGCCTGAGAGGAAGGGGAAGGAGCCATTTCAGCCTCCCAGAGAGGTCTTCAAGCCCCATCTCTTCCTCCTTGGCTGTTTCTGTCCCAGAGGCCTCGCCTGGTCTTTTACTACACGTAGCATTTGCCTCTTGGGCCACTTACTCGCAGGAGGCGTCTTGAGCTTCTCCAGGCTGGAAAGAGACAAGGATCAAAACTGGAAGAATCAACCCTCTCATCCTCCTTAGGGCTCTTTCAGACACGACGTGGCTTCTGACGCCACATTTTCCTAGACTCTGTGACATCACAAAATGCACGTACGCAGTTTCTGACATCACATGAGTTCTCTTTCCTTTGGAACCGGGGTGGGGGTGGGGGGAGGATAACAAGATGCAGAGACCTGGCTGTAAAAATAACTTGATTATGGATGAAACACCCTTCAGTGGTCTCCATAAATCATCAGGACACTCAGAACAATGCCATGACATTTCATAAAATTATAACCAACTGCAAACCTCTGAAATCAGACCATCAGACAACAAAACACGGCCATATTGGGAACATATATGGTTCCCAATAGCAACGTATTTTGCATGTCTAGTCCTTCCTGCCACATAGTCATGTCATGTCCAACTCTAAGGTGTGGTGTTCATCTCTGTTTAAAGCCAAAGAGCCAGTGCTGTCTGCATCTGCAAAGGTTTCTGTCATCATGAGGAAAGCATGACTAGATGCTGGAGCACATGGAATACTGTTAGATTTCCCACCGAGTTGGTACCTATTTATCTACTTGCAATTTCCGGTGTCTAGTCATGCCTGCCACATGACCACAGAAACGTCTGCAGAAGCAGACAACGCTGGCTCTTCGGCTTAGAAACAGAGATGAGCACTGCACCCTAGAGTCGGATACGACTGGCTTTCGAGCAAGGGAAACCTTTACCTTTAATTTCCTGCTTTTGAACTGCTAAGTTGGCAGGAGCTGTGACAGACAGCTCTGTCATGCAGCACTCGGGTCTCGAGCTGCTGACCTATCAACCTTCCAGTCATCAAGTTCAGGGTCCAAATATGTCTGTCTGCCTGCCTGCCTGCCCGCCCGCCCGCCCGCCCGCATGCATGCATGTATAACATTGCTTGACCGTGTTTTCTATGTCATAAGAACATAAGAACATAAGAACAGCCTTGCTGGAACAGGCCACAGCCCATCCAGTCCAGCATTCTGTCTCACACAGTGGCTCACCATTTCCTTCAGGGTATTCACAAGGAGATGCCTTCACCTGCTTAGGATTCCCTGGAAATGGCATTGAGAGATATCCTGCCTATCTCTCCAACCCGGAGGTTGTCCTTAGGTAGCCATAATTATAGCCATTGATAGCCTTGTCCTCCATGAACTTGTCTAATCCTTTCTTAAAGCTGTCAAGACTGACAGCTGTCACCACTTCTTCTGGCAGGGAGTTCCATAGACCAGTAATCCTCTGGGTGAAAAAGTACTTTCTCTTATTTGTTTGAGAACTAGTACCCAAAAGTTTCATGGAGTGTCCCCTAGTTCTAGTATTATGCAATAGGGAAAACAGTTTTTCCTTATCTACTTTGTCCACACCGTGCATGATTTTATAAACTTCAATCAGGTCACCTCTTAGACGTCGTCGTTCAAGAGTGAAGAGGCCCAACCGTTGCAGCCTCAGATGGTAAGGAAGGTGTTCCAGTCCCCTAATCATTCTGGTTGCCCTCCTCTGTACTTTCTCCAACTCCATAATATCCTTCTGGAGGTATGGCGACCAGAACTGTACACGGTATTCCAGGTGGGGCCTCACCATAGATTTATAAAGAGGCAAAATGACACTTGCTGACTTATTTTCTAAACCCTTCCTAATGATCCCTAGCATTGAGTTTGCTTTTTTCACTGCTGAGGCACACTGGGTTGACACCTTCATTGAGTTGTCCACCAGGACACCAAGGTCCCTTTCCTGGTTTGTCGCAGAGAGTTCAGACCCCATCAGTTTATAAATGTAATTGGGGTTCTTTGCCCCAACATGCATCACTCTGCACTTACTAATGTTGAAACTCATTTGCCACTGTTTTGCCCACTCCACCAGTGTCGAGAGATCCCTCTGGAGCTCCTCACAATCTCTCACAGTTTTCACTACCCTGTATAATTTAGTGTCGTCAGCAAATTTGGCTACCTTGCTTTTTACTCCTACCTCTAGATCATTTATGAAGAGGTTGAAAAGCAGGGGTCCCAGTACTGAACCTTGGGGGACCCCACTCTTGACTTCCCTCCACTTGGAGAGGTGTCCATTGAGTGCTACCCTCTGTTTCCTGTCCCTTAGCCAGTTGCTGATCCAGGACAAGACCTGTCCCTTTATTCCATGACTGGTAAGTTTATTCAAGAGCCTTTGGTGTGGGACCTTGTCAAAAGCCTTCTGAAAGTCCAGATAAACAATGTCAACTGGATCCCCCTTATCCACATGCTTGTTGACACTCTCAAAAAATTCCAACAGATTAGTGAGGCATGATTTGCCCTTGCAAAAGCCATGTTGGCTCTCCTTTAGCAGCGCCTTCTCTTCTATGTGCCTATTAATTCTATCTTTTAGGATGGTTTCCATCACTTTACCTGGGACACATGTCAAACTGACAGGCCGGTAATTCCCTGGATCACCCCTGGATCCTTTTTTGAAAATTGGTGTTACATTTGCTACCTTCCAGTTATCAGGCACAAAGCCTGATTTGAGGGAAATATTATATATTTTGGCTAGGATATCAGCAATTTCATCTTTAAGTTCCCTGAGAACTTGTGGATAGATGCCATCTGGTCCTGGGGATTTGTTAGTGTTTAGCTTAACAAGACATGCAAGGACCTCCTCCCTGGTTATTTCTATCTTGCTTAATTCTTCGGTTTCCCTCCCTACGAAGATAGGCTCTGTTTTGGGCATGTGGTCTCTGTCTTCTTCAGTTAATACTGAAGCAAAGAATTCATTGAGTCTCTCTGCAATCTCTGTTTCCTCTTTAATAACCCCTTGCCTTCCATTGTCATCTAATGGTCCAATGGCCTTCCTAGTTGGGTTCTTACTTCTAATGTACTTAAAGAAGTCTTTATTATTTCTCTGAGTATTTTTAGCTATACGCTCCTCAAAGTCTTGCTTTGCTTTCCTGATTGTTGCCTTGCATTTGTTCTGCCAGAATTTATGTTTCTGCCTGCTGTCCTCATTTGGACAAGCCTTCCATCTTCTAAATGAGCTTTTCTTGCTCTTGATCACTTCCCGAACTGCTCCTGTAAGCCACATCGGAGTCCTCTTGGACCTGGCAGTGCCCTTTTTCCTTTTGGGTATGCATTCCAATTGGGCCTCTGTTATTGTTTTTGTAAACAGCCTCCATGCCTCTTGGAGTGTTTGGACTCTCTCAATTTTCCCTTTCAGTTTCTTTTTTACTAGTTTCCTCATCTTTGGGAAATTTCCTTTTTGAAAATTTAAGGTCTCTGTGTTAGATTTTATCAGTGACTTGCGGTCTATGATCAAGTTAAACATAATTGAGTTGTGGTCACTGTTCCCTATTGGATCAGTCACATTAACATCTTGCACCAGATCCTGAGTATTACTCAGGATCAAGTCAAGGATTCTTGTACCTCTAGTTGGGTCTTCAACCATCTGTCCCAGGGAACAATCATTGAGCATATCTAGGAACTTTATCTCTTTATCATGTGCTGAACAACAGTTCACCCAGTCTATGTGAGGGTAATTGAAGTCCCCCATTATAACCAGGCTTCCCTTCCTGGATGCCTCCTTTACAACATTCTCCAACTGCCAGTCTCCCTCAAGAGTTTGGGTCGGAGGCCGATAGTATATGCCTACTGTTAGACCATCCTTGTGGCCTGGTACTCTTACCCACAGAGCTTCTAATGGTGACTCTAAATCACCTAGAAATTCCAATTCATACGATTTTATCACTTCTTTGACATACAAGGCTACACCACCTCCTGTTTGCCCCTTCCTATCCTTCCTGTACAGTTTGTAGCCTGGGATAACTGTATCCCATTGGTTATCATCCGTCCACCAGGTTTCAGTGATACCAATAATATCAATATTTTTATCTATTGCTAAGTATTCCAGCTCCCCTATTTTGTTACGGAGGCTTCTGGCATTTGTATACAAGCATTTATATATGCTTTCCTGATACAGTCTTTTGAGTCCAGTTGCATTGTTAGACTGCCTCTTGCATCCTTCTGCTAGAGTGCTGGTGACTAGCTCCTTGCTCTGCTCAGTAATTTTTGCATCCTCCTCACTACTCAAGTACACACTTTCCCGAACCGGATGCTGCCCAGCTCCTGTCGGCTTTCCCCCAGTTATCAGTTTAAAAGCTGCTCTGCAGCCTTTTTGATGTTGAGTGCCAGCAATCTGGTCCCATCATGGTTTAAATGCAACCCATCCCTCCTGAACAGATTTGGCTTGTTTCATGGTACGTGAAACATGATAGCTTATTGTCCTGTGAGTTTCCACTTGGGTGACCTGGGATAAAAGCCCAGGTCACCCAAATCCCAGTCAGAGGGTCTGCACACTACACTACACTACACTACACTACACTACACTACACTACACTACACTACACTACACTACACTACACTACACTACACTACACTGAGTGTCTTCTGGCACCCCAGCTGCCTCTTTCGTGCCCCTTCCATTTTCATAACATCTCTTTCTGCCTTTATGTTGAGGGAGAGCTTGACCGGTCCTTCCTTCAACTCAACTCAGTCCCTCCTCCTGCCTCACCTTGTGGGCCACGTGTCGCCTGGAGAGGCCACTCAGGCAGCCTGTCAGGGTGGTGGGAGTGCTTGTCCTCCTCCCATCCCTATTTCCCCTCCCCTGCTTGTCCTGCTGCCACAACTGCAGTGTGGAAGGAGGCACCTGCCAAAAGTCCGTTCCATGGCATTGTTGATCTCTTGAGTTGCTGCGGGCGTGATTTGGATCACACAAACGTTCTCTATTTCAGCTGGTTTGGGGTGGTGGTGATTGTGGGGGACAGACAAATCCAAAAAGCATAGGGCAAGAAACGTCTGGCCAGGTTATCCTGCAATGGTAATAAAATAAACCCTACTGCCAGTGACTCAACCAACGCCAATCCGCAGGCAGCCGTTAACTAACCTGACAATCCTGAGGGAGGTGAAGTCCACAGGGAAGGAAGGGTGATGGTCTCCAAGTGGATTAAATGGTCCCACTTGAATCCCTCTTGATGGAGGGCAGCAGCCTCTTCCATCCTGGCCTTTGGCCGATGAGGGCTTTGTGTGCCAAAAGGGCACAGGACTAGAAAGTGACTCACAGAACTGGATCAGAGGTACTGATACCTAATATTTTGAAATTCACCCTTTAGTTTAAGTTATTTTGTTTTATTTTCAAATAAAGTTCTTTGAACCTTTCAGTTTTCCCTGAAATAATCATCAGGCAACCATTTGCACTAAACATCACACGTTCCATGTTCCCCAGAGCACAGACCTTTGCCCCTAAGGCAGTGGCAGATGATGCCTGCCATATTTTAGTCTAACATCAATGAAGATTTCTTTTGTACCCCCAACCCCCTTCATTGACAGTTGGGTCTTCTTCAATGGTCTACATTTGTAAACTTAGGCATTGCACGATCACACAACAGAATTGGAAATAATGGAATACATTCAGGAATTAGACCAGGCGGCTGATCTTGGAGTCACCTTTGACATATGTTAATCTGTTAATCTCACCTCAGGAAACTAAATGCCTATCTCTCTGAACTCTGTGCGACAAACCAGGAAAGGGACCTTGGTGTCCTGGTGGATGACTCAATGAAGGTGTCAACCCAGTGTGCCTCAGCAGTGAAAAAAGCAAACTCAATGCTAGGGATCATTAGGAAGGGTATAGAAAATAAGTCAGCAAGTGTCATTTTGCCTCTTTATCAATCTATGGTGAGGCCCCATCTGGAATACTGTGTACAGTTCTGGTCGCCATACCTCCAGAAGGATATTATGGAAAAAGTGCAGAGGAGGGCAACTAGAAGGATGATGAAGGGACTGGAACACCTTCCTCACCATCTGAGGCTGCAACGGTTGGGCCTCTTCACTCTTGAACGACGACGTCTAAGAGGTGGCCTGATTGAAGTTTATAAAATCATGCACGGTGTGGACAAAGTAGATAAGGAAAAACTGTTTTCCCTATCGCACAACACTAGAACTAGGGGACACTCCATGAAACTTTTGGGTGCTAGTTCTCAAACAAATAAGAGAAAGTACTTTTTCACCCAGAGGATCCCTGGTCTATGGAACTCCCTGCCAGAAGAAGTGGTGACAGCTGTCAGTCTTGACAGCTTTAAGAAAGGATTAGACAAGTTAATGGAGGACAAGAGTATCTATGGCTATAATTATGGATACTTAAGGACAACCTCCGGGTTGGAGAGATAGGCAGGATATCTCTCAATGCCATTTCCAGGGAATCCTAAGCAGGTGAAGGCATCTCCTTGGGAATACCCTGAAGGAAATGGTGAGCCACTGTGTGAGACAGAATGCTGGACTGGTTGGGCTGTGGCCTGTTCCAACAAGGCTGTTCTTATGTTCTCCTTCTGGCCAAAAGCCATTGTTTAACTTGAAGCTCGGCTCTTGGTCAACATTGAAGTTGATTCCCTTTATGATAGGAATGTATAGGTAACGTCTATGGAATTATTTCTGTTTGTGTCGGATTATGAAATTAATATTGGATTTTATGTCTTCTCATTCCAAGGAACAGTTAAATGGAAAATTATAACTCAAGGACAGCTCTGATAATTAAATCAATGCAGATATGTGGAGGAAAAAACACCCTTTGCCCTCAGGAAATACTTATTAAAAGATTCAAACTGGATTTTGTTTTATTTTCAAATAAAGTTCTTTGAACCTTTCAGTTTTCCCTGAAATAATCATCAGGGGTGCGGTACCATCAGTACGCGGATGACACTCAGTTGTACATCTCAGCCCGTGGGGACCCCAGTGATGCGGTCAAAGTCCTGTCTGGATGCCTGGATGCCGTTGGGGTCTGGATGGGGGACAATGGGCTTCAGCTGAACCCTGGCAAGACTGAGTGGCTTTGGGTTGGGGGTCCGGGGTTATCCAGTGAGCTACCACCTCTAGTCTTGGATGGGGCAGTCTTGCCCCAGACAGACCCAGTGCGCAACTTGGGGGTCCTCCTGTACTTGTGACTGCTGCTAGAAGAGCAGATAGCAGCCGTGGCCAGGAGGGCTTTTACTCAACTTAGAGTAATTCACCAGTTGCACCTGCTCCTGGACTGGGACTCCTTACTCATGGTCACTCATGCTCTGGTCACCTCCAGACTAGATTATTGTAATGCGCTCTACATGGGGGATGCCCTTGATGACCATTCGGAAGCTACAGCTGATTCAGAATGCAGCTGCACGGGTGGTGATGGGATTTGGGCGTTATGCCCGTGCCTCCCCACTACTCCGGGAGCTGCACTGGCTACCAGTTTGCCTCCAGGTGCAATCCAAGGTGCTGGTTTTGACCTTTAAAGCCCTATATGGCAGTGGGCCAGGATACCTGAGAGACCGCATCGTCCCAAGAGTGTCTGCCCATCCAACCAGAGCGGACCGGAGGGGCTCCCTAGTGGTGCCTTCAGCTAGAGGGGCCCGTCTCTCTAGCACATGAAGAAGGGCCTCCTCCATGTCCACACCAGCCCTCTGGAACCTCCTTCCAACAGAATTGAGGCTACAGACAGAATTGCTGCCCTTCAGAAAGGTTTAAAAACCTGGCTGGCAGGGCAGGTGTGGGGCCCTAATGGGAATACAACCCCAGCCTGTTGGCTCATCCCCAGTTAGTACTTAGTTAATATCCCTCCCTTTGTGTTATTGTATCACACACACACACACACACACCCACACACCCGCAATTCCCTTTTATTTCTTTTAATTGGGGTAGGGGGGTAATAGGGTGGGGATGTGAGTGGGAGATTTGGGATTTTAAAATCTGTTTTTATACATTTTTAACTGTTGTACGCCACCCTGAGTTGGGTTCTCCTGATTGGCCGGCATATAAATTTAAATAAATAAATAAATAAATAAATTTTCCAGCCAGGCCCATCAGCCAGATGTGGAAGCCAAGACCTATTGTTGTGGAAATAATGCTGACAGAGAGGAAATGCCAGTTTGCAAGAAGCCAAGAGGTTAGTTTTCCTTGAAGAATTGCCCCCCACACCATCTAAGATGTACCAACAACCTGATTAGCCATGGATGTTTTGCTCATTTTTGCAATCTCTCATATGATTTGCCTTTCATTGTGAAGGCTGAGAGGCATAATTAAAAGAGAGTGTTGTGTTACTGTATTGTTTTGTACTTGAAGAAACACTTGTTATTTTTGTGTTACTGATCTGCTATACTTGTCCTTTGATCTCTGTACTCATCTTCTTTGAATAGGCCATGAGCTTTCCCTTTTGTCTTCCTAATCTATAACATTCATCTGTAATAATCTGCAGTACAGTAATACCCCCCCATACTGCTATACTTGGTTCAACAAGAGGAAAGGGAACAGGGGGTCGATGTGCCTGGCTCTTTGGAAAGGGCAGCGGGGATTCCATGCATGGCATGTTCCAAAGAGGCAGGAGGATTGAACCAAACCCCAAAGTCGGCAGGACTGGTCTCCGACTTTGGGGCTTGTCTCTCCAGTGGTCTGAGCGTCTGAGCTCCGGTCTCCTTGGGGTGAGGGCGCGTGTGCCTGGTCTTCCCCCAAGGAAACCGGCATTCTGAGTGTCCAAGCGTTGGTTTCCATGGGGTGAGGGTGTGCACGCACGGTCTCCCCCCAAGGAAACCGGCGCTCTGAGCGACAGATCGCTGGTTTCCTTGGGGTGAGAGCACGCGCGTGCACACTCTCACCCAGAGGAAACCAGCGATCTGTTGCTTGGGTCTACGGAGGCCCCCTTGAACCCCCCCCCCCCCCAGCAAGGGGACCTCCAGAGATCTCTGCCCCAAAGCCCGCAGGGCAGCAGGCTTTGGGGAAGAGATCAACATTGGGGAATTTGAGGAAAACTTTTGCATCACACAATGTTATCTTAACGTTGTGTGGTGCAAAGGTTTTCCTCAAATTCCTCAACGTTATCCAGTTTTAATACTGTATGGTGCACACGTTAACCAGGGTATTACTGTAGTTAGTTTGCTTGGCCTTGCAGCCACATGGATCATTATAAAAATTGAACTCTGAAGTCAGTACTTCACCTGATTCCTGGATTTTCCCCATCTGCCTAGTTTTAGGTCAAAAACACAGGTCCTTTGCCTTTTTGAAATGGTGCCTTTCGGGGGGGCTGGGGCACAAATGTCTGTATAGCTATTGTTTTCTTATTTTCTTATTTGTTTTCTAAGGAAACCTTTCTAATTTGTATCAAACAATTTGTCTGTGGCTCATTTTCAATGCTTCTGCCCGTGAAACAGTTCTTTAAATATTAAAACAAAATAATTTCCCACTCCTTGACTTGAATGCTTGTAGCTCTGAGGCATGGAGTCTGAAATTTAGGTAAAAGTACTATAGGTGCCATGCTGTGATGTGTAAGGCCAATGGAAGGCCACTGCATTATATTGTTCCCAAGAATGTCATAATCACCACGATGGCTAGCCAATATTTGGAATCGGATATTGTAACCTGGATTTTGGGGAAAAACACACCTTTTATTATTTTTTATATGCTTTTATTTCTAATAAAGTTATTTCTCTTATTGTTATTATTTGGCCTACACGTCAGGCTTCCATGTGCATAAGTATTACACTGACACACACACGCACACACACACACACACACACACACACGCACACACACACACACACACACACACACACACACACACACACACACACACACACACCCCACCTTGCAGACAAGGTAACTGTAAAGGCTGATTTTTAATAAATTTATAAAAATCTCAAAATGCTACTTAAAAGGGCCATGGAAGTGGGTGGGCCCCCCTTCTCTCCCCCTCCCCCTCCCCCCTCTCTGTTGTGTATTAAGGCAGAATTGCAAGTTTCTCAGGCAACGCCTTGCAAAGATAAAATGGCGGTTTCCTGCCATCCAAATTAGGAGCTAAAATTGGTGCGAAATCTCCCTCTCTGGGCGCGCTCATTATGCTAATTAGAGTTCTGTGATTGGTTACAGTTTTGGATCCTGTTCCTGATTGGTTAATACTTGTATATCCTGTTATGATTGGTTGGTTATGATAGTCCGGGGGTTACTACATTGTAACAAGGAGTCACCGCTGGGAAGACACTATATAAGCCCCATGGGTAAACAAGGGTGGGGCTGGGCCGGATCTATACTTCCCATTACCACACAGGTTAGCCAGCGTCGGGCTAAGCCTGCATCTCCTCTTTACGCCATCACACAAAGGTGTATCTTAGTCACTGCCGTCCTCGGTAGGATACACGAGGGACTGACTACGTGGGACTTGTGCAGGCATCTAATGTCCGGAGCGCCTTGTAAGTTTAACCTGAAAGACTGTACAATAAACTCCTGTTGTTATTTTGTTCATCATTGACCTAGACTATTGCTTATAACAGCCGGACACAACAATTGGCAACGAGGATGGGATTGCAGAAAAACGAGATGGCTGACCCTTACTACAAAGAACAGCTGGAGAGCTACTTCACCGTAAGAAAACTCAACCCAACTCTGTGGAAGGCAACCTTCTTAGCCCACTGTGGGTTAGCGACTCTCGTCTCGACGTTGTCTTGAAGTTATTGCCGCTCGACGTGCTGCAGCAAATCTCTCTGCCGGCATTGCTGCACACTCTGCGCAAACATTTCCTACACAAAGCAGCCCTCGAAAGTAAAGAACTGCTGGGTCCAACCATGACCGCGGCTGCTTCTTCGCAAACCTCCAGCCACGGCCACCGCGGCCTCTTCAGCTCTCCACAGGGAACACAGGCACCAACGCCAACGCCTGGGTCTGTTGCGCCGTGCCAAGGTTGCGGGAGACGACACCTCCGCACCAAATGTCCCTTCAAGAGCGCACAGTGCCACCGGTGTGGGAAGATGGACCACATCTCCAAGGTGTGTAAGCAACATATTGAGGGTTCGAAACTACAGTTCTGCATCACCAAGGTCTACACGAGCCACGGGGTCGACGACGAGAGGCGAAACCTAAAGGATGGGTTCTTCATGGGCATCTGCATCAACGGGGTTCCCTTTCATCTTGAGGTGGATTCAGGTTCCTTTCCCTCCGTCATGACCGAGGGCGAATATCACCGCATTCCACCAACTCTAGGGCCGCAGCTAAAAGGGCTACAGTGCAAGTTGGTGGACTTGCGGGGTTGCAATGTTCCAGTGCTGGGCACTGGCGATTTTGAAGTCCACAACAACATCATCTACACAAACCTCCCCCTCATGGTTGCAAAGGTGGTTAAGACAAACATTCTGGGGTCCCAGTGGTTTGGTCCCCTAGGCATCTACTTTATGGGGATTCACTGGGTGGGGGGAGTGAGCTGGTCCTTCGCATAGAGGACGAGCCCCAAGTGTTGTTGCCACCCGAGGAGGGTTTGTCCCCTAGGCCCCTGGGGAGCGACTCATCCACTGAAGAGTTAAGTTCCATGTTTTACCACTATGCGCACGTTGCGCACAAAGACAGTGACTTTGCCCAACAAATAGACTGTTTGTGTCTCAAGAACTGAGCCCATGGCTGTATTGGACTCTGCTAAACCTGACTTTTGGGACGATTTATCAATCACCTCGCTCAAACTGTCTCTGAACTTTTCCACAGTGTCTAAGAATGACCCCTTGTTACCTGATATCATTGTGTGGGTGGAAATTGGGTGGCCGCCACCTCCATACAACGTGGAAGTGAATGTCTCCTACCATGACCGTGAGAAACTCTCGGTTTTGGGTGGGTGCTTGTACAGGCTCTGCAAAACTGTTGTCCCATATGGGTTGCGGGACAAGTTACTGCAGCACATGTTAAGGGCCGGACACAACACTCTCACTCTCACTCTCTGTTTAAGCCAAGCCTTAGTTTGAAATGCATTTTTTTCCTTTCTGCCAAATAGACACAGCAAACTCAACCCTTTTATTTCTGATCAATTTTATTTCATTAGCAGTTATACCTAGGATATCAAATAAATTAATAATAATAATAAAATGTGTGGAGTCCGTGGGCGCAATTGGCATAAACTGCCCCTGACAGAGGTTACACCGGTTGAGGGAGGCTCCTGGTCACTGGCCTCTGCGGGTACAGAAATTGGGGTGCAGATTAATAGTCATAAGATTGATTCACCCATATCTGACCTGGCAGGCAGTTCGGCAGGAGGAAGTTGAATATCTAACTCAAGTTAGATATTAGGTAATTCCACACTTGCAGATTAGCCCAAGCCCTAGCGCAAGTAGTGGCCATGTTTACCCTTGTGCAAGCCATGAACAATGGATTTCCCCTGTCAGTATTTGCCTTAGTTAATTAACTTCCCCAAGAGAAGTTCCCAATTAACCCGGGTAAATGTGTGATGTGATTCTCTGTCAGATGACGATTCTACCACACGCAGCCTTGAACATAATATATACTGATGATTTTCCCTCAATAAACCACTGGTCTTCGCTCCATCTTGCCTCGTGTCGTTACTCGGCCAGTCTCCTCCGGGACCCCAAGGGCCGCTTCACGGCCCCAATCCAACAAAAATGTTTTCATGTTTTATACTTTTAACTGTCAGCAGGATCTCAGTCAAGGATTAATTCTTTTGTCTGCTTGCTTGTCTTTTTCTCCCTATTGTTTTTGGGGTCAGTGATTGTTTAGAAATTAACATATGTACACAGTGCTCGGACCTGGGTGGGGGAAAATGCCCAGAGCATCACTGTTAGTAATAGTGTATCTATTCTTGCTTAGTTAAATCAGCTGTACCAACGATAATTAAGCAGCCTGAATGATATATGTTTTAACGGTCTAGGAAGTGTATATAAGGAGTGTTGTTGTTCTACATCTTTGTCTGGGTTTTTGGTGTTGGCAGATTGATACGCAGCAGCCAGCAGTTACAAAGCTAAACACATCTTTATTTGGTGGTATGCAATCTGAACATGTGGTAATGGCGGAGGTACAGCTCCTTTTATACAGCAACAACACATTTGAATATGGATACACGGTAACCCATTAGCCACCGCCTGCATGACGTCATTCTGAGTCACGCCCTTTTTCACCAGGTGTAGTGTGGCGGGAATGTTCCCGCGGCTGACAGTAATTGGGCAATTTGTACCATGTGAGCTGAACGCTCGCAGCTGCCCTCTATGGGAAGCTAGCTCGCGTTCCATTCCAGCTGAGAAACATTGTATTCATTACAAGGTTACATTCTTACATTGAAGTGGTTACATTCATTCTTAAAGATATAGTGTTTCCATACACAACAGGGTTTGTCCTATTTGAGCTAAATAAATGACTTGTGTTGATCCCTAATGCTGATCTCGTTGACTATTTTGCACAGAAGGTCTCTTTCATATTTCCCTTGCTCTGTTTAGATTATGTTCATAAACTGACTCTAAACTGTTTTATTTTTGTATTTTTAAGCAGGAAAAACTTACAAAATGTTTTCCTTTAAACTTAAGCTTGCCTTGGCACATCCAAGAAGTTAGCTGCAGGAAACATTCAATTATCACCTAAAGCAGGGGACACACACACACACACATGCACATACGCATGCACACACACACACACACGCATGCACGCACGCACACACACACACACACACACACACACACACAAACACACATACCAGTCTTAACTCTTTTTCACGTATCTCGCATTGATTCTTTTACCTGCATCTCTGGCCTGTATTGCTTTGGGGTTTTGCAATAAACATATGTAAACAGTGAGGGTTGGGTTCTGTCTGGGAATAGGAAAAGGATTATTGTGAGTGGGAATGCAAATTCAGCAAGGGAAGCTCCTTACCTTTCCTCAAGACGACCTTCCTGAAGCAGTTCCATGGATGTTGATTGGCTCCTGGTTTCAAGTCAAGCCTGCCCATTGGAGGAAGCATAACAATCCCACTGTGCCATTGGCCATTGCCCACCTAACCCTGCTGCCCTTCTCCCTCTGTCCTCTCCTTGAATTTTGTATCTCCTACCCCAAATCAATATTTGCATAACATCTGTACCATTGTAACCTCACATTGACTTATTTGATTATGAAAGAAATGCCTACTGCTGACTTTGGTTCCCATTGTCTAAACTTTATTAGATAGATGATGGTTTTAGTTTTGTAGCAGGGCATAAGAATCATGTCTAGGCGTCGGGTTCTTTAGCTTTCCTGACCAACGCATAGGTTAGCTCCCACTTTTGCAGAAATAGGCAAGGTTGAAAGAGGGACTCTGTTCATCAGCAGGCCACTGTTGGGTAGACACCTTTTCAATAAACCTCATTTGATTTGCCTAAAGTACGTCTCTGTGGTTAATAGGGAAGGGTGCAGCGCTCCGCCAGCGAGCGATCCGGTTCATTTTTAGTGCATTTTTGGGTCTGGAAGAACATCTCAGCCGCCTTGAGTCACATTTTTGTGGAGTAGGGCGGGATATAAATCTAATAAATAAGTGAACGAATGAGCGAACGAATGAACAAACAAACAAACACGGGAGGGTTTCCGCTGTGTCTCTCCCGGACCCACGCCAATGGCCCAGGATGGGAGATGCGGCTCACCTGCAGCCGCCAACTCTCCCCTCCTGGCCCTGCCTGCCAGGGGGAGTTGAAAAGCCGGGCTGCCAGAGACACCAGAGCTGCCGCCATGGAGGGTCTCCGCCATGTCTCTCCTGGGCCCACGCCAACGGCCTGGGATGGGAGAAGCAGCTCTCCTGCAGCCGCCAAATCTCCCCTCCTAGCTCTGCCTGCTGGGGGGACTTGAAAAGCCGGGCCGCCAGAGACGCCGGAGCTGCCGCCATGGAGGGTCTCCACCACATCTCTCCCGGGTCCACACTAATGGCCTGGGATGGGAGACATGGCTCACCTGCAGCTGCCGACTTCGCCGACCTTACTGACTTCACCCTCCTGCCCCTGCCTGCCGGGAGGGCTTGGGAAGAATCCAGGGCCTTTTCAGTATGTTTTGTACTTATTGCATTTTTGTCTTATTGTTGGAATATGATGTACTGCTGTGTAATTTTGTATTTTGTACATGAAATTGTATTCTTGCCTTGTAATTCTTGCCATGTAATTTTGTATTTTGTACATGAAATTGTATTCTTACCTTATAATATTTACTGTATTTCTGTATATTTTTGAATATTGTAACCTGCATTGGGTCATCCACAAAACGAGGCAAGTGGTATATAAAAATAAATTCAAATTCAAACAAACAAACATCTGCAAAAGAAGCAATGACATGCGGTTTTTTGGGTACCGATATGGCACAAGAAGAAGAACAAGAAGAAGAATAGGGAAAGAAGATTGAAACCATTAAACCTCTACATCTTGAGTCAGAGAGGTGGTCAAAGGAAGGCATAGAGTGGTGGGTTATTACAGACACTTGAGGTGCCAAGTTGACCCTTTGGCAAAAACCCAAGACACTCTTGTGAGACCATCTCCTTTTATTATCATGCAATCATCCTACAGAGCCTCCAAGGCTGGGGTTCTCCTCTTGAACTGCACCAGCCCTTCCTGTCAGTACAAGGGCTCCATCTCCCCTTCTTTACCCAGGCCAAGGTCCCAATCCTGGCTGTCCAGGTTTAGTCCAAGGGCCGGATGAGCCACCTTTGATGCTGTGGCGCTGCCAGCTGCTATGGTTGCAGGCGATGCGGAGAGGAAAAGTGGCCTCTTGACCTGGGTATATGCCAAGTCAACCTGTGGGCTCTTCTCTGGGAGTACCATCGGGTGGTCCTTGGCCAAGGATGTTGCCAAGGTTGCCGCTGTGTGGGATTCCACCAAGGAGTATTCCAGGCATAGGTTGGCCGGCCCCATATTGAGGGTCTCAGCCAGGGGGTAGGCCTGGAGGTCTGGGTGGTGGGGGGCAATGTTGGCTGTGTAGCCGGAATCCATGTCAAGGGTGGGGGGCGAAAGGTGGTCACTGTAATGGTGGGGGGCAACATGGGTTGTGTGGTCGGAATCCGTGCCAAGGGCGGGGGGCGGACGCTTGTCAAAAGGGCCTCCTGTGTGTTTTGCTCGATCCAGTCACGGAAGTACTGCAAGGAGATGAAGATGCTCGGCTTCTGGGCTACCCCACAATTTCGGGGACCCCAACTAAGGACCCCGAGAACCCAAAAGCGCTCTGACCGTTCTTCTCGACAATGGACGGGGCCACCACTATCACCCTACAAGGGGAGGAACAGAGAGAGGATGAGGAGCAGACAAGGAGGTGGTTGTTGCATGTGCCCCCTCATGCCCCCCCAAGGGTGGGAAGAAATGCTACATGGCAGTAGCAATAGCAATATCACAATGATGCTTCTATACCTCGACATAGTGCCCCAAGAGCTGAGAGCATAAGCAATTCCAGTTCTAGACCGCCCCCCTCCATAGCACCGAGTGCCAGCTCTGGAGAGTTCATAAGTTAATTAGCATCTTGCCACCAACATGCTGGGTCAGTATAGATGCTAGAAGCCCTGGTGGTGCAACGGTTAAACTGCTGTCCTGCAACCAAAAAGTTGTGAGTTCAATCCTGACCAGGGCTCAGGGTGACTCAGCCTCTTCCATCCTTCTCAGGTGGGTAAAATGAGTACCCAGCACATTAGGGAAAAATGCTAATTAACTTGTGAACCACACAGAGAGGGCACTAAATGCTAAATTTGAAGAAGTAATAATTCATTGTGCCCATGATGGGGCCACTTGCTCGCTCCATGTCTCCAGGAATAGTGGGTGCTGGAGGAGTGAGCCATTCAGGAGACCCAGGTGGGGAAAGGAGCAGGGGGTGTCCAGGAACACCTGGGGAAAGAGGAGGGCAGAGGTGGGATGAATGGTGTGACTCCAGGGATAAGAGGGGTGGAGGGCAACAGGGAGTCATGTGTGGACCATGAGAAGATCAGCCTCTGATGTTCTGTGCATTGACGGAGGTGCAGTGGAAGGTCCTGTAAGGCCAGTGGACTGGCCAGGAGTGAACTTGGGTCTGGAGACATGAACATGTGGATGGCTCAACTATCTTTGTTTCTCTAGCACCTCTAGGCCACCCACCACAACAACCCAAAAGGATTTGGTCACCTGGACCAGCTTCGATGCATGGACTCAGGGGTGAGGAGTGACATCAGGACCCGTATAACTTCAAGCCCTTGGCAGGGTCATAGCTAGGGGGCGGCCAGGGTGGGCTTTGCCCACCCTGAGTTAGCAGTTTGCCCACCCTCAAACTCCCGGCTGCTTATATATATGACATACATAGCTATGTTGTTTCCCATCCTGAAAAAATATGCGCCCACCCACATCAAGAATCCTGACTACGGCCCTGGCCCTTGGTCTGCTGTGGTTGACTGAAACAATGAAAACCATCCAAGAGCTTCCTGCTCCAGTGCGCCTGCAGAAACAAAGCCACAAGAGCCTTTCCAGACCACCCTCATCTTGGAAGGGCCAGTGAGGCACATGCAATGTGGTCTCCGGTTTTCAGCATTGCATGGCATTGAATTGTGGGCTTTCATGCAGGCTACTGTGACAAAGACAGCAGTATTTGAAGCAGGGGTTCATTGCAGAATTTCTTGGATGAAGAAGATGACCAAATAAGAGGGAAAGAAGCCTAAGAGTGACAACAACAACAACAACAACAACAACAACAACAACAACAACAACAACAACAACAACAATAATAATAATAATAATAATAATAATAATAATAATAATAATAATAATAATAATAATAATAATAATAATAATAATAATAATAATAATGTTTTATTTATATCCCGCTACCCTCAATCCAATGGATGACTCGAAGCGGCTTACAATAAATTTAAAGATACAATGTTAAAGATACATGATTAAAAAAATACAGTATTACAACAATATACAGTATTACAACAATCTGCATGTTTGTGTCAATCAAAAAAAGGGAAACATGCTCAGATTATCCAATCATTGTCACTCATCAGGGCAGACCTTTGGCCACATGGGCCAGTTCAAAGTTCCAGCTACTAAGCCCAGCACATGGAGTTGTTGGAACCTCAAACACTAGCTAGGCATAAATAACAATTTTTTTTAATTATAAAAAATACTTCTCAGTTTGGAGCAGCCAGAGGTTGCCTTTTGCCATTTCTGTTTCATCCAGCTAGTCCACCCTACTTTGAAGCAGACCTATTTTTTTTAGGCCTGGGCAACTTCACTCAGAGAGTAACCTTGAGAGATGTTAAATCTGGGACCACCGGTGTGCAAAGGAAGTCATGCACTGTTGAACTAAAAGTGCCCCTTCCTTGTCACATGGGTTGATGACCACAAATTAATTTGCCCTTCACTGTGAAACTATGTCTATGCCTGGGAAAACACAGCAGCACCTTCCAAAATGAAAGTGGTTTAATTTTGGCAGTTCAAAGTTTGAGCTGGACAAAAAAGAACAAGAAGAACCACCACCACCACCACCACAACAACAACAACATTCAGAAAGGTTTAGGCCTCTGAATTTGACTGGTCACCCTACCTGGCAGGTCCCAATGCCGCCTTGCTCCAGCCCAGCACACAGGTTCATGGGAGGAATTAATCTGTTCCACATCCGGGAACAGTTCCATTGGGGAATGAAGTCCACTTTCGCTTCCTGCAGAATGTCCGGATAATGATCTTCTGCAGGATGAAAGCAGGGGTCACAGTTTGGTCCATCTCTGTCCTGCAAACAAGGATTCAGGATGGCTGTTCTAGACAAGGGTGCCCAAACTATGGCCCATGGGTCAGATCTGGCCTCCGACACCAATTCATCCGGCCACGCTGCCCTCATCGCTCCCGGAAGTGGACGTAAAATGCACCCATATGCATATTTTACTTCCATTTCCGGGAGCGACAAGGGTAGCACAGGTGGGATGAACTGGCATCGGGGACTGGATCCAGCCCATGGGCCGTAGTTTGGGCACCCCTGGTTTAAGCAGATAAAATGGCAGCTTAAAATCTATCTCATCCTGTTGCAAAACAGTTTGCAAGGTGAGTTTTACTTCTGCTTCCCGTGGGAGGAACCACGTGAGTGGCCCACGGCCCAAAATGTTTGGGCATCCCTGCTCTAGACCCTCTCACTGATGGGACAAGGTTTACTCAACAATGGAGGAGCCAGGTCCTAGACATGTGTCCACTGCCTTTCCCTGGCTTAACCTCTTCTGAGCTGAGCTCTGGCCTCAGAAAGAGCTTAGGAGCCTTGGCTCAGGTCATCTCGCCAAGGAGAAGATTGACAGAGAGACTGCTATGGAACGTCACACAATACTTCCTTTTCTCTGTCTATAACAGTTAAGTGGAGGTGGTTCAGATTTAACCCCATTCTTTTTTTGGGCACCTACGTTTAAGGGGCTGCAGTGGCTCAATGGTTAGGTTAGCTGGAAGGCCGGCAAGTCGGCGGTTCGAGACCTGGATACTACATGACGGTCCCAGCTCCTGCCAACCTAGCACATTGAAAACAAGAAATTGCAAGTAGAGAAACAGGGACCACTTCAGTGGGAAAAAGCTCTTGGGGACATGAAAGGAGCCTCATTCAGGCATCGTCCCCTGAGCAGAGTTTCTTCGGTATAAATCCTTTCAACCCAGAATAATTTCTGACATGAAATTTCGTTGTTCCTGCAAGGGGACAATGACAATAAAGATTTATCAAAAATAAAATAAAATTATTATTATTATTATTATTATTATTATTATTATTATTATTATTATTATTATTATTATTATTATTATTATTATTATTATTATTATTATTATTATTATTACCACCACCATGCTAATTTTCTTTTGTAAATAAATCTCTTTTTCCATCAGGAAACTCATCTGGTTAAATTATTTTAACCTTGAGGAAGCCTGAGAGCTGGTCCCTGTTTTTAAGGGCGTTTTCCGATCACAACCCAAGCATTCACACTTTGTAGGGTGGGAATGATACAGCAGTTGTCTTTGATCTGGCCATGCTTCTCAGCCACTGGAAGTGTTGTAGGCCAGGGGTGCCCAAACTACAGCACGCATGCCCATACAGGCACATTTTAGTCCTGCTTCCAGGAACGACAGGGCGATGTGGGCCAGATGAATTGACATCAGGGGCCAGATCTGGCCTGCAGGCTGTAGTTTGGGCACCCCTGCCTTAAGTAGAGAAAATGGCAGCCTAAAATTTATCTCATCCTTTTGCAAAACATATCTGTTGCAAAACAGATTGCAAGGCACTTTTTACTTCCACTTCCGGCGGGAGGAACCATGTGACCGGCCCATTGAACCACATGTCCAGCCTGTTGAACTATGTGACCAGCACGCAGCCACAGAAGAGTTTAGGCACCCGGGTTGTAGGCTATGAGCGTAGCGTAACCTCTCCTGCTTTTTGACACATCGCTCACCTTTGGGGTTGGTGTTGCCCCATCCACTAACATAGCAATGGGTTAGGGTGGGGAGGGCCACGCTGTCGTCAGGCAAGCAGGCGGGTTGGATATAATCGCTGCACTTGACAGGCTCAGAGAGTTCCACCACGGCAATGTCGTTGAGTATCGTCCCGCCCGTTTTCAGCGTACTCCGAACATGTTTGTGCTTCACCATTCTCTTGATAAAGCGTTGCTGGGCATCTGGGCCAGGCCGGATGACCCGGTTGCAGCCGAGCACAAGCTTGTAAAGTTCCCTAAATGCAGAGCAAAGGATGGGAGTGTATCAAGCAGGTGGGGGAAGAGAGCTGCCTGTGGGTGAAACTCGGGAAATGCTGGGGTTTAATTCACCCCAGGATTGTGATGGGAGGCCTAAAGGTAGTAGCCAGAAGCATTTGTTGTTATTGTTGTTCAGTCGCACAGTCGACTCCGACCCTTTGCGACCCCATGGACCATTTTCCTCCAGGCACCCCTGTTGTCCTCCACCATTCTCCTCAGCCCAGCAAGCTCTGTGCCCATTGTGTCCACAATACCATCTATCCATCTCATCTGTGGACGCCCCCTTCTTCTCTTGCCCTCCACCTTTCCCAGCATCAAGGCCTTCTCAAGTGAGTCCTCCCTTCTCACTTGATGCCCAAAGTACTTTAGCTTCATTTTCACTATTTGTCCCTCCAATGAACAGTCAGGATTGATTTCTTCCAGTATTGACCTATTTGTTCTCTTTGCTGTCCAAGGGACTCTCAGGACTCTCCTCCAACACCACATCTCAAAGGCGTCTATTCTTTTGCGCTCAGCCTTCCTAAGGGTCCAGCTCTCACACCCATACATTACCACTGGGAATACCATTGCTTTGACTATGCGAATTTTTGTTTTCAAGGTGATGTCTCTGCTTTTCACTATGTTCCCCAGGTTTCTCATAGCTTGTCTCCCCATAATCCGTCGTCTTTTTATTTCATGGCTACAATCCCCATCTGCAATGATCTTTGATCCTAAGAAAGTAAAATCTGTCACTGCTTCTACTTCTTCCCCTTCTATTTCCCAGGGACTGATATGGCCTGTTGCCATTATCTTGGTTTTCTTGATATTGAGTCTCAAGCCAACTTTTGCACTCTCCTCCTTCAACCTAATAAGGAGGTTCTTTAGGTCTTCCTCACTTTCTGCCATTAGGGTGGTACCATCTGCATATCGCAAATTGTTGATGTTTCTCCCAGCAATTTTGATCCCATATTGTGATTCCTCCATCCCTGCATTGCGCATTATGTGCTCTGTGTATGTTGAATAAGCAGGGAGATAAAATGCAGCCTTGTCTTACTCCTTTTCCTATTCCAAACCACTCTGTCATTCCGTGTTCTGTCCTAACTGTTGCTTCTTGACTCTTGTACAGATTTCTCATGAGGCATATGAGGTGTTCTGGTATTCCCATCTCTTTAATTACTTGCCACATTTTATTGTGGTCCACACAGTCAAAAGCCTTGGTGTAGTCAATAAAACAAAGCATACCTGTCAAGTATCCCGTATTGGCCAGGATTTTCCGTAATTTAGTGCCACTTTTCCTCCTTTCCCACCCAGAGCTGCAGCCATCCCGTAATTTGATGGCGGGGAAAAAGTAGTTACTGTGCATCCCCTTCTACGCATGCGTAGTACCCTTCTACGCATGCATAGTACCCTTCTATGCATGCATAGTACCCTTCTACGCATGCGTAGAAGGCTTCTACGCATGTGCAGACGGGTTCTGCACAGAAGGGGGATGCGTAGAAGCCTACCATGCATGTGTAGAAGGGACCTGCACAGAACCGTTCTTTGCAGGTCCCGTATTGTCCAGAGCTGCGCATGACATGTATAGCCAGAAGACCATAGGTGGAATCCTGTGTCCACTCTTCACTTTTGTAGGCCACTACCAGTGGCGGCGGCTGCTTTAGGTCACTCCCCCCTCTCCAAGGAAAGGTATTTCGTTGTTTTACTTTTGTCTTCACTGAACAGCCACCATGTTCACAAGAGAATTGGACAACCCTATGTCACATCTGCTTTGATTTGGGTTCCTGCACTGAGGATTAGATTTCATGGACTAGGACAGAGGTGGCCAAACTTTCTGTGCCACCATGGGTGCATCATGTGGTTGAGCGGGCTGGTCATGTGGTTCCTCCCTCCAGAAGTGGAAGTAAAACATGCCTGCGTATGCACATAATGCAGCTGTGCATGCACACAACGCTGCGCATAATGCTGCCATAAATTACCCGTGGCTGTCATAAATGCGTTAAGACAGCCACGGTGCATTTATGGCAGCATTTTGTGCACACATGCGGCATGTTTAACTTCCACTTCCAGGAGTGGCATGGGCAGTGTGGGCCAGCTTATTTGGCCCTGTGGGCTGGATCTGGCCCATGGGCTGTAGTTTGGGCACCCCTGGTATAAGCAGATAAAATGGCAGCTTAAAATCTATCTCATCCTGTTACAAAACAGAATGCAAGGCATGTTTTACTTCCGCTTCTGGTGGGAGGAACCACGTGTCCGGCCCGCTGAACCACATGACGGGCTCACAGCCCAAAAAGTTTGGACACCCCTGTTTTAAACCTTAGCAGGGGTAATGGCAGAGCTGAGGGCTCTGATTTTCTGAACAGCCATTACAGGCCCTGTCAAGCTCTGACTCCACCACCACCTGCCCACCCCCATGACTCACCCTCACATTTGATGCTGGCCCTTGAGAGGAAAAGACCCCTGTTCCCTTGAAATCCCACCCCCAGGCTGCCTGTTGTGCAGATCGTTCTGTGCCCCCACTCCACCCCCACCCCCACAAAACAGCACCCTAAGAGCAACAACCTCCCCTATGGCTTACTTGGGCTTCTCGAAGCAGTGGGCAGCAGTGACGACCCAACGAGAGCTGATCAGCGAACCTCCGCACATATGCATGTAATAGCCCCATCGTGTTTTGGTCTGGATACTGACCTGCCAGGGCCATGTTCCTGGCAGGGCGTTGGTGCCACCCACTAACCGAAGCACATTGGTGCTGACAGCTAGTGGGCGCCTTCCACAGACTCCGCTAAAACGAAAAGGGACATTTGTTCTCTAAAAACGTAGACGTCTTCATTGCTTATTGGCCACATTCCCATCTCAGCCCTCCTCAGTACAGTCAAGGTGATCTAGAAGAACAACTCCTCCCTTTCTCCTTCCTTTGTGTCACACAGCAACCCTTCGGAGAAGGTCAGGCAAAGGAACCATGCCTGGGCCAAAGTTTGGGTAGAGATTTGAATCCAGGTCTGCAGCAATCTCATCACCACCCCTCCCTGTGCTCCAAGAAGGATTTCTGGGGGGTGCTCCATAAAGCAGTAGGATAAGCTCTACCTCTCTCTCTCCCCTCATCCCAGAAAATGAGAGAGAAATGTCTTTGGGAAAAGACAGGTAACTTTGGGAAGGATCAGATGGTGTACCTGGACACAGCGAGCCAAGCCTTATGGCAGTGACAGCAAACCTATGTGTGCCAGAAGGGGCACTCTCAGAGCCCTCTCTGTTGGCACAAACACATTGCTCCAGCACAGAGTTCGCTCTGCCCCGCTGCCCAGCAGCCCAATGGAAGCGCTTCCTCCTTCCCCCAGCACAGTGTTCACCCCACCCCTCTGATTGGGCACTTGGTCTCTAAAAGGTTCGCCATCACTGCCTTATGGCATCTGGATGGCATGAAAGACATCACAGTAATTTTAACAATGTTACAGGAACTGATTGGAAACCAAATGCCCCATCTGGAAACCCTCAAGTAACAGAAACCCAGCCTAGAAATTACTTGTGCATCCCAGTCACCAGAGAAGGCCACCACTGACAAACTGGACTCACTCACAACTGCTGACTTGAGCATAAATCCTGTGCAGGGCCAGAAGGACCAGCCCTGAGAGGAGCCACCACCTCATCCCTCTTGGGTCTCCACAGGCTCCAGCCACGGCCACGTTTTCTGGGCATTGCTGACATCATAAACTGCAATACTTCCAGGCTCTGTGCCCTGAACCCATGGCTCATTTGACATCACACAGGTGGAAAGCTCATGAACGTTCTCTGGCTGCCCAGGTAGAATGTGCTCCTACTGCCAAGCCCTTTATGGAATCCCAGCAGCCATCATGTTCTAGAGTTGGAGCAGATCCCAGGGACATAGCTGTCAAGTATCCCTTATTGGCCGGGAAAACCCCTTATTTTACCTCTTTCCCGCCGTCATCCCTTACTAGACTGCAGTGCCCTATTGCCGCCATTGGAGGGCAGCACAGGATAAACATAGCTGTCAAGTATCCCTTATTTGCCAGGAAATTTCCCTTATTTCCAAATCCAAAACTTGACAGGTATGCCCAGGGAGCGTCAGCTCAAATTCTGAAGAAGTAAAGCCAGTGCATACCTGTCAAGTTTCGGGAAATTTCTGTCAAATAAGCGAAATTTCTCGGCCAAAATGGAAAACTGAACAGCTATGCATATCCTGTGCTGGCCTCTAGTCTTACTCCAGTCTAATTGCAGTGTAACTAATATGGGATGACGGCGGGAAACAGTGTAAAATACGGGGGTTTAACAGAAATTTCCTGAAACTTGACAGGTATGAGCCAGTGCAAGATGGTATCTTTTTGAAACAAAGGAACTTACGGATATATAAAATTTTAATGATGTTGAGAATAATTAAATGAGGTTTATAAGTCCCACTGGTGGCGTTTGCCTGTAGTAATTATTTGTAACTTTTGTGTGTGTTGTTTCCTTTGGTTGTTGTATTTTTTTTTGCTTTTTTTGTATTTTAATTTTTTAAAATACTACATTGGGAGGAGTATCATGCAGCCTAAACAAACTCTTTGTTAAATGTATTTGCGACCCCACAGACTCATGGACATACAAGTTCCTAAGGCATTGCCAGCATTCATGCACTGACAACTTACCCCTAATGTGCAACAAACTGGGAGTTTGAAAGACTCAGTCCAATAATTGCAAGGGCCTTTTCATTCTGGGTGAGTTTGGTAGTGTCAGCTTTATCAGCTGGGTCAAGAGCTCTTGAGTCAAGTGGGGGTTGAACCATGTCCCACTAACCCTCCTTTCACAGCAAAAGGGCACATTTTAGAGACCATGACTGATCGTTACTTCCATCCAGTTGAAGCAAAAGTGCTATGTTGGAAGCAGCCATGCTTCAAACTGCAGAAAAACACAGACAACAAACAGGTGTGGAACAGCAACGATGAAAGCTGATCAAGGCTTCCTCACTGCAGCTGTGTAGCTGGTCCAGGGTGTTGGCCTCTTGCAGGCAGATATGCAGCAGGTACAGCTCTCCTGTCTCTGGAGTTGGAGACAAGCAGCCCAGGGTGCAAAAATATCTCTCTAGCAGCTTCTCAGCCACAAAGGATGTAGCCGCTAGGCACCCCTGGGCCCATAACCCATTGAGGGGGTTTATGCCTGTGTGTGGCTTAGCAGAGTGGTCAGTTATGCCAGGGCAACAACGGAAGGTGAGCGTCAGTCCTTTCTTTACACACAGCACATAAGCACACAGTTTTGAACTGAAAGAAAAAAGTTTTACTATGCAGCTTGTAAACTGGAACTAGATACTTTCTCTCAATAAGGCATATGTACAAATAATGGCAGTCTTTTCAGTGCTTGACAATCTCGTGCAGCAGAGTAACTCAATAATGAGAACAGTTCGTGCAACTTGGCAACAAGCGTAAACAACAAGATAGTTGCTGCTGGCTATAGAATAGTCCAAGTGTTCTTATCACTAGCAGATAACAAAGGAGTGCTTACTGAAAGCAACGCTGAGAGTCCAGATCCTGTTAAGGCAATCTCAGTTCTTGTCTGATTTCGATGAAGCCGGGCAGAAGAACTTCCAACTTTGGTCTTCAGAGTTGTCGGGCAGAGTGACTCCCTCCTTGGCAGTTCCAAAGAGACCTGTGTCATTGTATGACACCACACAATGTCCTGCTCCTTCTCCGTTACTCCTCCTCCTCGGTATGGTTACCAATGGAGTTGTTTATATGCATCACAGTTTTCTGACTCACTGGCTGATCGCAGTCAGCTGTGGCCAAACATTACAGCACACTTAAGGGTATACACATTTACCCTATACAGCATAGTACAACATGTACCATCTGTCCTAACACACTTCTCATGTCCTCCCATCACCAAGTACAACAGCAAAAATTATCGTTTCCTTAGTTAATCTGAAGAGACAGGTAGGCTGTACCTTCTCATCAATATGAGAAGACGAATGTTCTTTCAGACAGCCTGGAGCCCAGCCGTTCCAGCCCACATCAGTCCAAGCCTGTCACCTTTGGCAGATGAGGTCTTGGTCAGCCTCCTCTGGACATATCCTGGCTTGCTAATGTTCTTCTTAAACTAGAGGTGCCCAAACTTTTCAGGCCGTGGGCCAGTCACGTGGTTCAGTGGGCCAGTCATGTGGTTCCTTCCACAGGAAGCAGAAGGAAAATCCACCTTGCATTCTGTTTTACAACAGATACGTTTTGCAACAGGATTAGATAGATTATAGGCTGCCATTTTCTCTGCTTAAACCAGAGGTGCCCAAACTACAGCCCGCAGGTTGGATCTGGCACACAGGCCATAGTTTGAGCACCCCTCTTCTTAAACCATGGTGTCCAGAATGGGACAACTTTAATTTAATTTAATTTACATTTAATTTTAATTTAATTTTTGCGCTTGTATGCTGCCCAATCAGGGAATCCGACTCAGGGTGTTTTACATGGTAAATAAACAATATACACAATATATAATACACAATATACACAGTAAATACGCATTCCATTTCTGAAGGCAAGGACAGTGTGGGCTGCCTCCTTCCGTTCTTACAGAACCTCGCCTATTTCTTCCTGATGTACAAACTTTGATCACGAACTTTCAAAAATTGTGGAGGGGGGTGGCTAGCCACATTCCACCCTCATGTTTTGGTTCACACAAATGTTGTTGGTTGGCATGAAAATGCAATGTGAATGAACTCCCCAAAGATCAGGGTTATCCGTGGGCAGCCAGACGAGCCCCCCGGTAGACAGACTAAAACAAATGGCACCACGATCAGGATAATTTTACATCTTGTTTTGATACATTGACCTGATAAGAACCATTTCTGAAATAGCAAGAAATCTATATAACTGAAATCAAGGTCTAGCGCTGTATGTTGCCCATACACAGTGCCAGACCTGCACCCCCTGCCCGGACAAAGCCGGCCCCGCCTACCTCACCCTTAAGAACATAAGAACAGCCTTGCTGGAACAGGCCACAGCCCATCGAGTCCAGCATTCTGTCTCACACAGTGGCTCACCATTTCCTTCAGGGTATTCCCAAGCAGATGCCTGCTTAGGATTCCCTGGAAATGATATTGAGAGATATCCTGCCTATCTCTCCAACCTGGAGGTTGTCCTTAGGTAGCCATAATTATAGCCATTGATACTCTTGTCCTCCATGAACATGTCTAATCCTTTCTTAAAGCTGTGAAGACTGACAGCTGTCACCACTTCTTCTGGCAGGGAGTTCCATAGACCAGTAATCCTCTGGGTGAAAAAGTACTTTCTCTTATTTGTTTGAGAACTAGTACCCAAAGTTTCATGGAGTGTCCCCTAGTTCTAGTGTTGTGCGATAGAGAAAACAGTTTTTCCTTATCTACCTTGTCCACACCGTGCATGATTTTATAAACTTCAATCAGGTCACCTCTTAGACGCCGTCGTTCAAGAGTGAAAAGGCCCAACCGTTGCAGCCTCAGATGGTAAGGAAGGTGTTCCAGTCCCCTAATCCTTCTGGTTGCCCTCCTCTGCACTTTCTCCAACTCCATAATATCCTTCTGGAGGTATGGCGACCAGAACTGTACACAATATTCCAGATGGGGCCTCACCATAGATTTGTTGTTGTTGTTCAGTCGCACAGTCGGTTCCGACCCTTTGCGACCCTATGGACCATTGTTCTCCAGGCACCTCTGTCCTCCACCATCCCCCTCAGCACTCCCAGTTCTGTGCCCATTGTGTCTACAATACCATCTAGCCATCTCATCTTTGGCCTCCCCCTTCTTCTTTTGCCCTCCACCTTTCCCAACATCAGGGCCTTCTCAAGTGAATCCTCCCTTCTCATTTGATGTCCAAAATACTTTAGCTTCGTCTTTACTATTAGCCCTTCCAATGAGCAGTCAGTGTTGATTTCTTCTAAGATTGACCTATTTGTTCTCCTCGCTGTCCAGGGTACTCTCAAAACTCTCCTCCAACACCACATTTCAAAGGCATCTATTCTTCTGCGTTCAGCTTTCCTAATTGTCCAGCTCTCACATCCGTACATTACCACTGGGAATACCATTGCTTTGACTATTCTAATTTTTGTTTGCAATGTGATGTCTCTGCTTTTCACTATGTTCCCCAGGTTTCTCATGGCTTGTCTCCCAAGAATCAGTCGCCTTTTTATTTCATGGCTGCAATCCCCATCTGCCGTGATCTTTGATCCCAGGAAAGTAAAATCTGTCACTGCTTCTACTTCTTCCCCATCTATTTTCCAGGAACTGATTGGGCCTGTTGCCATTACCTTGGTTTTCTTGATATTGAGTCTCAAACCAGCTTTTGCACTCTCCTCCTTCAGCCCAATCAAGAGGTTCTTTAGGTCTTCCTCACTTTCTGCCATTAGGGTGGTATCGTCTGCATATCTCAGATTGTTTATGTTTCTCCCAGCAATTTTAATCCCATATTGTGATTCCTCCATTCCTGGATTTCGCATTATGTGCTCTGTGTATAGATTGAATAAGCAGGGTGATAAAATGCAGCCTTGTCTTACTCCTTTTCCTATTCCAAACCACTCTGTCATTCCATGTTCTGTCCTAACCATAGATTTATAAAGAGGCAAAATGACACTTGCTGACTTATTTTCTATACCCTTCCTAATGATCCCTAACATTGAGTTTGCTTTTTTCACTGCTGAGGCACACTGGGTTGACATCTTCATTGAGCTGTCCACCAGGACACCAAGGTCCCTTTCCTGGTTTGTCGCAGAGAGTTCAGACCCCATCAGTTTATAAATGTAATTGGGGTTCTTTGCCCCAACATGCATCACTCTGCACTTACTAATGTTGAAACTCATTTGCCATTGTTTTGCCCACTCCCCCAGTGTCAAGAGATCCCTCTGGAGCTCCTCACAATCTCTCACAGTTTTCACTACCCTGTATAATTTAGTGTCGTCAGCAAATTTGGCTACCTTGCTTTTTACTCCTACCTCTAGATCATTTATGAAGAGGTTGAAAAGCAGAGGTCCCAGTACTGAACCTTGGGGGACTCCACTCTTTACTTCCCTCCACTTGGAGAAGTGTCCATTTAGTGCTACCCTCTGTTTCCTGTCCCTTAGCCAGTTGCTGATCCAGGACAAGACCTGTCCCTTTATTCCATGACTGGTAAGTTTATTCAAGAGCCTTTGGTGTGGGACCTTGTCAAAAGCCTTCTGAAAGTCCAGATAAACAATGTCAACTGGATCCCCCTTATCCACATGCTTGTTGACACTCTCAAAAAATTCCAACAGATTAGTGAGGCATGATTTGCCCTTGTAAAAGCCATGTTGGCTCTCCTTTAGCAGCGCCTTCTCTTCTATGTACCTATTAATTCTATCTTTTAGGATGGTTTCCATCACTTTACCTGGGACACATGTCAAACTGACAGGTCGGTAATTTCCTGGATCACCCCTGGATCCTTTTTTGAAAATTGGTGTTACATTCGCTACCTTCCAGTCATCAGGCACAAAGCCTGGTTTGAGGGAAATATTATATATATTTGGCTAGGAGACCAGCAATTTCATCTTTAAGTTCCCTGAGAACTCGTGGATGGATGCCATCTGGTCCTGGTGATTTGTTAGTGTTTAGCGTAACAAGACATGCAAGGACCTCCTCCCTGGTTATTTCTATCTTGCTTAATTCTTCGGTTTCCCTCCCTACGAAGATAGGCTCTGTTTTGGGCATGTGGTCTCTGTCTTCTTCAGTGAATACTGAAGCAAAGAATTCATTGAGTCTCTCTGCAATCTCTGTTTCCTCTTTAATAACCCCTTGCCTTCCATTGTCATCTAATGGTCCAATGGCCTTCCTAGTTGGGTTCTTACTTCTAATGTACTTAAAGAAGTCTTTGTTATTCCTCTGAGTATTTTTAGCTATACGTTCCTCAAAGTCTTGCTTTGCTTTCCTGATTGTTGCCTTGTATTTGTTCTGCCAGAATTTATGTTTCTGCCTGCTGTCCTCATTTGGACAAGCTTTCCATCTTCTAAATGAGCTTTTCTTGCTCTTGATCACTTCCCGAACAGCTCCTGTAAGCCACATCGGAGTCCTCTTGGACCTGGCAGTGCCCTTTTTCCTTTTGGGTATGCATTCCAATTGGGCCTCTGTTATTGTTTTTGTAAACAGCCTCCATGCCTCTTGGAGTGTTTGGACTCTCTCAATTTTCCCTTTCAGTTTCTTTTTTACTAGTTTCCTCATCTTTGGGAAATTTCCTTTTTGAAAATTTAAGGTCTCTGTGTTAGATTTTATCAGTGACTTGCGGTCTATGATCAAGTTAAACATAATTGAGTTGTGGTCACTGTTCCCTATTGGATCAGTCACATTAACATCTTGCACCAGATCCTGAGTATTACTCAGGATCAAGTCAAGGATTCTTGTACCTCTAGTTGGGTCTTCAACCATCTGTCCCAGGGAACAATCATTTAGCATATCTAGGAACTTTATCTCTTTATCATGTGCTGAACAACAGTTCACCCAGTCTATGTGAGGGTAATTGAAGTCCCCCATTATAACCAGGCTTCCCTTCTTGGATGCCTCCTTTACAACATTCTCCAACTGCCAGTCTCCCTCAAGAGTTTGGGTCGGAGGCCGATAGTATATGCCTACTGTTAGACCATTCTTGCGGCCTGGTACTCTTACCCACAGAGCTTCTAATGGTGACTCCAAATCACCTAGATATTCCAATTCATACGATTTTATCACTTCTGTGACATACAAGGCCACACCACCTCCTGTTTGCCCCTTCCTATCCTTCCTGTACAGTTTGTAGCCTGGGATAACTGTATCCCATTGGTTATCATCAGTCCACCAGGTTTCAGTGATACCAATAATATCAATATTCTTATCTATTGCTAAGTATTCCAGCTCCCCTATTTTGTTACGGAGGCTTCTGGCATTTGTATACAAGCATTTATATATGCTTTCCTGATACAGTCTTTTGAGTCTAGTTGCATTGTTAGACTGCCTCTTGCATCCTTCTGCTAGAGTGCTGGTGACTAGCTCCTCGCTCTGCTCAGTAAATTTTGCATCCTCCTCACTACTCAAGTACACACTTTCCCGAACTGGATGCTGCCCAGCTCCTGTCGGCTTTCCCCCAGTTATCAGTTTAAAAGCTGCTCTGCAGACTTTTTGATGTTGAGTGCCAGCAATCTGGTCCCATCATGGTTTAAATGCAACCCATCCCTTCAGGTGTATCTGCCATGGGGTACCGGCAGTGCGCTCCGGGGGCTGTCACCATAAACAGGGGCCTTGAAGAGGGTCCCCCCCAGTGCCTGGGGGTGTGGCGCCGACCCACAAGGCACCGGGCTGAATATCCAACCTTCTCTGGCCGCCGCTACTGTCGCCTTACTCTGACGGGCGCTTCCCCGTGCTCCACCGGCCTTGGGAGTCTCTGGCTACCCTGCTGCCGCCACGGTTGCCACTGCTAGATGACGGCCCAGCCAGGTAGGCCTGCCATCATTGGGGGGCTGCCTGCCTGTTGGGGGAGGGGGCGGAAAACTGAGCCAGGGTGGGTGGTTGGTGCCTTGTGTGGGTTGCCCGCCGTCCACTCCCCTTACTGTCAGCCCACATGGGCACACCAAGAGGGCCCTGAGCCCCTCCTTGGGCAGAGCACGTGGATCACACCTGCTGAGTATTGGGGGCCCTGATGGGTCTGGGCTTCTATGCCACGGAACAGTGGTGGAGGGAACACAAGCCAGGAGGGGTGCTGGGGGGGGGAGACATTGGGCAGACTGGCAATGGTCCACTCCAGGGTAAGGGCAGGGGCCCTGCCGAGTGCAAGGGCCGCGTGTGCTCGGGCCCTCCGCCCTTGCCCCGAACCCTTGCCAGTCGGCCCGATGCCCCCCACCCCTTCTGGCTGATGTGCCCTCCACCACAGCCCTGTAGGACAAACCCCTCATGGCCCCCAATGCTCAGCAGATGTGCTCCACGCGCCCTGCCCAAGGAGGTGCTCGGGGCCCTCTTGGCGGGCCCATGCAGGTCGCCAGTAAGGGGCAGTGGAGAACGGGCGATCCACACGTGGCGCTGACCACCCACCCTGGTTCTGTTTTCCACCCCCCTCCCCTGCGGGCAGGCAGCCCTGCAATGATGGCAGGCCTACCTGGCTGGGCCGTCGTCCGGCGGTGGCAACCGTGATGGTCCACAAGCCAGGAGGGGTGCAGGCAGGGGAACATCAGGCCGTCTGGCAAGGGGTAAGGGTGGGGTCCCACCGAGCATGCACGACCCTTGACATTTGGCCCAACGCTCTCCCCCGTACCCCTCCCGGCCCAACGCTCTCCGCCCACCCGTGCCGGCCCCTGTGCACTCAGTCATCCCCCCATCCTTTCCATGGACCCTTGCCAGTCAGCCTAATCTCCCCCCACCTCTCCTGCCTTGTGCGCCCTCCACTACTTCCCCATAGCAAGGCCCCCAGACCCCTCACACCCCACCCCCATGCTCAGTGGCTGTGCTCTGCGCCCTCTGCCCAAGGAGGGGCTAGGTGCCCTCTGGGGGCCTGTACACCAGGTTGGGTCCCACACACGGGCAACACCGGGTACCCCTGCTAAAATTAAGCTATCAAAATGAGATTTAAAATTAAGGTTTTTGCCTATAAAATGCTTTTAGGCAGGCATCTCAAGACTTTACTATTGAGAGAAGCCTCTCTTCACCTCTCTTCATCTTGGGGGAAAAACTGAGGAAAAAACAATTTGCAGTCCTGTTCTCTGCAAACTCCTTCTTTTTAACAATTAATATATATATATAAGTTTATGTTTACACTTGTATGCCACCACAAACCACACAGAAAAAGTTCACAAACAAATGACCAGCAAGAAAATCCGTGGCCCAGGTTGGCCAGCCCCCCCCCCCCCGGTTGTTAATGGGGCCCAGGGATGGCAGCGGGCCGTCCTTTGCTGCTTCATCCCCTGGTTAAGTGGAGGTCTGGGGTGGGGTGGGGCAGGGCGGTAGGCATCCTCAGCTGCAGCAGCAGCGGGGTGTCAGTTTTCTCAGTCCCCCCCCCAAAAAAAAAATCCCAAGAAGGGGGGGGGGGACTAGCCCAATGCCTTTCCTGTGGACAATAGGAGGCACATTCTTGAGGGTACAGCAATAGCAAAACCAAATCCAAAGGTGGATGAAGAAGGAGCTCACTGGACAAAGAACACCATTAAAGGAGGAGGAGATCATGGCTGAGGAGGACCTCGACCTCCCCTACTACACGGCACCTGTAGGGTCCTGAATAGGATGCTGAGGGTCGGAGTCCCTAAATGCAAGACTAGCAGGCTCAAGTGGGGGCTGCTGCTGGCAGACAGACATGTGTCGCTGTGTGAATGTGGAGACATTGAGTCTGGCTCATTTCCTTGTCTGCCAGTGCCTGCCAGAGACATGCACCGATGAGGACTTCAGTTTAGCCAACAACAAAGCCAAGAAAGCGGCTTTGTTTTGGCAATCCGGGGTTTGATCTGGACGTCAAAGAAAAAGAAACCATATATATGAGGCAAACTGGAAGCAAGTTGGAAGCAAGCTAACACAAGCTTCATTTTTAAACACTGTTTTGGGGCTAAATGCTTTACTTTTCAAACTGAGTGCTGTGGGTTGCCCCTGTGAATAACTGGCCAAACCTTTCCCAAGGGGTTCGCCCGACCTTCAACAGATCCGGGGAACAGCCGGACTTTGCTGGAAAGGCAAGACACCCAGAGTCAATACACAGACTCCGAGATTAGGGCAGGAACAATGGGTTTCGCCAGCCCAAGGTAATTACCCCTGGGTAACTTCCAAGAGCTGTCAATGTAGCTCGACCACCGGAAGTGTCATGTATGCAAGCCTTCTGTATTAGGGGGTCACACGCATCCTAGGCACGCATCACCCCAAGGCAGGGTAATAAATATGTGCCACCCAACCCAGATTGGGGCTGGACTTCACCACACGATTGCCTTCCTTGTGGCCAGCCACTCCAACACCTGGGGCCCATTGCAACAGAGTGCTTTTTAGAACCATTTATGAAAATCTGTCCCATGACAACCGCTATCCCATAGTATGCAAGGGAGCAACCATGACATGAGAGCTGCTGTGAGAGCCCCAGTTGTTGTTTTTATTGCGGACAGGCAGAATAAGAAGAGCTTGGTGGGAAGGCAGAAGCCCAAGCATCCCCCGACATCCCCCTCCCCATGTTACTTTTTCTTCTTCTTTTGCATGGGCATGATTCTCGCACGTGTTGGATGGATCTGTTGCCTCCCATCCATGAGGAGTGGCTAGTAAGGTGAGTGGCTTTCCCATTCAGTCCTCAAGAACCACAGGAGTGCTCCAGGACCTTGAATCGCCTGCCTGCCAAAACGGCACCTGTCTTTCCGCTGAAACTCTTCCTGCATCTTTCATGTTGCGTCAAATCAGCTCATGGGTTTTTAATACATGTGTGCATGTGTGTGTGTGTGCAATTAAAATAAATAAATGAATGAATCCCAGGCTTTTCTGAGAAGCTAGCTCAGGCATTGCAGCATGGGAAAGGGGAAGAGACCACGTCCACAGCTGTTTGCCTGCATCCACGGGGGCTGGACTGCACATCTGACCTGGGCCGGGCATCAAGATGACAAAAGCCCAAGGCTGAGCTGCTACTATGAGGAGGAGGAGGAGGAAGGAAAGAAGGGCTGTCCTACTTACTTACGGGCCCTGCCCTGCCCTTGGCCCCAGGGCTGGTAGCTCCTTCTCCCAGCAGGCTTTGTCCAGGACGGCATCTGCCACTGGGCCTGTCCCGGCCACTGGGTCTGCTCTGGCCACTGGGTCTTGAGGTGCCAGTGTAAATGTGGCTGCCAATGGGATTCCCCCGTGGCCGGACGAGGGGGCGTAGTTCTAATGGGGGGTGGCTTGGTCAATAGCATGTTCCAGTTCTGGTACTGCTGTTGCCCTCCGTAGAAGGAGGCTGGAGGGCTGGTCTTAGGGGCCGGCCGAGTCAGACCCCACTTGCCCCAGGTCTGGTAGGTGGGCTGTGGTGGGGGCTTAGTTATGGGAGGGGGTGTTGGAGCAGGAGCCCACCCTTGGTTCCAACTGTTCTGGGACCCCCAGGGGGACTGAGTGTATGGCGGCGGGGGTGGACGGGGCTGTGTAGGCACGGCCCAACCTAGGGTGTTGGTGGGTTTCGTCTGGGCATGGGCCCAGTTCGCGTACTGCTGGACCTCATTCGGGACGGCAGGGCGCTGCCACGGCGGGGGCTTGGGCCGGGTCAGTGGGGGCCGGGGCGGCCGGGGCCGAGGACTGGCCCAGTTCCCAAAGGGCTGCTGCCATATAGGAGGCTTGGGCTGTGGCTTTGCTTTCGTGGTCCCCAGGGGGCCTGGCCTGAAAAAGTTCTCCTTGGTGATCCCTTTGATCCAGTCCAGGAAGTGCTGCGTGGAGGTGTAGACGCCTGGCTTGTACGCCTTGGCACAGCCCGTTCCCCAGCTGGTGATGCCCACCACCCAGAAGCGCTCGGACCTCGACTCTCGGCACATGAGGGGGCCGCCGCTGTCGCCCTGCAGTGAGGAAGGAAGGAAGGAAGGAAGGCCGGCATGAAGTGGAGCAAGGAAGATGCCTGAAAGCCTGGCCCATTCATGCACGATCCTCCCCCAAAAGACCACAGCTCAGGGGTTCGTACGGGATGGCTTCATTCGCCACAGTTCAAAAGATCAAGCCATCTCAAATGAAAGGCTGAAGGGTCTGCTTGGAGGTGGAAGCAGGAAACCTGCCCTCCCCAATCTGTTTTGGTGGCCTGCAGGTACTTCCCCTTCTTCTTCCTCTTCTTCTTCTGCCGTATCCAAATCTGAATATTGGCGATCATCATGGTGATCAGCCGTGAAGACTGTCCTGAGAATATAATACAGTGGCCTTTCATCTGCCTTCCACATCACAGAGTGACACCCATAATATCTCTGGTCCAGTTCCTTTGAGTCACTTTCTGGTCCTGAGCCCTTTTGGCACACAAGGTCCTCCTTTGGCTGAGGTCATTGAACACAGCAACCCGAGAGGAAGGGTCAGGCCAGGTCTGTGAAAGGGAGGCAGCAACTTCCAGGTTGCCAGCAATGGACTTGGACGAGCGAATAGCCCGATCTTGGGGAAGTTTATTTCTGGGATGTGGGGTTGGGGGTGGGAGCATGCGACCCACAGAATTCTGCTGCTGCCACTGCTGGTGGTGGTGGGCCCTGTCCCCTCCTCGGCGGGTGGTTTAAAAGACGGAGAGGCAACCGGACTGTTGCTGCTGCCTCCGGTCTTTCCTGCGGGCATGGGGGAGCGGCCCCCACAGCACCTGGACGCCGGGAGCACCATCACCGCCGGTGTCCTGGGCCCATCCCACCCCCCATTTAGAACTTTGGGGTTTGCTGGGATGTCAGCACCTCTGTTTCTCTCTTTGGACTTGCCGGGGTTGGGGTGAGTGCAGCGGAGTATTGCTGTGTCAATTGTATTGTTTTTTAATATTGTAATTGTGGTTTTTCCAATATCTTGCTGCATTGATTGAACTGTATTATTGATATGATGATGTTTATTTTTTTACTCTCGCTGTATTGATTGTATTGCATTACTGATATGTTGTTTAGCCGCCCTGAGTCGGCGTAAGCTGAGAAGGGCGGGATATAAATTAAAGTCGAAATCTGTGACCGCCAGTCCAAAAAGCTTTGAGAGGCAGTGGCAGTTCTTGCTCTCATCCCTACGCTCATCATCATCATCAAGGTGCAGGATGAGGCTCCTTTAGCCTCTGTGGGACAAGCTGCGTCTCCAGACAGAGCTGTCTGCTGCCCTTCAGGAAAGAGCTGAAAACCTGGCTGGCAGGTCAGGAGTGGGCAGGTGGGGACTGAGGGAGCAAACCCCCCCACCCCCCACCCCCCAAACTGGCTCATTTAGAGCAGGATCACTCATACTTTTAAAAGTTTGTAACTAGATTTTTAATTGGTGCGGGTGGGAGGTAGTTTTCAAGTGTTTTTAGGAATTTTAAGGGTTTCTAGAGTTTACACATTGGGGATTTTATGGACGTGGCCCAGAGTCGCATGTCGATTGGGCCGGCTATACAAATTGAATAAATAAATAAATAAAATAAAAAAGACTGGACGGCTTTCAAGGATAGAAAGTCTCTCAGGGTGGGAAGCATCCGCCACTTCTGGGCCAAAGGGGGCAGGCACCCCACAAGAGCCACCACAACCTGCCGCCCTATCCTGCTCGGAAGAGGCCCAGGAATAGCCTGGCCACCTTGGGCTTCCCTCCGCTTCCCACGGCCGGCCTCCCTACCCAGCCAGGGGCCTCTGGCTCTGCCCTGGGGCACACCTGGCAGCTGTCAATCCCTCCTTGCTCGTATCCCGCACAGAGGTTGTTGTAATGGATCCGACTGTTGTACCAGGTGGTGCCATTGCACGTCTCGATGGGGATGAGGTTCACCTTGGCCTCTTGCAGGATGTCTGATGGCTGGTCTGGCTCTGGAAAGAGAAGGACACCATTCAGGTAGCCCTGGGTTCAGGCCCACCTGAAAGGGAGCACACCTGAACCCCTGGAAGCTGAGAGAGAGACACACACAGAGAAAGAGAGAGAGAGAGAGAGAGAGAGAAAGGGAATATGGAAAGATTTCTCTCTCTGTGTGTGCACGTGCATGCGTGTGTGCGCATGGAGGGGGAAGCGGCAGGTACATGGGGCTTCTCCGATATCAGGGCTACCATGAGAAAAGTTTGACAGTTGCCTACCCAAATGGACTAATCCAGTTAGATGGGCAAGATGTAAACAGAATTAATTAATTACATTTGCTGCCTCCTCCTAAAATCAAGATCAGACTTTCTTACAATTGACCCAAGAGTTCCCTAAGACCTGGTGAACCCTGCCAGACTGAAAAAGAATCCCTCCTTTCCCAAGATAATAAGCTATTCTTCTTGTGCTCCATTAAAGTAGCTTCGCTGAAGCCGCTGGTAAACTGACGCTTGAAATTATTGATAAATTTATCCTCATTAAGTATTACATATGTTTGTTGAATGTTATATTCTGGGGTTGGGGAGGGGGAGCAGGATGACAGCCCCAGGGATGTTTGTCCTTGCAGCCCAGGTGAAACCTCTGCCACTAGGTCTGCCACTGTCCCCACATCACACCCTGGTCCTAGACAGAAAGCTCTGAAGGAAAGCAAAGAAGCCACACTTCTATTTTCTGCCCCATAGAAGCCCTTAGTGTACTCTCTGGGCAGTTCAAAAGTTGATTAGCATCTTTCTCCCCCCCCCCCCCCCTTAACATGCTGAGGACTCATTTTAATGACTTCAGAAGGATGGAAGAGGCTGAGTCAACCTTGATCCCTGGTCAGGATCGAACTCAGGGCTCCTGGTGCCCTGAAGTTCCACCCTCTGCACCATGGGAATGGCATTCCTTGGCTCCGTCCCCCCATCTTCTATGGGTCCTCTCTCTGTTTGCCCCCAGGTTTCTCACTTGAGATATCTGTCACCCCCCAACCACCAATGTAGCAGTGGGTCAGTGATGGGATGTCCACATCGCTCTCGGGCATGCAGGCCATCTGGATGTAGTCAGTGCAGTTGATTGGCTCATTCAGTTCTATCAACGCGATGTCATTCAGCTGCGTCCGGCGAATGTACTGCTCGTGCTCCACCAGAGTCTTGATAGTGCGCTCTTGCACGTCGGGCCCCGGCTGAGAGAGCTGGGCAGCTCCGATCACCAGCTTCCAGTGCTCCAGAAACCTTTGGAAGGGGGAGGAGGAGGACATTTTCACCTTGTAGGCATAGAGAAGAAACGATTCTCTACAACAGGGATTCTCAACTTACAGCCCGTGGGCCAGATGCAGCCCATGGCACCATTTCATGTATCCCCACCACCACCACCACACCAGGAAGTGCCATGTGGTGGAGAAAGGGCAAAATGGCTGCCCGGCCCCCACAGTTGTCTGAGGGAGTGTGACCCGGCCCCCGGCTTTAAAAGGTTGAGAACTCCTGCTCTACAACCTAGTTGAAACTGAAAAGCACAGGGGCATGGCTGGTTATGCTAAAAGGGCGCTGGACAGGGAGTAATGATGAACAAAATATATACATTCCCACTTGCCTTCTAATTTCAACTCCCCTCTGGGGATTCGAACTGACTACCTCTTGCTTACAAGGCAAAATTGCAACTCTAAGCCACAGCAGTTCCACAGTAAAGGGATTTGTTTTACTAAGCCTATCTTTGGTGGCAAAGGAGGAGAGGGCAGGCAGAGATACACAGAGCCCCACTCGTTTGCTTGATCATTCCAGGCATCTCGGCTCGGTTCAGCTCTTGGATTGGCACTCAGGGGTGCGTGCCATGCATGGTAAAGGGGGCCTGAGGGGCACTCCGGGCAGTGTCCGTGTAGCCCGGTGGGCCAGCCAGTGTTGCACTGCAGCCAGTTCTATCCGGTTCTATAGAACCAGTAGCAGAACTGGCTGGCCAGCCCACCTCCCTCCCACAGCACGCCCACCTCCTCCTCCACCTCCCCCCACACTCTGGGCACGGCCGGGAGTTGGGAGGAGGAAGCGCGTGCCCGACCGCTGCCGTCAACGCTTGCCCAGAGCGCCGTGGCTGGGGGGAATGCATCATGCCGAGCGCACTTCCTTCTATGTACTTCCTGCATGCCTCCTGGGCGATGGCACATGGGGGCATTGCCGAAGGCGCGCAGGAGGAAGCACGCCTGGCATGGTGAGTTCCCCCCAGCCACGCCGCAGCTCTGGGCAAGCTGCAGCAGGTGGGAGGAAGTATGAAGTAGCGGCTCCTCCTTCCCCTCCCTGGCGCAGGAAGGACAGAGGAACTGCTGAACCTGGGGCTCATCTTTCGGCAGCCCTAAGAGCCGCTCCATCGCCACCACTGACACCCGGGCTTGGAGGCCCTGCAGAGCTCGCCTGGCGGCTGGCTGGAGAAGAAGGCAGGGAGGAAAGAACTGCCACATTTGGGGCTTGCCTTACGGGAGCCCTAAAAGCCGCTCCTCCACCTCCATCGCCACCACCGACGCCGGGGCTTGGAGGCCCCCGCGGAGCTCGCGCTCCTTCCCCCGGCCCTGGACTGGCCACGGGGGAGTCAGAGCACTTGTGCCCTGGCTGCCCGGACTCTGACACCATCCGCGCTCCTTCCCCTGCTTACACAGCGGCGGCGGCGGACGAGCAGTGGCAGCGGGGAGAGTGGTGGTGGTCCTTCAGCTGACCTTTGGCAGCGGCAGTCGAGGCCTAGGCGCAGCCGGGCCACACATCTTGGATGAGGCTGGGGCGGCTGCGCCTGGATCTCCCACCTCTGAAGATGGAAGTCGGAGGAGCACTGACCCTCCTCAATAGCTAGGACAAGCAGCAGCCTGCAAGGTAGGCACCCAGTTTCTTTTCTTTTCTTTTTTTGGGGGTGGGGGGGCAAGTTTTATGTAGTTAGTCTTCACTAAGTTTTTGTTGTTATTTTATTTTTATTTTTATTAGATTATCTGTTTGGTGTGCTTAATGCTGTTATATTTTAATTTTTTGAACATATATATATATATATATCTGGTGGAGAAAATCGATCGGATTCGTTCAGGATTGAATCCTGGCGTGGATGGGGAGGGTCGGGGAGGTGCCGGAGCATTGTCTTGCTGTACGATCTGGGATCAGTTCGATCCTGTCGTCCCTGATGAAGTGGACAGGCTCCTTGCAGCTGTTCGTGCCACTACATGTCCTTTGGATCCCTGTCCTACTTGGTTGGTGAAAGCCTCCAAGGAGGTAACAGGTGGCTGGATAGGGGGGATAATAAATGCCTCTTTACGGGAGGGGGTATTTCCTGCACAGCTAAAACATGCTTTGGTGCGCCCCCTCCTGAAGAAAATGTCCCTCGACCCAGCTGTCCTTAACAACTACAGGCCAGTTTCCAACCTGCCCTTTTTGGGTAAGGTTTTGGAAAAGGCGGTGGCGCGTCAGCTGCAGAGTGTCCTGGAGGAAGCGGATTATCTAGACCCCTTTCAATCAGGGTTCAGGCCCGGATATGGAACGGAGACGGCATTGGTCGCACTGATGGATGATCTCTGGTGGGAGCGGGACGGGGGTTGTCCATCCGTCCTTGCTCTTCTTGACCTCTCAGCGGCTTTTGATACCGTCGACCACGGTATCCTTCTGGAACGGCTCAAAGGACTGGGGATCCAGGGCACTGTGTTGTCCTGGTTTTCCTCATTTCTGGAGGGCCGTACCCAGTCGGTATGGTTAGAGAGTGAGAGGTCCAGCCCTAGGCCCCTCAAATATGGGGTGCCTCAGGGCTCTGTGCTCTCTCCTCTCTTATTTAACATCTACATGAAGCCGCTGGGTGAGATCATTCGTTCCCACGGGGTGCGGTACCATCAGTACGCGGATGATACACAGTTGTACATCTCGGCCCGTGGGGACCCCAGTGATGCTGTTGAAATCCTATCCGGATGCCTAGAGGCCATTGGGGTCTGGATGGGGGCCAATGGGCTTCGGCTGAATCCCAGCAAGACAGAGTGGCTGTGGATAAGGGGCCCCGCGTTATCCAGGGAGTTACCATCTTTGGTACTGGATGGGGCTGTTCTGCCCCAGACAGACCCAGTGCGCAACTTGGGGGTTCTTCTGGACTCGCGGCTGCTGCTGGAAGAACAAGTGGCGGCTGTGGCCAGGAGGGCTTTTGCCCAACTTCGGGTGATTCGCCAATTGCGCACACTCCTGGACCGGGGCTCCTTGCTTATGGTCACCCATGCTCTGGTTACTTCCCGACTAGACTATTGTAATGCGCTCTACATGGGGCTGCCATTGACGACCATTCGGAGGCTGCAGCTGGTCCAGAATGCAGCGGCCCGGGTGGTGATGGGGTGTGGGCGATATGCCCATGTCTCTCCCCTACTTCGGGAGCTGCACTGGTTACCAGTTTGTCTCCGGGTGCAATTTAAGGTGCTGGTTTTGACCTTTAAAGCCCTACATGGCAGGGGGCCGGGATACCTTAGAGACCGCATCGTCCCAAGAGTGTCTGCCCGTCCAACCAGAGCGGACCGGAGGGGTTCTCTAGTGGTGCCACCGACTAGGGATGCACATTTGTCTAGCACCCGAAGGAGGGCCTTCTCCGTGTCCGCACCAACTCTCTGGAACCTCCTGCCAATAGACCTAAGACTCCAAAGTGAACTGCTGCCCTTCAGGAAAGGAGTGAAGACCTGGCTGGCAGGGCAGGTGTGGGGCCCGAATGGGACTATGGTGCCCGCCTGCTGGCTTGTATAAGAACTTTCTCTTCCTCCTTTGTACAGTGGATGGGATGGGTGGGTGGGACATGGGGGTTTTTAAAGGGGGTGGGTTGGGGGTTTTTTTTATAATTATTTTTTATAATTGTTTTTATGTCTTTTGTGAATTGTTGTGATGCCGCCCTGAGTCGGGTTCTGCCTGAGCGGGCGGCATATACAAATTTGACTAATAAATAAATAAATAAAATAAATAATGCCCACAGAGTAGGTAGTAAAAATAATTGCAGTGCATAGCTGGGGCCAGCCCACCCCTGGAAAAGCTGGGTATTGTGTGTAACTTTCATGGGCCACCAGGAGGAGGAAGAGGAGGGAAAAAAGAGGAGGAAGAAGGAGGAGGAGGAGATTCTGGATGCCACTTCTGCTCAGGTACAGAGTTACTTTTTGTGTGTGTGAGAGAGAGAAATCACATTCGCATTCTGGAGAAGTGAATCCCTTCTGCGCAGCTCACTTCTATGCGTGCGTAGAAGGCTTTTACGTTCTGCACAGAAACGTTCTACGCATGCATAGAACAGACCTGCGCAGAAACGTTCTGCACAGGTCCCGTAATCTCCGGAGCTGCGCTTGTCAGGTATGACGCACAAATGCACACACTCTGCCTACAGTAGAAATAGGTTGGTGTTTCAAAGGGCCCATCAACCTTATGGACCAGTCTTGGCCCCACCCATCCTGCCTGCTTCCCCACGGACTTGGGTGCTGGGCAACCTTCCGCTCACCTTTTGTCTAAGAAGCAGTGGGCTGCCGTGAGGACCCAGCGAGGACTGATGAGGGAACCGCCACAGGAATGGAGGAACCCTTGGTGGGTTGGGACCTGGATGCTGACCAGCCAAGGCCACGTCCCAGGCAGAGCGTCTGTGCCACCGATGATGCGTACGGACCCGCCATGGCTGGAGGCCAGCGGGCGCCTCCCACAGATGCCACTGTGGAAAGAGAACACCTCCAATAAAGTCCTCCCCCGAGAGCTCAGGTGTGGGGCACAAAACCCACAGGCCCCAGCCTAGTAGGTCTGGTCTGGTCACCTTTTGGAGAAAACAGTCGGGGCCAAACAGTGTAGACCGATCAAAGAGAGAGAAAAAACTTTTTGAGGCTGCAGTTGCAAAATACAAGTTGATTTAATGAAAGTAAATTCTGGTTTGCAGCGTAGACGTCCAAAAGCACAGAAGGAATAAACAGATGAGGCTTGGGACGCAAGAAAATACTTTATTACACTCCATTGTATCTTTATGAGCAGACTCCTGATGAAAATATTGAAAAGCCAATTATATACCGGAAGGGCTTAGAGTCTACTCTGCAAACCAGAATTTGCTTTCATTAAATCAACTTGTATTTTGCAACTGCAGCCTCAAACGGTTTTCTCTCTCTGTTTGACTGGTCACCTTTTGGGTCTGAGGGCCAGCCTAGAGAAAGTGCATTTGAGAAAGGGGTTTCCTTGACTGCTGGGTTCGTCATGTCACAACAAGAGTGGTGTGGTTGCTTTGCTTGCTTGTGTGTGTGTTAAACAGGGACACAATCCCAAATCTGATTTCTCAGACATGGAAGGCTATCGGAATGGCGCCTCCAAAACACTAATGTGGCTTCAGTTGTAAGGACAGGTTACCTGCCATGTCCAGGTTGGTCTTAACTGCTATCTTTTAAGGTGCAGGACGACATCTCTCCTGCTCTCTAGGGTCTCTAATGATGCTTTAAAATATCTGATTGCTTATTAAACTCTTTGCTGTTTAGTTTGACTGCTTGGTTACTTAAAAAAAAACCTGTTCTATGATTTTTATCTTGTGCTCTTGGGGTTAGAAAGTGTAATATGCACACCAGAATAAATGTATAAAAGACACTTTGCTCCCAGACATTCAGTTCTAGGCACCCTGGATGTCCATCAATTCCAAACACCTGGAGAATACCAAGCTGGAAATGCAGAAGAATTCAAAAAGCCCCTTTGAGGGGTGGTGGTGGTAATCCAATGCCCCGGTTCCTGAGCTCAAAAGAAGGCAACGTGGAAGCCAAAGGATTTCGTTTGGCTTGTATGATTACCTGCAAGGGTCAAAAGTTGAAATCTGCCTCAAACTGCATCCTGCAAACCAACACAGACCAAACCTAAGTTTTGTATCCATGTCTTAGTTCAGTCATCAGTCTGAATGGGACACTGCAGCCAAGAAACCAGAAATAAGTCTGAGACTTGGAAGGGCAACAATGAAGGAATTAGGAACGACCATCCAAGTGTAAGGATGTCTCATTAGAGAGCAAGACCAAGACCACCCATACAGTCCAATCGCCGTGCAAATCTGGACAATGAAGGAAGCCAAGAGGGTTTAAGACATGGTTCCCAATGTAGGACACATGGCCCTCAAGGGGGGGGGGGGGGGGGGGGGGCAATTTGATTTTTAAGAGGGGCAATTCGAGATTTGAGAATTTCTTTGGAAGCTTGTTCAGGCCAAGTGAATGGCCTTTTAGGCTTCCTCCACGTGAATAGGGAATTACCATCTTTGGTTTTGGATGGGGCAGTTTTGCCCCAGACAAACCCGGTGCGCAACTTGGGGGTCCTCCTGGACTCACGGCTGCTGCTAGAAGAACAGGTGGCAGCCATAGCCAGGAGGGCTTTCGCACAGCTGCGATTAATTCACCAGTTGCGCCCGTTCCTGGACAGGGACTCCCTGGTCATGGTCACTCATGCGCTGGTCACCTCCAGACTAGATTATTGTAAGGCGCTCTACATGGGGCTGCCCTTGACGACCATTCGGAGGCTAAAGTTGGTCCAGAATGTGGCAGCCCAGGTGGTGACGGGGGGTGGACGTTTTATGCCCATGCCTCACCACTGCTTTGGGAGCTACACTGGTTACCAGTTTGCCTCCAGGTGCAATTCAAGGTCCTGGTTTTGACCTTTAAAGCCCTACATGACAGTGGGCCAGGTTACCTAAGAGAGCACATCGCCCTAAGGACATCTGTCCGTCCAACCAGGGTGGACCAGAGGGGCTCTCTTATTGCTTGCCTCTCCAGCGCAAGGAGGAGGGCCTTCTCCGTGTCCGCACCGGCACTCTGGAACCTCCTACCAAGAGAGCTACATCTCCAGATGGAATTGCTGCCTTTCAGAAAAGAACTTAAAACCTGGCTGGCAGGCCAAGTATGGGGTGCAGGTGGAAGGGTGACTTCCGTTTGATGGCTGGTATAGTGTAATTCCGGCCCCCTCTGTCCCTGCACCCATTTTTAAGCTTAGGGTAGTTTCTATGCAGTTTTAAATTATGTTTTTATTGTGATTGTGAACCGCCCTGAGTTGGCCTTCGCCAAGTGGGCGGTATAGAAATTAAAATAATAAATAAATAATAAATAGGAATTCGCTTTTTGAATAATAAAAACTATATGTCACAAGGGTGGGGCATCAGGATTTTAGATATGCTCAGATGGGGCATGGAAGAAAAAGGTTGGGAAGCACTGGTTCAAAGGCAGTGCTGGAGGAGAACTCAGCGGAGATCCTGGACCAGTGATGGTGAACCTTGGCACTCCAGGTGTTCTTGGACTTCAATGGCCAGAAGTCTAAGTCAGCACTCCTGCTGATCAGGGCTTCTGGGAATTGAAGTTCAAGAATACCTGGAGTGCCAAGGTTGGCCATCACTGCACTTGGACTGCCAAAAAGACACACCAGTCGGTCCTAGAGAGCAAAGCAAGCCTGAACTGTCTCTAGAGAGGCAAAAGGGAGGAAAGCCAGGTTTACTTTGGGCTCATCAGGAGAAGGGAAGGTTCCCAAGAGAAGACAATCCTGTTGGGAAAGGCAGCAGGGGAAAAGAAAGAGCAAATGCAGGTTGGTGTGACTCCATGAAAGAAGCCACAGCCTTAGGTTGGCAAGAGCAGGGCTGTTTGGAGACTATTCAGTCATAGAGTCGCCACAGATGGGCGACCACTTGATGGCACAAAACCACCAGAGCAATGGGCATATAAAGGTCTTCTGGATGGGGCTGGGCAGATAACATGACACGGGTGATAGTAATCCTGGGTTGGACGCAGTTGTTCCTCCCAGATGAAACAAAAGGAATTTACATGCTTGGTCTGGACCAATGGAACTCTTATGGCCAAAATATCCCACCCTGCCCGCATGGGGTGGTGGTGGTGATGGTGGTGGGAGAGGAAGCCCAGGGGGCGGGCAATGCACCATCCTTCCTGAAAGCAGAAGGTAACAAGGATGGATCATCACACACACACACACACACACACACACACACACACACACACACACACACACACACACACACACACACACACACACAAACACCCTGCCCAATTCTGGGAAGGGGTCCACCTCCTTTCCCAGGGTCTCCGTGTCACTTACTTGCACTGGTCATCTTGGGCCTGAGTGGAACAGACAAGGGCAAACAGTAGGAACAGAAGAGGCAACCGCTTCATCCTACATGTCTCTGGCACTAGTGGCAGGCAGCCCCACCATCCTTCGTGATGTCACAAACCAGAACATTGCCAGCCCCAGCCAATCAGGGCACAGGTGGCATGTGTGACATCAACCCTCCGGAACAGCTCTGCCGTGGCTGTCTATTGGGGGGCCTCCCGTGGCTGGTCTCGGAAAGGGCGCTTTGCCCCACCCCATCCAGTGAGACCAGACAACAGCACCATGGGAAAGTGGGGCTTCCCTTGCCATGTTTTTCACTGGGTTCCCAAGTCACAAAGCAACATGGCACTAGCCCTACCGTTAGGCAACCAGAGGCACCTGCCTCAGCAGGTGGCGGAAACTGAGAGGTCCACTTTCGGGGGTACCATCATCTTCTGCCTTTGGCCTAAAGCTAGCATGCCTCTTTCCAGAAAACACCAGCTTGTTGCACATACTGTATTCAGATTTGTCTCATTTTGCCCTTCATCAATGCTGCTAAGTTATTTATTGCAGCTGAACAGCAACGCAAGGCAGGTTTTAGGCAATTTTATGTTCAAATCCAAGTCTCCCAGTTCATCCCATTTTAGCTCAGCTAATAAACACACGTGGACTAGATACCTGAGAGACAGAGAAAATAGCATTTACAGTACTCACAAGATGAGGTCAGAAGATACATGTGTTCAGGAGCCTTGGTGCAGTTGATTCAAAAAGAAGTAAATTCTTTCTTGCAGCCAAGTGGCCTGGAAGATGGAGGATCTCAAAAGGACATCTTTCCTCTTCCAAATTAGAGAGAGAAGGCCAGACCAAACAAAGACCTTAATACATGCAAATAGGGTCAGGTGTGTCAGGGAAATCTGTCAAAAATGTAACTTTCTTGCTGAGTAACTTTGTATCTACTGAGAACAGATTGCAAGCAGCCCAGCTGCCCAGTAGTTTGAGTATCCCATGGTTCAGAAAGGGATTGAAGTAATGCTAAACTACATCACTAAAGGAGGCACGGCTGCTAGCTCCTGTCTCATTGTCTGGGGAAATAGCCCAATTAGCAAGGTCAGCTCTTTGATGGCATTTCACAGTAGCCATCTAAGAGATGGTCACACATAAGAACATAAGAACATAAGAAGAGCCTTGCTGGAACAGGCCACAGGAGCCCATCCAGTCCAGCCTTCTGTCTCACACAGTGGCTCACCCTTGGCTTCAGGGTATCCTGAAGATGCCTCCACCTGCTTAGGATTCCCTGGAAATGGCATTGAGAGATATCCTGCCTATCTCTCCAACCCAGAGGTTGTCCTTAAGTATCCATAATTATAGCCATTGATACTCTTGTCCTCCATGAACTTGTCTAATCCTTTCTTAAAGCTGTCAAGACTGACAGCAGTCACCACTTCTTCTGGCAGGGAGTTCCATAGACCAGTGATCCTCTGAGTGAAAACGTACTTTCTCTTATTTGTTTGAGAACTAGCACCCAAAAGTTTCATGGAGTGTCCCCTAGTTCTAGTGTTGTGCGATAGGGAAAACACTTTTTCCTTATCTACTTTGTCCACACCGTGCATGATTTTATGAACTTCAATCAGGTCACCTCTTAGACGCCGTCCATCGTTCAAGAGTGAAAAGGCCCAACCGTTGCAGCCTCAGATGGTAAGGAAGGTGTTCCAGTCCCCTCATCATCCTTCTGGTTGCCCTCCTCTGTACTTTCTCCAACTCCATAATATCCTTCTGGAGGTATGGCGACCAGAACTGTACACAGTATTCCAGATGGGGCCTCACCATAGATTTATAAAGAGGAAAAATGACACTTGCTGACTTATTTTCTATACCCTTCCTAATGATCCCTAGCATTGAGTTTGCTTTTTTCACTGCTGAGGCACACTGGGTTGACACCTTCATTGAGTTGTCCACCAGGACACCAAGGTCCCTTTCCTGGTTTGTTGCAGAGAGTTCAGGCCCCATCAGTTTATAAATGTAATTGGGGTTTTGTGCCCCAATGTGCATCACTCTGCACTTGCTAGTGTTGAAGCTCATTTGCCACTGTTTTGCCCACTCCCCCGGTGTCAAGAGATCCCTCTGGAGCTCCTCACAATCTCTCACAGTTTTCACTATCCTGTATAATTTAGTGTCGTCAGCAAATTTGGCTACCTTGCTTTTTATTCCTTCCTCACACAGATAAGCAACACCTGGGGAAGTTAATGAACCAGAGTCTCATGAGAAAGACTTGGGATCAAAGCAATAGAGAGGAGCAAGAGTAACTCCATCTTGAAATTCAACATGTACATTCTCACCCTAATGCGTCATTAGGACATTAGGTGTCTGAGAACCAAGGGTCAATCTCAGGGGAACATAATCTCAAAAGGAACTTTCACATATGCCAATCTCTAGGGAACATCTTCTCAAAGATGGGCCATAGAGCTAGGACACTCAGATGTCCAAAGATCAAAGGAACAAGGCATGCCAATCACACACATCAAAGCACCCCCTGAATACTTGAGCCCAAAAAGGGTATAAAAAGGCCCGTGATTTTAGGAGAGCCAGCAGAGGTTCCTAATCCGGCGGAGCCCTGTTCACTTTGATCCAGCCATGACCTGACTCATCCCGAGTTGATGAGGGCCGGAGGAGGCCCATCCAGAATGTATGCTTCAATTAAGGGTTAGTTATATTACTTGTGTTATTTTACTTAGATTGTTTTACAGTGTGGTTAGATGAAATTATCTTTGCATTTTACTCTGCATATATTGGACTTGCACTTTGAAATAATAAAGCTGCTGAAAGAAAGCTTTGTGCAGAGGTTACTTGCCAGGGCAGAAGAGCTGATATCTCCGCCAAGGGCTACCATCAAGTGGGGACGGCAACAGACCGGGTCTGTGAAGGCAACTTCAGTGGTTCTTCTGAAGGGACTTTTATTCCTTAACTATAAATACACTACCAAGCCAACGCAACCACCTTCCCACTGATGAACCAGTCTAAACTGGGCAGGCGAGCCTCTGCCAGCCAAGCACTTAGAACAGCGAGGCCTCGCAAAGCGCAACCACACTGTGTTACTTTAAACACAGAGGGTCCGTCTTGGTGGCCAGTAGCCGAAAAACAGGAGGCAGAACTTGGCGCAAGTTGAGTCCGATGGTGACAAGGTGATCTCAGAGGCAGGAAAGAACCTTTCTAATTGTAATTGTTGTTGTTGTTCAGTCGCATAGTCGAGTCCGACCCTTTGCGACCCCATGGACCACCGCCCACCAGCCCCCCCTGTCCTCCACCATCCTCCTCAACCTGCCCAGCTCTGTGCCCACTGCGTCTAAAATTATCATCCAGCCATCTCATTCTCTGCCGCCCCCTTCTTCTTTTGCCCTCCACCTTTCCCAGCACCAAGGCTTTCTCAAGCGAGTCCTCTCTTCTCATTTGATGCCCAAAATACTTTATCTTCATCTTCAATATTTGTCCTTCCAAGGAACAGTCAGGGTTCATCTCTTTTAAGATCAACCTATTTGTTCTCCTTGTTGTCCAGGGTACTTTCAAATTCTCCTCCGACACCACATTTCAAAGGCATCTATTCCTCTGCGCTCAGTTTTTTGTAATTGTAATTACAGGCAAACAATTCAAAACAACTTCCTTTACACCAGGCTAGTCTTTCCTGTCTCTCTGGTTAGCGCATGCTGGGGTTACACTAGAATACTCAACACTTGGAAGAGTCATTTGAGAAATTCTAGAGATAGAGAACAAGGAAACTTAATTCAGAGTCATACTTTAAAGCCAGGAAATCATTGGCAAAATAATAATAATGTCTTGCCCGGTTCTCTTGGAAAGAAATTGAGAAGAAGGGCAATCATTTGTGTAACTCCATTCAGACAACTGAGATGTGTCCCAGCATCTAATAGCTAAGCCACAGCAGCTTGTACGGATATTACATAAAGACCATCAGGATTCTGGCCAGGTCTGGGATGGCAAATACACTCATGCGATATGAATTCTGCAGCACATTATTTCAGTAGGCTGCATCAGGCACCACATTCTGAAATAGAAGCCTGCAGAATGGACCAGATTTCCATCCAGTCTTATTTTGGAACTGAGGAGCTGGAAGGGACCCAGTGGATCATCAAGTCCAGGCCCTGTAAAGGAGGCCCTGTGGGGAAATCCAATGCCTAACCTGTGGCTCCACTGCCAAGCCCCTAAGACACTGTATTATTTAGGCACAGGTCAGCCACCACCATGAGCGCGACAGACAATAGATGTTGAACGTATTGTTCATAAAGGTCTCCCTTTTTTAAAAACCTGCCTCTACAACATAAGAACAGCCTTGCTGGAAGAGGCCACAGGAGCCCATAATCCAGTCCAGCCTTCTGTCTGACACAGTGGCTCACCATTTGCTTCAGGGTATTATTCCCAAGCAGATGCCTTCACCTGCTTAGGATTCATTCCCTGGAAATGGCATTGAGAGATATCCTGCCTATCTCTCCAACCCCGGAGGTTGTTCTTAGGTATCCATAATTATAGCCATTGATACTCTTGTCCTCCATGAACTTGTCTAATCCTTTCTTAAAGTTGTCAAGACTGACAGCAGTCACCACTTCTTCTGGCAGGGAGTTCCATAGACCAGTGATCCTCTGGGTGAAATAGTACTTTCTCTTATTTGTTTGAGAACTAGTACCCAAAAGTTTCATGGAGTGACCCCTAGTTCTAGTGTTATGCGATAGGGAAAACACTTTTTCCTTATCTACTTTGTCCACACCGTGCATGATTTTATACACTTCAATCAGGTCACCTCTTAGATGCTGTCCGTTGTTCAAGAGTGAAGAGGCCCAACCGTTGCAGCCTCAGATGGTAAGGAAGGTGTTCCAGTCCCCTAATCATTCTGGTTGCCCTCCTCTGCACTTTCTCCAACTCCATAATATCCTTCTGGAGATATGGCGACCAGAACTGTACACAGTATTCCAGATGGGGCCTCACCATAGATTGATAAAGAGGCAAAATGACACTTGCTGACTTATTTTCTATACCCTTCCTAATGATCCCTAGCATTGAGTTTCCTGTCCCTTAGCCAGTTGCTGATTCAGGACAAGACCTGTCCCTTTATTCCATGACTGGTAAGTTTATTCAAGAGCCTTTGGTGTGGGACCTTGTCAAAAGCCTTCTGAAAGTCCAGATAAACAATGTCAACTGGATCCCCCATATCCACATGCTTGTTGACACTCTCAAAAAATTCCAACAGATTAGTGAGGCATGATTTGCCCTTGCAAAAAGCCATGTTGGCTCTCCTTTAGCAGTGCCTTCTCTTCTATGTGCCTATTAATTCTATCTTTTAGGATGGTTTCCATCACTTTACCTGGGACACATGTCAAACTGACAGGTCGGTAATTTCCTGGACCACCCCTGGATCCTTTTTTGAAAATTGGTGTTACATTCGCTACCTTCCAGTCATCAGGCACAAAGCCTGATTTGAGGGAAATATTATATATTTTGGCTAGGAGATCAGCAATTTCATCTTTAAGTTCCCTGAGAACTCGTGGATGGATGCCATCTGGTCCTGGGGATTTGTTAGTGTTTAGCTTAACAAGACATGCAAGGACCTCCTCCCTGGTTATTTCTATCTTGCTTAATTCTTCGGTTTCCCTCCCTACGAAGATAGGCTCTGTTTTGGGCATGTGGTCTCTGTCTTCTTCTGTGAATACTGAAGCAAAGAATTCATTGAGTCTCTCTGCAATCTCTGTTTCCTCTTTAATAACCCCTTGCCTTCCATTGTCATCTAATGGTCCAATGGCCTTCATAGTTGGGTTCTTACTTCTAATGTACTTAAAGAAGGCTTTGTTATTTCTCTGAGTATTTTTAGCAATACGCTCCTCAAAGTCTTGCTCTAGGTGTTGTTGCTCATATCCGTTTACATCCAAAGGGCCAGCACTGACTGCAACTACAGCTGTTTCTGGGGTCATGTAGCAGACATGACTAGACACCAAAGCATATGGAATACTGTTACCTTTCCTGCTGAAGCTGTACCTATTTATCTACTTGCATTGTTTTGCTTTTGAACTGCTTGTTTTGCAGGAGCTACGAAAGACGACAGGAGTGCATTCCAATATACAGCACTCGGGTCTCAAACTGCTGACCTGCTGACCTTCCGGTCATCAAGCTCAGCTTCTTAACCACTAAGCCACCACGACCACCTGAAGGCATTGTTACAGAAGAGGAAAAGCTGTAGAGAGTTCTGCTCCTTGCTTTACATTGGGATTCCCCACCACCACCACCACTAGTTGAGGTCGATGCCTCAATCAGACTCAAGTGAAATGTATGACCAGAGTACAGTATATGCAAATTTTATTTTACATTAAGTACAGTACAGCTATTTTGTATCGTCCTATGATGATCTCTAAATGGTCCATTGTGGAATACTTTGCTTGCCTAACTGAGCATTTTACAAAGCACGACAAAGGACTGGGGGCCCCACACCACACCACACCACACCACACACTGCTGGGATCAGGGGAGCGAATGTTTCTGTCTGTCTAGCCAGTGCCCGGCCCAGTTCTGGTTCTCCCAGTTGCTGCCGTAATATCCGCCCGAGAACACTAGCATTGTATGCTTCCGTTTAGTGGTGGGTTGGGTGGTGGTTGTCAAGGTAGTTGCAGGAGCTAAAGTGGTGCTTGTGGTTTGGGTTTCGTTCTGGACCGGCAGCCCTGGTGCTCGTAAGGACGTCGCTGTCGGCGGCTTCACTGGGGGCGGCAGTGGTGTGGACATGGTTTCTGCCTGGGAGGTTGTGGATGGTTCTTTTGGTGTGTGGGTCACTGGGGTTGGCTGGAGAGGCGCTGGCTCTTTTGTATGTGGGGACGTCTCTTGGGTGGGTGTTTCAGTTGTGGTTTGTGTCTGTGTCAAGGTTTCGGTTGTCGTTTGTGTCTGGGGCGCTCGTGTTTCGGTGGACGTCTGGGTGGTTGGTGGTGTGCTACTAGATGGAGAGGCGGGTGGTGAGTGGGGCAGAGGTGTGGGGGAGGCCTGCTGAACCGTCTCTGCCTTGATGTGGCCCTGGATCCAGCTGTAGAACTGTTGTGTGGAAATGTAGACGCCGGGCTTCTGGGCTCTGCCACACCCCAGCCCCCAGCTGGTGACCCCCACCAGCCAGTAGCGTTCCGACCGGTCTTCTCGGCACTGGAGGGGCCCACCGCTGTCCCCCTGCAGTGGAAGAGATGCGCCCGGGTGGGGTGGGGGAGAGATATCACATTAATTGTTTTTATCTTAAAATAATCTCATGTAAACATACTAATCTTAACCTATAAATCCAAGGGTTAACCGTTGGAACTGGCTATAGGTTGCTATGCCTCGCCCTACTTGCCTGCACTCACCCTTCGTGCACACGGCCGATCTGGGTACGCAGGTCAACGAAGGATTGAGAAAACCGGCAGTGGGGCAACAGCCCCACAAACGCGAAGAAAGGGAAACAACTTCACTTCCCAACATTCCTTGCGCCGCACCAGAGCCAATCAGGCTGAGAGGCTCTCGCACGGCGCAGCGTTCGGAAACGCGCCGCAGCCAATCAAAAGAAAAGCATTTTAAAAAAACGCAGCACAAACACAAAGCACCAACCCATAACTACAAGCCCCAGCGTCCTGCGCGCCATGAGCACGCAGAATGCTGAGGAAACCGGCGCCCGAAAAATTAAAAAGAAAAACAACTCACCGCCTAACAGCCAAACACACACCAGCTGGATTTCTTTCTCTCACCGAAGGTCCCGACTGGAGTTTCCCCTTTAATATCAGTGGGTGGGGGTTGCGATCCCCCTCTCCGCTGGCTACCCAAGGGTTGGGAGGTTTGTGGGAACAAAAGGGGTATGTTTCCCAAACCCTTCTGGACTCAGGACACCAGGGAGAGGGGATCGATCCCCCATCCCCCCCTATCCCCCCCTCCTTAAAACAACTCCGTCTTTTCTTCTCTTTAAAAACGGAGTTGTTTTAAGGAGGGGGGGAGGGAATCGATCCACTCTGCCTGGTCTACTGGGTCCAGAAGAGTTGGGGGGACATACCTCTTTTGTCCCCACAAACCTCCCAACCCGAGGGGAGCCAGCGGAGAGGGGGGGTCGCAACCGCCCACCCACTGATATTAAAGGGGAAACCCCGATCTACTTTCACGACTCCACACAAAGCACCATAAAACAATAAAGCCCCCCTCCTTACCACCTAGCCCACCCTTCCTAACCCCCAATGACCACGACCCCCTCCCCACCACCTAACCCACCCTTCCTAACCCCCAACGACCATGCCCCCCTCCCCACCACCTAACCCACCCTTCCTAACCCCCAACCACCATGCCCCCCTCCCCACCACCTAGCCCACCCTTCCTAACCCCCAACGACCATGCCCCCCTCCCCACCACCTAGCCCACCCTTCCTAACCCCCAACGACCACGTACCTTCCCCACCACCAAATAAATATTTTTTAAAAAATTACTAAAAACACTCAAACACATCCAAAAATACACAAAAACAAAAACACCAAAAACAATACGAAGTAAACAAAGACACAATCAAAAACAAAACAAACAGACAAAAAATACAAATTCCACCCCCCCTCCACCCCCCCCGCCCACACACACACACACAAAAGAAAGAAAACAAGCAAACTTACCAAAAGAGGTGCTACCTCCACCAGGACTGGAAAAGAAATGAATAAAGAAAGACACTACTTACCAGAAAAAGCTCCACCCAGAGGCCAGGAGAGAAAAAAAGTCAAAATACAATAACCCCTACCAGCACCACCTGCTGGCCACAATAGTACAAACAATTCAAAAACACACAACAGCCCCAAACAAAACACAAATTCACAATTTTACACAAAAGGTCACACCAATAAAAACAAGTAAAAAAAATTACACTAAACACACTTTCACACAAATCACAAATATATGTCAATAAAATACAATAGAAACTTTAAAAAATCCTGTGCTGAGTTATAACTCAAATTTAAACTCAAAACATCTAAACATATTTTAAAAACATTGAATGTAAAAAACATTTGCTTTTACATTATTACAATTATTACCTATGGTACAACTAATTAAAAAAATTCAAAAAACTAAAACATTATTCGCTTACATAAAACAATTTGAAAAAATTATATCATACTTTCTTCTTTTATTAATCCTCAAAAAAACAAAAAAAAAAGCAGATCACAGTTAATAACAGCCAAGCCAAACAAATTTTACATAAATAAACATTTAAAAAATTAAAATTACAGACAAAGCAATTTTTTAAAAAAATAAACACAATTTAACCTTCCAACACAATGTAAAACTATTGCAAAAATAAAATTGGCTCATTTTTTATTAAGACACACGGGGGGAAAGCCCGGCAACGCCGGGCAACCCTTGCTAGTAAAGGAAAAAACCTCTCAATGATAGCAAATATATTGGGGAAAAACCTAACAATGATAACTATAATAACATTATTATTATGTACACCCCATCACCAAGGGGACGTTATAAACCTTCAGCTTATTGTCAGGATAGATAACATTGATTTTATATATTCCTCTTCTCTTTCAGAAGGTTGTGTATTTTTGTCCCAGTCTTATTACTTTCCTTTTAACTAGGACATACTCAATAAATTCTTCCCAAATTTATTTACAGTCATTTCTTTTTGTTAATCCCTTCTTTTACCTTTAATCCACATGCCAATCTATCATTTATTGCTATGTTCCCTAGTTCTTTAAACCAGTCATGCAGCTCAAATGCACAGTCTACTTCATTTCATTTTATTTCATTTATTCAATTTATACCCCGCCCTACTTGGCCAGGGCCAACTCAGGGCGGCTTACAACAGGAAAATTAAATACAATATAACAAATGAACACACCAAATACAATAGCATACAATAAAAGATTACAAGTTACAACTTTACAAATTAGTGCAAAATAAATATACCATAATTTCATAACATTACAGAGCAAAGCTCAATGTACTTAACATCAGCAAAGGGAGCTGGCGAAGGAACCGTGGCTCCGGTGGTGTTGGCAGCGTGGCTTTTGAAAATCCCACCACGTAACGCCGGTCAGCTGCGCTCCTACCTCCCCCGCCAGGCAGGGCAGGGCAGGGCAGGGCAGGGCAGGGAGCCGGCCAAGGAACCGTGGCTTTCCATCTTTTAACAATAAGTCATCTCATAGCTGTTGCCATGACAACCCATCATCTCAGGCATCACATTTCTGAGATCCTGGAAACACTGGCTGGGGAGAGGAGCTTTTTCTTTGTTTTAAGTGGGAGGATTTTGTGGGCAGGGGAGCATGAAAGTGAAGTAGGTTCAAAAGGAAGAAGAGTTGCAGGAGAAAGAATTGGCTTGCAAATGGGGTGGGGACCTTTTTGGGGGGTGGGGGTGGCAATATAGCTAGGCTAGACATGCCAGTCATGGTTTGAGAACCACAACAAGCAGAATCCTACCGTCCTTAAATATACTTAAAGGAGCGCCAAGGCAGGTGGGCCAGTCTAAGCCAAACCCAAGGAGCCAATGTTGCCCTGAGTCTGCAAATATTTCCATGGTACTAGATGCCAGAGTGCACAGGGTTCTGTTACCGTTCCTGCCAAAGCCGTACCTATTTATCTGCTTGCAATTTCTTGCTTTTGAGCTGCTAGGTTGGCAGGAGCTTGGGCAGATAATGGGATCTCACTCTGTCATGTAGGACTTCGGTCTCAAACTGTTGACCTGCTGACCTCCTGGTCTTCAAGGTCAGTGCCTTAACTATTAAAGCCACCTTGGACAGGTCTAAGCAGATTCTCAGGGAAGTCTTGATGAAGGTGGGACAAAAACCTGGAAGCATGATGATTGCTTCAGGTGACCTCTCCCAAAATGCGCCAGTCACAATAGGCAGAGGCCAGGCGGGCTGGTGTTTGGACTTGGGTTTCTTTGGCCTAGTGATGTAACATATCTTTGCTCAGATGGGGAGGGGAGGGCAGGGTGCCACCAAATGTGAAGGTTCTTCCGGTGTGTGTGTGTGTGTGTGTGTGTGTGTGTGTGTGTGTGTGTGTGTGTGTGTGTGAATAGTTTTTGAAAGGGTTGCAAATACATCAATTGTTTTCCCCTCCAAGCAAACCATTCCTCCAAAGCTTGAGCAATCCCCATGGTTCATCGAGGCTTGCATTTGCCTCCTGGTCTCCAAAGGAAAGCAAGTGAGTGTGCAAGGCGGAGTGGTGGGAACACATGTGCTATGACAAATAAGTATCTTTTGCTTCTGAAGGGAACCCTGTCCCTAAAGACATGTTAACTGGAACAAAAAAGCCAGACCCCTGGTGAAGCAAGAATCCAGCTCAATCTTTGCCCTGGGGCTGAGCCCATCTCCCCTCACCCACACTCAAGTGGGGCACATCCCCTGGAAAGAGCACTTTCTCCTGGCTGGCCTTCTTGAAGACTCCGGTTTGGCTTGTGATGGCCTGGGAGCATTTGATTACAGCCATGACAAGGCAAGCATGCACGCACATGCACACACACGCACACACACACACACACCCCTGGGGGACCAGATGGGGACCAGTGAAGTCTCCTTGACTTTAGGACAGGATGATAGGGATGGTGTGCCACCTCACACATACCTGGCAAGTGTCAATGCCACCTCCTTCATAACCAGCACACAGGTTGTTGGTAGTGACGCTTCCGTAGTACCAGTTTGTGCTGTTGCACTTCTGGATAGGTATGAGATCCACCTTGGCTTCCTTCAGGATGTTAGACGGAGTCTTAGCTGTAGGGAAACGCTTGTCACCAAATGCCTTTCTACAGGGTTTGTCTTCTCTCCACCATCTTTGAGAGCAGCCTTGTTTGGTGAGTGGCTCTAGTTTTGGAAGTGGTGTGAATAATCCACCCTGGGTTTGGGTATGAACACTACAAGAGTTCTCCAAGGTGCTGAACCCTAACTCAAACCTAATCTCTCAAATATTCAGCACCTTAGAGAGAACAGACCAAGCCACAGGGGTGGTGGTGGTGATTCGTTGTGGTATCCTCTAAAACTGGAAGCACTTCCTGCTGCTGCTACCACTACCACCACTACCACTACCACTACCACTACCACTAGTGTTTCCTCTTCTCAGGAAACACCCCCAAATAGAACCAAGGCTCCCTCTTTGGCGCTTATCAAGAGGCTAATCTTAAAGGTCAGCCTAAGGCAGTCTGCTGCTGCCTGAGGCAGAGAAGTAAATGGTATTAATCCCCCCCCACACACACACACACACACATCAAAGTCAAGATGCACCATCAGAAAGCAGTCTGGGTCAGTGGGCACAGAATGAAAAAAAAAACACACACACACAAGAAAAACACCTTTCTCCACCTCCAGTAGTCAAACTGTCGTAGCTGCCATCTCATGGCCATCTGCGTCACCATGTAAGACTGACAGACAATTTTTGTCACTGGTTAGGCCTCCTCTAGAGTCCTGTGTCCACTTCTGGAAACCACAGTTTAAGAAGGATGCTGACACATTGGAACAAGTTCAGAGTAGGGCAAGAAGGATGACCAGGGGACTGGAAACCAAACCTTAGGACCGTGATGGTGAACCATGGCACTCCAGATGTTCTTGGACTTCAATTCCCAGAAGCCCAAGCCCCCGTAAATCCATACGAATGGGTTTGCTGCAATTCATCTGGCCTACGCCACCCTCGTCACTCCCAGAAGCGGAAGTAAAATGCACCCGCACAGTTAAGGCTCTTCCAGGTTAACCCTTCCTCCGTACAGGTGCATTTTACTTCCGCTTCCGGGAGTGACGAGGGTGGCGTGGGCCAGATGAATTACAGTAAACCCCTTCATGTGGATTCATGGGGGCTTCTGGGAATTGAAGTCCAAGAACATCTGGAGTGCCAAGGTTCACCATCACAGCCCTAGGAGGAAAGAGTGAAAGAACTGGGCATGTTTAGTGTAAGTAGGCAGATAGGATTAAAGTCACTTAATGAAACTTACTGGCCCAAATCTTCTTGCTTAGCTTAGTAAACTGCACTAATTTAGGCCCACTTGAATCAATGGTGATTTGGTGAGTCCCACGTAGGTTCTATTGACTTATAAGAGCCTTCTGTAACTATGACCTCCTATGCAAAAATGGCAAAGTTAGAGGAACCCCACTTGAATTCTTTTGAAAGTTTTGGAGGAGTTGGCCCCACAAATCCTCTTTGATTCAATGGGCCTACTCTAGTGCAATTTATTATGGTAAGCTACTATCTGTCAGTTGGTAGAGCCTTGGTGGTGCAGTGGTTAAACTGCTGTACTGCAGCCAGAACGTTGTGAGTTCAGTTCAGGGCTCCCTCCAGGCTGACTCAACCTTCCATCCTTTCAGGTTATTAAAATGAGTCTTCTGCATGTTGGGGGCAGAATGCTAATTAACTTGTGAACCACCCATAAAATGCACTAAGCGCGATGGGGCAGAAGGTAAGCCTCATTGCTAATTGCTAATGTGGTTCCTTGAAGGAGTTTTGAAGATGGGTCACACGGCTCGTTCTCATAAACCTCATTTTCTCTCTTCCTTCCTTCCTCTCTCTGCAGCTTCCTCCACCAACCTTCCCACCCATTCATTATTATTTATTTACTTTCTCCTTTAAGGCCACCTAATGAGCTGACATGAGTAGTTGAGGGCATGAATCAGGGCTAAAGAAAACCTCACAGGTAGCCTAGAACCACTTTAGCGTTTAAGAGAAGTGACTCCAGCAGAATGTCCTGTCTTAGAAAACGGAGTCGCTCCTACTTATGACCCATCACAAAACAAAACAAAAAGCTGATGGGGCAATTATGGGAAGTGGGCACTCACCCCTGCTGTGGCTGTCAGGTGCCTTTCACTTTTAAAGATCTCCCTCTCCTAAGGACTGCTCTCCTGATTGTTTAATTTGACCCTTGGTTGTGGTTCACAAGCAAATCAACTGCAGGAGAAGCAAGGGTTTGAATCGCTGCCCGCCCTTCCTTGGCCAGAGACCTCAAAGGGTCTTGATCAAATTGCTTTCCAGAACTTTGGAAAGTGACTCTTTTTTAGGGGATGACTCCCACAGTCCTGTTTTCCAGCCATGATGGAAACCCTTGGGAGCAACCCTCCTCTCCCCACTCCCAAAAAGTAACTTTCCCAGCCTTCCGCTTTGCCCCTCTTCCCCCTCTGGAAGGCCCTGCTGGCCACTGGCCTCTGCTTTGCAGTGGTTCTGGTGGGTGGGTGGCTGGGTGGGTAGTTGGGCGAGCTGGACTCTCACATTTCTCCTGGGTGTAGCCCCAGCCGGTGATGTAGCAATGGGCCATGGTGGTCATGTTGACGGAGGCGTCCGGGAGGCAGGCAGGCTGGATGTAGTCATTGCAGAGGATGGGCTCCTCCAGCTCAATCAGGGCCAGGTCATTGACCTGATGGCGTGGCTTGTACTTCCCGTGCACCACCACACGCTTGGGAAAGCGCACCTCAGCATCGGGGCCTGGCCGGGACAGCTCGGAGGCCCCAAGCACCAGCTCCCAGTTGGTCAGGTGCCTGCAGCGGAGAAAAGGCAGAGAAGAGGAGAGAAGCCCCCCAGGGACCCTTTGGCTAAGGACAGCCTCCTCTTGCTCTAATGGGCTGCCAGGGGCAGTGGTGAAAGTGGTGTGGGTGGGTGGGTGGGTGGGTTGAGGGAAAGCCTCTTCTGTCACCTTTGTAAGTGGGGGAGGAGGCAAAGATCAGCCTGTGGAAGGAAGGAAGGAAGGAAAAATAATGATTGACCTATCAAAGCAAGTAAGGAAGGGTAGAAGATGGATGTATGGAAGGAAGGAAGGAAGGAAGAAAAGAAGAAAGGAATAGACAAGAATGCTATAGTGAAGGAAGGAAGGAAGGAAGGAAGGAAGGAAGGAAAACTGTTTAATTTTTTTCTAAATGGAAACAAAAAACATCTAAGAGACCTTTCCTGTGTGACAGTTTCTACTCTAAGCAAGTAGATCCATCTTCCCAAGCCCCACCCAATCTCCGAAACCTCAAGATCAAAACTGCAAGTGGCCATCCAGGTGTACCTGTGGTTCTTATTGGAAACCGCTCTTACCTTCTGTCCTTGAAGCAGTGGGCCGCCGTGAGAATCCACTTGGCACTTACCAGGGACCCGCCACACGTGTGCTGAAAGCCCGACTTGGAAGGGGCACGCAAGCTGACCATCCAGGGCCAGGAGCCAGGCAAGGTTTCCACCCCTCCCACGCCTTGAGAAGGGTCGCTGTGAGAGGGGGCCAGGGGTCTGCGCCCACAGACGCCGCTGCAAAGACAAAGCACAGCCAGTGGTTACAGCGGGAGGCAGGCAGGCCCAGGCTGCTTTCTTGCTGGCTCACTTGCTTGCTTGGATCGCCTGGCCTTCGGGAGCTTTCCCAAAACATGGCAGAAGGGCACCGGGTGGGGGGGGGGACCCAAAACTTTGAGAAGACTGAGGCAGGAAGTGTGGGCCAAAATGGAAGCAGCTCTACCTGCAAAGACAAGAAAGCTCCAGGCAGCACTGGAAAGGCTAGCTCACAATTTCCATCGCTGGGTGGATTGATGGGTTAATGGGTCGATGGGTGGGTGGTTAATTGGTTGCCTGCCTGCCTGCCTGCCAGCACGTTCCCCTTGCAAGAGTCAAGGAGGCTTACAATATTTAGATTACTAGCATATTTTGCCCGGCGGTGCCGGGCTTTTTAAAATTGTGTTGGATAGTAAAGGGTTTCATTTTTTTTTCTTGAACCAATGGTGCTGTTCTGTTTTAAATGGTGGTGTAAGGTTTTTTGATTTTTTGGCTTTGAGGCGCTGCGTCCGCCTGCGGTAGACTTGCGCTCCCAGTGGGGGTTTTTTTTTGGCTTTTTTGTGTGTGCTAGCTTCCACAGTGCTGGGTTGTTTAAAGTGGTTTTTTAAGGTTTTTGTTTTTTGTTTATGGAAATGAGGTTAGTCTGTTATTTGTGTTTGTGAAAATGTTTATTTATACACACGGACTGTTTTAAACTGTGTTGTTATGTTGTTGTTTTTTGGGTTTTAAAAAGAGGATAGGTTGTTGGTTTTTTTTTTAATTATTGTATTTTAAAAAAGAATGTGTTACTTTGTGAATTTTTGTAAATAGTTTTACTTTGGATAATAATTTTTAAAATGTGTAAATATATGTTTTTTTAAATTGAATGTATTTTACAGTGTTTTTTAATTTTTTATTGAAATTTTTTTTATCTGTGAATTATTTTTGATTTTTTTGGATATTTTTGAATGTTTTTGGAATTGATTAGCCTATTTTTGGGGATTTATTGAATATTTGGGAATATTTTGGATGTTTTTTCTCCTTTGGCCACTGGGTGGTGGTGTTGAGCAATTTTTTGTATTGCTTATTCCGGTGAGTCTCTTCTTCTCTTCATTTCAGTTCCGGTTTTCATCGGGGCAAGATGTCTATTGGTAAGTTATCTCCGGTTTTTTTTTAGGGGGGTTGTTTTGGGTTGGGGGGCGTTCTGTTTGTGTTTTGGGTTTGGGGTGGGGGTTTGTGTGTGTTTTTTTTTTTTGAATGTTTTGGGGTTTTGGTTGGGGGTTTCTTTGTGTGTCTTTTTGAGTGTTTTTGGTTTTTAGGGTTTGAGGTGGGGGTTTCTGTGTGTGTGTTTTTTTGTATGTTTTTTTAAAATGTTTTTGATTTGTGCTTTGGGTATTTTCGTGGGCCAGTCTTGATGGCTGGCCCGCGGAAATACCATCGCCGTTTCATGCGGCGTTTGGGGGGGGGTGTATTGCCGTGGCCCGGGCTGGGTTGCGGTGTGACTGTTTGTTGGGTGGGTGTTTGCCTCGCCGCTTCATGCGGCTTTTGGGGGAGGGTATTGTCGCGGCCCTGGCTGGGTTGGGGTTTGTGTGTTTGGGGTGTGGGGATTTGCTTGCTGGCCTTTTTTTGATTTTTTTTGTTGCTGCCGCCACGGCGTTTTTTGCAGCGGTTGGGGGGAGAGTTTGAATTTTTTTCCAGTGAGTTTGTCTCGCTGGGCTCGCCGTGTCTTCGGCGAGGCAGCGTGGGGGAGAGGGTGTCCCTCTCTTCCCCGTTGCTCCGTGCAAGATGGCCAGCGGGTTTGCATGTTATATTGATTTTGGGGTTTGTGTATTTGTGTTTTCTGGGCGCTTCGTCTGCCTACGGCGGACTTGCGCTCACGGTTTGGGTTTGTTTTTATTTTTCGCGCTCCGGCTTCTTCAGCGTTCTGCACGCCCATGGCGCGCAGGACGCTGGGGAATGTAGTTTTGGCTGCGCGTTTTTGCTTTCTGCGGCGGTTTTTCTCTTGCGGCTTTTTTTTATTGGCCGCAGCACGTTTCCGAATGTTCCTTTTGCCGCGCCACTCAGCCTGATTGGCTCTGGCGCGGCGCGGCAAAAGGAACTTTGGAAATTGAAGTTCCCTTTTTTTGTTTGTGACTGGGGGGCTCCTGACCCCGGGTCGAAAATTTCAACCCGACAGTTACCTGCGAACCCCGTTCGGGCGAGTGAACGGAGGCTCGGACAGGGCTAGTGGGGCCTGGTGCAACATCCTTTGTCACATTCCAACGGTTAACGCACCATTTTATAGGTATAGATAACACAGTGAAAGAGCCCACCATATATTGCAAGAGTAAAACTGCAGTGGCTCAAGTGGCTAAGATGCTGACTGGCAGGCGGAAGGTCAGCAGTTTGATTCCCGAGTACTGCAGGACAGAATGAGCTCCTGTCTTTGTCTCAGCTCCTGCCAACCTAGCAGTTCGAAAGCAAGAAATTGCAAGTGGATAAATAGGAACCACTTTGGTGGGAAGGTAACAACGTTCCGTGCGCTCCGGTGTCTAGTCATGCCTGCCACATGACCACAGAAACATCTGCAGAAGCAGACAGCACTGGCTCTTTGGTTTTGAAACAGAGATGAGCACTGAACCCTAGAGTCAGATATGACTGACTTTCGAGCAAGGGAAACATTTACCTTTAAAACCATCTGAATCAGAGTAAAACCAAGACGCCATCAATCAAGCTTAAAACCAGATACTGTACCTGGTGTTCAGAATTGTTCTGATCAGCAGCCAAAGGCCCATTTTAATAAAAATGTCTTAAAATGCTTGCTGGCAGAAAGACAAGGAAAAAGAGGAGGAGGAGGAGGCCTAGTAAGGAACAGGATGGGCTGCACCCCATAAAAGGTTGCTCCCAAAAAAACCCTAATCCACAGTCTTCCAAATGGCAAAGATGAACAAACCGCTTCTGCTGCTGTGGGGCAAATTGTCTTCCCTCTCAGACTGGCAAATCCACCATGAGTCCCTTCCTGGACTTCCTGAGCCCCTTTGGGCACGCAAAGTCCTCCTCCTCCTCCTCCTCAGCCCCATGCCAGGACGGATGAAGCTGCTGCCCTCCCTCCATCCAGAGGGACTCAAGTGGGACCCTTTAACCCACTTGGGGACCCTCACCCTTCCTTCCCTGTAGACCGTTAGTCCTCAGGGTGGTCAGGTTAGTTAAAAGCCAACTGACAATCAGCAGTGTGTCACTGGAGTAGTATCTACTCTAGGACCATGGCAGGATCACCTGGCCAGAGCTTCTTTATCAATCCAGATCCCACCCCCCACCCTTCCTGGGCCCTCTGCTTGGCCACCCCGAGGTTTCAGGGGAAAGGAACCCTGGCTTTTCTGTAGCTATCATCTGTGGGACAAACTGGGCTTGCAGATTCCTCAGGATACACTGATTTGGGGCTGCCTTGGTGGAAAGGAAGCCCTCCTGCATGCAACCCAGTGCTGGTTCCAAGACACAATGGGGGGGAGGGGGGAGGAGGCACTCCTCAGGTGGGACTCACACCTGGCTCTTCTAAAGGTAGGGGCCCGCCCGCTGACTGCCCCAGCAAACCAGCCTGGCTGCCCCACAGCCAGAGTCAAGAGCTCTGTGCCCCAACCCACCATCTCTCAGGTCCTCCAGATGACTTGCCTGTGCTGGAGTCAGAGCCTGGCAGAGCTTGCCATGGGGTGGCATCTCAAGGTGCTCCTCCCACCTCCTGCCCCAGGTGGTGTGTCCTGCAGGTTGTGGCATCGACAGCATATCCTGTCCACCCTGGGCCTGGGTTGGGTTTCCCCTTCTCAAGAGAAGCCTCTCTGCGGTGCCCTGATAGTGCCCTCCCTCCCCAGAGGACCTGGACCTGCTCACAGCACTGGGCACCTACTTGCATCTGTCATCGCTAGCACCCATGGGCTCCATGGTCAGGAGGGTCAGGAGGGGAAGGAAGAGCCCCCTCATGCTCTCGGGGTGGTGATGTCTGCCTCCTGCTCTCCTGGTGCCTGACATCACAAACTGCATTCTATGTGACATCACACGGAACCACCTGCCGTTCTCCCGGTTTTCTGTGGAATGGATGTGCCCGATGTGTGTGTGGCTGCAGAAAAGGCCAACACTGTTTTAGGCTGCGTTGACTTGTCAGGTCTTCTTGTCAGGTCTTCTTGTCAATGAGCTTGACTCAAAAGCACTCAGTGCGGAAAAAGCAAGGAATTTGGCCCTTAAGGAAGGATTGCCTGCCTGTAAAATGCCTCCCCTATCTCTACAGCAGGGGTGCCCAGACATTTCAGGTTGTGGGCCAGTAACGTGGTTCAGTGGGCCGGTCACGTGGTTCCTCTCGCCAGAAGCAGACGTAAAATGTGCCTTGCAATCTGTGTTTTGCAACAGGATGAGTGCTGTTCAAGGCCAGCAGGAAAAACTGGAGGTCTGAGATAATCCCACCATCCTGGAATGGATTCATGGCAGAATTTATTTCATTATTTTTATTTATTTATTAAACTTATATCTTGCCCTTCTAGGAAAAACTTTCCTACTCAGGGTGGCTTACAGCATAAAATTAAAAAATAATACAAACTAACACAAATTTTCATATAAACCTGTTACCTGAAAAACCGCTATCCCCTTTTCCTGTCACAGGTTGAGAGTGAAAAGACTGTACGAGCGCCAGAAGCAGTGCCGGCAGAGCACAGCCAAAGACCCCGGACAGCTGGAGACGCATTACCTGTCCAAAGGCCTTCCACTGGTGGAAGACTTGAAATTCAGGCTAAGAAGAGGTTTTATTAATTGTGTTTTAATCAACAGTTGGCCACCTGCTGGTCAAAGGACAATTTAAAAACCCACCCACTAAAAAAATACACAAGAGTTTCCCTATCTATCTTTTCTGACGAGAGCTGAAGAGCTAAGGGAACAAAGTACAGTAGCTTCTATACACTTTCTACACATACAGACTCACCACCCTAGAGGCTATCTACCTTGAAACAAAGTTTACACAATAAAACAAAAGAACCCTCCAGCAGGTGGTCAACACAAAAGCGATAAATCAATCACAGGTCACAAAAGCAAATATTTATGTAAATGAGGTCAAATAGTAAAAGATTACATTTTCCAGGAAAGATAGAGGGAGGAGATAAAGTTTATAAAATCATGCACGTTGTGGACAAAGTAGATAAGGAAAAACTGTTTTTCCTATCGCACAACACTAGAACTAGGGGACACTCCATGAAACTTTTGGGTACTAGTTCTCAAACAAATAAGAGAAAGTACTTTTTCACCCAGAGGATCAATCACTGGTCTATGGAACTCCCTGCCAGAAGAAGTGGTGACAGCTTTAAGAAAGGATTAGACAAGTTCATGGAGGACAAGGGTATCAATGGCTATAATTATGGATACTTAAGGAGAACCTCGGGGTTGGAGAGATAGGCAGGATATCTCTCAATGCCATTTCCAGGGAATCCTAAGCAAGTGAAGGCATCTGTTTGGGAATAATACCCTGAAGCCAATGGTGAGCCACTGTGTGAGAAAGAATGCTGGACTGGATCATGGGCTCCTGTGGCCTCTTCCAGCAAGGCTGTTCTTATGTTCTTATGAGATTGGGTAGTGGGAAAAGGAGATCCAGCTGCCCTGGTCAATGCCAGGGCTGATTTTTCAGACGTTCCACCAATGAGCAGGGATGTTCACTTGAAGTGGTCCAATCAAGATAAAGAGTCGTCTCTGGTGGGAGATTTGAACAGCCAATCAGGGGAGCAATTCCGTGCATCACTGGCGAAGTCAGCAAAGTCAGCCCCTAAGCAGGAAAGCCTATCACTATAGTGTACACATATGCTAATTTCCCTAACATCTGCTTCCCCAGAAACAATAGGCGCAAGAAGAAAACACAAATAGAATTAAACTTTAACGCAAACAGAATGCCAGGAGTGTCTTTGGAAGCTTCAGTGATGGATAGACGTAAGCTTCATGAAGTGCAAAACTTCAGCAATTCATGTGCATGGGAGAGCTTCTTTGATTAAGTTACCGCTTGCCCCAATATGGTCTGGGTGCATGAAAGGAGTTTGAGAGATTCCTGCTTGAATAGACACGAATTGAGCAATTTAAAATACATGAAAACACTTTTATTAATTTATTTTACACCCTAGGTATAACTGCGAATAAAATTAACACAGCCGGGAATGAAAGGGTTAAGACCGCCACGCCTATAATCAGCTGTGGCTTGGCGGAAGGGAAAATGCATTTTAAACCAAACCGCAATTACTTTAAAATCTTTCTGAGCCTTTTAAAAGGTAATTTTGTGGCCGCTGCTGCGCTTGACTTCAGACAGCAGAAGAGAAGGGGGGGAGAGATCAATTTTCAAAAAGCTTGCGTTTCCAGCCTTAAACCAACCGGGCAAGAGTAAATTTTTTATAAGCTTACTCTTGAGCAGACCACTCCTTGTCCAGTTTGGCTGATGTCCCTTGACCGGTCAAACTGGTCCTGAAATTACACAAGGCTGTAGGAGTGAAGTAATGATTTTTCAATATTATTTTGTATTTTTGTATTTTTATCCAGTGTTTAAAAGGTTAATTTTGTCCTCAGATCACCCCTGCTCATCTCCCTGTCTGCGCTGAATTATTCTGTTATTTTAACTCTTGTGGTGCTTTTGAGGAAAGCATAGGAACCTTTGAAGTCTTTGAAGTCTGATTGAATCTGGTGAGTGGATACATTGTATCATGGATATAGTCTTTGTATGTCCATAAATGGGACTCGCTTGCTACTTTGTATCTTTGTGTTTCCTATTATGGATCTCCTGTGTTATTCAATGGCCCATTCAGTCACATAGGGCTATTTTTGTGAATGACTACCACTTTGTGAATTGGTTTCTTCGAAAGCCTTTTTGAATAACGGTTTGAGTATTTTGAAAATTTATTAAAAATCAACCCTTGCAGTTATTTACCTGCAAGTGAACTTGAATGGATGCGTGTACAGTGTAGTGATTGTGGACATGTAAGCCTAGTGGTTAGAGTCGGGGGGAAATAGAAAATAATGGTTAAAAGTAACTTTATTGAAAATAAAATAAATAATAATAATAAACGAAAATAAAGGGGGAGGGGCAATTTCTGGATTTGGGGTAACAAACCTCTCAAAACCCAAACACCCTAATAAAAAAGCTTGTTTTGGAAACAGTGGGGCAGAATAAAGTGCCTAACAATCGGCCGATAGTAAAGTATTGCCAAAGGCCTCTTTCAAAAGGGAAGTTTCCAATTGGAGAGATGGTAGAGGCAGAAGACAATTGCTGCTTACATCCTTACTTCTTTGGATAAGGGAATTTGCTGCCTGCATTTTATCAACATCGTGAACCCCCCATGGGCCACATCCTGAAGTTTGCAACATTAAGGACATAAATTGGGGTGGGCCTTGGCTTCCTTAGATGACCTCACCTATGAACCCTGCAAAGCCAACACCTTTGGCCTTATATGGATTGTGCTGCTGCAATCGTGCAAAAATAGACATGCTTTGTAATCCTTGTTATTGATGTGATATGTCCTACTCATTTCCCCTGATGATAGCTAGCTTCTCCTCCTACTTGATATTCTGTCTGGCCTACGTGACACCCCCTCTAGACCCACCATGTGATACTTGTGCAAGCCCCCCTTTTGTACCCTTTTTGGAATAGTAGCCCTGTTAGTCTGTGGGCACACAAGTAAGAAGTTAAACCAGTAAGAGGTTAAATTCATTAGCATATACTTTGCTTGGCAATTTCACACTTTTAAAATTGAAAGGGGGACATTTAAAACTAATCTGAATAATCATTTGTTATTGCTAGCTGTAGGAAGCCGTATTGATATGCATGCTTGTCGGTCATTCCGCTTGACTACTCTTTACCTCATTGCTTTGTGATCCATTTGCCTTATGACATCTTGACCCCTGCATCTGGTGTATATAAACCATGCCTGGAAGTTTTACTCCTTTGTCTGAAGAAGTGGACTTGATCCAAGAAAGCTCATAGCAAAAATATGATGGTATCCCAGTTGAATTCTTCAAAGCCCTAAAAGATGATGGAATCAAGCTACTACATGCTTTATGCCAGCAGATTTGGAAAACGAAAAGTGGCCACAGGATTGGAAAAGATCAGTATATGTCCCAATCCCAAAAAAGGGCAATGCCAAAGAATGTTCAAATTATCGAACAATTGCGCTCATCCCACAAGCCAGCAAAGTGATGCTCAAGATAATGCAGGATAGACTACAGCAGCATGTAGAAAGAGAACTACCAGAGGTGCAGGCTGGATTCAGAAGAGGCAGGGGGACTAGAGATCACATTGCCAACATACGTTGGATCATGGAGAAAACAAAGGAATACCAGAAACAAGCTTACTTCTGTTTCATTGACTACACCAAGGCCTTTGACTGTGTGGACCACAACAAAATGTGGCAAGTAATTAAAGAGATGGGAATACCAGAACACCTCATATGTCTCATGAGAAATCTGTACATGAGTCAAGAAGCAACAGTTAGGACAGAGTATGGAATGACGGAGTGGTTTGGAATAGGAAAAGGAGTAAGACAAGGCTGCATTCTGTCACCCTGCTTATTCAACTTATACACAGAGCACATAATGCGCAATGCAGGGATGGAGGAATCACCATATGGGATCAAAATTGCTGGGAGAAACATCAACAATTTGAGATATGCAGATGATACCACCCTAATGGCAGAAAGTGAAGAAGACCTAAAGAAGCTCCTGATTAGGTTGAAAGAAGAGAGTGCAAAAGCTGGCCTGAGACTCAATATCAAGAAAACCAAGATAATGGCAACAGGCGCTATAAGTCCCTGGAAAATAGTTGGGGAAGAAGTAGAAGCAGTAACAGATTTTACTTTCTTAGGATCCAAGATCTCTGCAGATGGGGATTGCAGCCATGAAATAAAAAGGCGACTGATTCTTGGGAGACAAGCTATGAAAAACCTGGGGAACATAGTGAAAAGTAGAGATATCTCACTGCAAACGAAGGTCCGCATAGTCAAAGCAATGGTATTTCCGGTGGTAATGTATGGCTGTGAGAGCTGGACCATTAGAAAGGCTGAGCGAAGAAAAATAGATGCCTTTGAGATGTGGTGCTGGAGGAGAGTTTTGAGAGTCCCCTGGACAGCGAGGAGAACAAATAGGTCAATATTAGAAGAGATTAGCCCTGAGTGCTCCTTAGAAGGACAAATAACAAAGATGAAGTTGAAGTATTTTGGACTTCAAATGAGAAGAGAGGATTCACTTGAGAAGGCCTTGATGCTGGGGAAGGTGGAGGGCAAAAGAAGAAGGGGACGGCCAAAGATGAGATGGCTAGATGGTATTGTAGACACAATGGGCACGGGGCTGTGTGGACTAAGGAGGATGGTGGAGGACAGAGGTGCCTGGAGAGCGATGGTCCATAGGGTCGCAAAGAGTCGGAATCGACTGTGCGACTGAACAACAACAACAAAAAATATAGCAGTTAGACATTAAACTGCTGCAATGTTTTTGTTTTCTGATATGCCTTTTGTACCTTTGTATACTTTGTGTAGAAATATACCTGATTTCGAATGGTTCTGGACTGACCCCCTCCCTTTGGGGCAGTCCTGTGGCTGGGCTTATTCATTGAAATAGAATTCCTTGGGCCATGTACAAGAAAAGTATTTATTTCCCCCACAGTTCTTTGTTTTTATTGGTCTGATCCCATCTCGGCCAGAGGGTTTTGAATCTAAATAAATTATGATACTGAAACATTTTTTTAAAGGTACTATTTTATTAACACGTGGTTCCAGGGAGTTGCACCCACTCACTGTGGGTGCTACAAACTTTGGATTTTCAGGTATTCCAGGTAAGGTATTCCCCCTGCAAGGGAGATCCCCAGAATTTCAGCTATCACTTTGACTGTTATTTTCTTGTTTTCATTAAGAAATAATATAAATGCTTTTAATCCCTAAGTTGCTCAGTTGCCTATAGGGATTTTCCCTATGGGATGCATAAGTAATGTAAGTTACTCAGTTACATTTTATGAAGTTAGCAATTACTTTATAATGCCATATATCTTTGCTAGGATTTGTATGGTTAAGTTTGCATGGCTCATTTTTATTCAATAAGCTATTTTGAGTATTTCTGCCAGTTACGTCATAGTCTGAAGTAATTCATTATTCATAGTTACTTACATCTGATTATTCAGTTAATTACTGATTTAAGTTACAAGTGGGAGTATGCTGATAATTTTGCATAGTAGTATTTTGTTTAGGTTTTGTTGGGTTGATAAGTGTTTTACCCCCCCCCCCCCCCCCCAATCTCGTTGTTCTGTGCAGGACAATGACAATAAAGATTTATCTATCTATCTATCTATCTTTTTATATTGTTTTGTTACCCACTTAAGATCTATACTTTGTTATCTTGTATTGATACACCATTTATAGGCCTGCACTTACTCATATTCATATATGTAGTTAAATAAATTGGGGGTGGGGGAGAAGCTCTGTTGTACTCATTGCCTCTCACAAATCATTGTAGAAGAGTGTAGACATACAGAATAGTTTATGCATGCATGCTTGGACATAAATTGTCTTTGGGAATTTTGGATTTTTGACAAAAGAACCTGGAGTCTGTTCTTTGGGTTAGAGAGCAGGTGCCAGCTCTGCGTTTTGCATAGAGAACCATCAGCCTATCCTAAACTTTCAGCTTTGGCAATATCCTGGCTCTCACAAATGCTCGAGTGGTGAAAGGCACCTTTTTGGCACACTAATGCTTGCCCCATCTTCTGTATCTTGCATTTAGTGTACTTTGCTTTGTGATTGGCCATTGGAAGGTAAATATAGGCTTAATTTCCTTGTGCCAGGCAGGGATCTCTAAGGAAGTGGTGTGGGGCGTAAAACAGGTTGATGTATTTCCCTTCACGTCTCTTCCGGACCTGCTAAGGATGCCTACCCCTGTGTGCGGAGGAGCTGACGGGAGACTAGAGATGGACTTTTATGGTGTAGCCACACTTTAGAAACAATTGCATGGTGTTGTGTATGCAAGATGCTGGCCCAGAACAGCATTGGTTCCATCCAAGATGCCCTTTTCTCCATGTGCCATCCATGTGCCCTTAGACCGCCTGGGAAGCTAGGATTTACTACTATAGGTCCATAAAAGCTCCTGCTGCAGTCATTGTGCAAGGCTTTAAATAGCAGGCAGCTGAAGTCCCAATAAGGTAACTTTTCCAAAGTTCTGCAATAAAGATCTTGCCTGCCTGTCTTCCACCACCTGTGGCTAGTAGTTGGCAAATCGAAGGGAGAGGGCTATTCCAGTACTGCCCCTACCCCAGTCTCTGGACTTCCTATAGTCATGTCAATGCATGCAGACGATACGATAAATCTTTATTGTCATTGTCCTGTACAGAACAATGAGATTGACTTGTGGCAGATTGGGAGTAGCACATGGGCAAGGAAGCTTGAAACCTTGCTCCAGTTTCCTATTGCCAAATTGACATATTCCAACATGCTTTCCTTCCCACTGGCTTGGCTAGCGCTTACTGCATCTGCATACATTTTTGTGGTCATGTGGCAAGCATTTGTGACTAGACATTGACGAGCACAGAATGCTGTTTACCTTTCCCACTGAAGTGGTACCTATTTATCTACTTGCAATTTGTTGCTTTTGAACTGTCAGGTTGGCAGGAGCTTGGATAGACGGCGGGTCCTCACTCTGTTATGAAGCACTCGGGTCTTGAAATGCTGACCAGCCAGCCTTCCGGTCATCAAGTTCAGCATCATAACCTCATACAGCAATTTTAATCCATTTCACAGGGCTCGTTGTTGTACAAAACAATTGCTATATGATGCATGCACTGTATAGCGATTTTCCCTATGAGATGCATCGTACAATGATTTTTTTTCGCTAACTGTTTTTTCTCATTGAAAAATCATTGTATGATTTTTTTCCATAGGGAAAATTGTTATGCGGGACACCATTTCCCCCCTGAAACCTGATTGTTATGCGATTTTGTTGCTATATGGGGTGATTGTTGTATGAGGTTCCACTGTATTGTTTCCATGAATCAGAGATGCCTTGACAGCACATAACAAGAAATGTTAAGTGAACCAATGAGGGAAGGGAAGGACTGGCAGGTGGAAATTTCCATGAATTTAGGTACCTTCCACCTGTCTGGTCTTTTCTACTGATGGTTCTTGTTGATGTGTGGATCACTGTTTTGTTTTACAGAGTTTATTGGAGGGGTGTCCAAACATTTTGGGCCGCGAGCTGGTCACGTGGTTCCTCCCACGGAAGTAAAACGCACCTTGCAACAGATATGTTTTGCAACAGGAGTATATTTTAGGCTGCCATTTTCTCTGCTTATAACAGGGATGCCCAAACTTTGGCCCATGGGCCAGATATGGTCCCCCCAATGCCAATTCATCTGGGCCACAACGCCCTCATCGCTCCTGGAAGTGGAAGTAAAATACACCTGTGCGGGTGTGCTTTACTTCTGCCTCTGGGAATGACGAGGGTGATGTGGGCCAGATGAATTGATGTTGGGGCCATATCCAGCCCACGGGCCATAGTTTGCCCACCCCTGGTTTATTGTCATCACATCCCTTGATAGCGAGATGCAGCCAAACAGAGGGATCTCTTCAAGGGCAGCCTAACAGAACTTTTCAGCCCCCTTTTAACCAGTTTCTTAAATAGTACCTTCAGTTCAGGAACCAAACACTCAATACCGACCCAATGCCCTCTGCTGCAGCAAATACCAAACAGCCACCTGTGCAACACTAGATTCTGCAAGGGCAATGTGGAGAAGAAGGGCGAGGAGTTTAGGTGGAGGGCAGCGGTTGCTCTTTTGGTGCCTAAATCCCCTCCCCACCCCTAAGGGGGGCTGGAGCCTCTAAAGAGCAACCAATGTTTTATTTCGTTTCTGACGGTTTCCTCAGAGGAGGCAGCTTGGTCAACATGGCAGATCTTCATCATTTGTTGCTCACCTTCAGACCGTCCAGGTCGCCCAGAATCTCTGGGGCTGGATAGCCACTTGCCAAAGACAGAGGCAATCTCTGGGAAAGGAGCCTCAATGTTGGGTCTCTCTGCTGACCAGCTCCAGGGAGGGGAAGGAGATAAGAGCACACACATGGGCAAGTTGGTGGGCCAGGCTGGGCAGGTGTAAGTGAGGAGGAGGAGGAGGAGGAGGAGAGGACTCTTTGCCCTTAAATGAATCTGAGAAGAAGGGGTGCTGGCAGCAAGAGGAACAAGCATGACCTGAGCATCACTGAACAGCCAGCCCTATGGACCAGGGGTCAGCAAACCTGGCTCCCCAGATGTTCTTAGATTTCAATTCCCAGAAGCCCTGATCAGCAGGTGTCCTGACTCAGGTGTCTGGAGAGTCAAGTTTGCTGACCCATATTATAGACCAGTGGTGGCAAACCTATGGCATGTGTGCCAGAGGTGGCACTCGGAGCCCTCTCTGTGGGCATCCATGCAGTCAACCCCAGCACAGAGTTTGCCCTGCTCCTAATGGGAGCACTTCCTCCATCCCCCCAGCACAGAGTTCACCCCACCCCTCTGCCCAGCAGCCCAATGGGAGTGTTTCCTTCCTCTCCTGTTGCTGCGTTGGCACTTTGCAATAAATAAGTGGGTTTTGGGTTGCAGTTTGGGCACTCGGTCTCTCAAAGGTTCACCATCACTGCTCTAGACCACCCTAGAAAGGGGGAAGTTGTCTCAGGAGGGCTGTTTCCTCCAAGACACCATCGGATGGTGGGGAGACCAGACCAAGGGAAGGGAACTGGAGTTTGGGCAAGGGCTGGGCTGGGCTGGGTGGGGATGGGGGCACTCCTCCCAGCCCTCCCACCTGCAACCCAGCCCTTTCAGGTACCCCACCCCCTACTTTAATAAAAACCCAGCCCTAGCTGCCCTGGGAGCCTCGTTTTGGTGGCCCAGGAGGGTCTCGATGCTCTCGCTCTGATGCCGCCTCCCCCCTTTTTTATGCTGGACGACCCACCATGTGGTTGAAAGACCACCGGCAATACAAACCACACGGAGACGGAGTGCTCAGTCACCCTGTGTACTTAACTGTTCCGCACCTGCCTGTAACATGGCTAAACAGGGCCGGGGAAGGGGTTGGGGCTGTGCTGTGCTGGGCTGGGGGGTGGGTGTCTTAGTCCATACGCTTTCTCTAAGAGTCCCTTCCAGACAGTCTGGAAAAAGTCTTGCACCTGCTGTGGACTGGAAACCATCCCCGGGCTGCTTCTTGGGCATGCCTGGAAATCTGTGGGCACTCTGGGTCCTGGTCCATGCAGAGAGGAGGCTATGGCACGGAAGAGGCGAGGTATGATGCGAAAAGATGGAAGAAATGAGGGGTGCCCCCAGCGGCTCCCTGCTGGCCGCTGGGAGAATGGCCGGCCAAAACCCCGCTTGGACCAGAGGAGCCAACCTCTGCAGGCAGAACCCATCCCCTGCCCGGGGGATCCCTTACTTCCAAGTCTGCAAGCGCCGCCTGGGAAGAGCAGCTCGCCAGTCACGAGGGACATTGGGTGCCATGGCCAACCAGGGCAGTTTGTCCTGCTCGTCGGACTCCTCGTAAGCGTAGTGGTGCTCGGGCAGAGGGCTCTCAGGCGGCTGCAGCGGGGCAGCCGTCTTGAGGTGGAAGAAGGGGTCCTCGGTCACCCCAGCTTTCTTAGAGAGGTCGTACGGGACCTCATTGCGGTAAGGTTTCTCTGCAGGAGGTGTTTCATCACCTGCTATTCCAAGGGGCCCGTACGGGTTGTCTAAGCGGATAGGGTGGGGCTTCTCTGGAGGGAGGTTGGGTAGCATGTTTTCTGGAGGAATGTAAGGGGCCTCCCAATAAGGGTAGGGGTCCTCAGGTGAGCTGTTGGGGCCCTCCACCTGGGCCGGCCGCTCTTTGGGAAGGTCCGGAGCTGTAGGGGAGCTGTAGGGGGCCTCACGGGGCATGTAGGGTCGATCCAGTGTGACAGGGCTCTCTTTGGGGACAAACGGTGGCTCCAGCATGTAACTCTTCTCTGAGGGAGTAAAGGGAGGCTCCAGACTGTGCATGGATGCCGAGGGGGTGTAGGGGGGTTCTAGTGTGAAGGTGACCTCTTCGGGTGTGTAAGGAGGCTCCAGGGTGACCAGTGGCTCTTCCTCAGGGATGAAAGGAGGCTCCAAGGTCACGGGGTTCTCCGGGGGGATATAGGGTGGTTCTAGAGAGGGGGGTGTCTCAGAGGGGATGTACGGAGGCTCCAGAGTCCCGTTGGTCTTGGAAGAGGTGGAGATGGTGGAAGGTTCTTCGGTGGTGGAGGTGGTGGCCTTCGTGGTCTTCTTGGAACGCTTCCTCCACCGGCGCCGAGGAGCATATGCATCCTCCAGGAAAACAGGAGTCTGTGCAAAGATGTCCTCTGTCGTGGTCTCGGTTGTGGTCTCCTCTGTGGTCTCCTCCGTGGTTATCGTTGGAGTGATATAAGTTGGGGGTGGGGGAACGAAGGGGGGCTCGGGTGTGGTGTAGGCCTCCTCTTGGGCCACGTAGGGTGGCTCCAGGGTGACAGTGATCTCTTCAGGGATGTAGGGATCCTCCAAGGTGGGGGTCATTTCTTTGGGGACATAGGGAGGTGCGAGTGCTGTGGGGAAGGTTTCCTCGGGGAAGAAGGGGGCTTCCAGGGTGACCGTCTGCTCTAAGGGGAGGAACGGGGGCTCCAAGACTGGGGGGGTCTGGTTTGGAGGGATGAAGGGAGGCTCTATAATGACCGTGGGCTCCGTCTCTGTGGGCTTGTGGGCTGAGGTGGCATTTGCCGCTTGGCCTGTGGCGTTGCTGGCCTCCTCTTCCTCCTCTCCTCCTCTTGGGGTTTCTGAAGAGGAGCTGGATGGGGTCTTGGGGGTTGTTTCAACCTCTGTAGTGCTGGTGGTTGTGGTTGTGGTGGTGGTGGTGGTGGTGGTGGTGGTGGTGGTGGTGGTGGTAAAGGTCTCTGTGAGCATCGCCATCTTGTCTAGTGCCAGAGTGGTTACTGGAAGGAGCGTGATTCCGTCAGGATGGCTGCTGACCAGAGCAGGGCCCTTCTTGGGCGGCGGACCTTTCTTCCCCTTGTCCTTCCCCCCTTTCCTCCTCCTCCTCCTCCTCATCTCCCCCAGGATCCACTCCAGGAAGTCCTTGGTCGAGGTGTAGATGCCTGGATTGTTGGGCTGAGCACAGCCTTTGCCCCAGCTGGTGATGCCAACTATGTAGTACAGAGATTGGGAGGACGTCTTACACATCAAGGGCCCTCCACTGTCTCCCTGCAGAGGCAAGGGAAGAACATAAGAACATAAGAACAGCCTTGCTGGAAGAGGCCACAGGAGCCCATCCAGTCCAGCATTCTGTCTCACACAGTGGCTCACCATTTCCTTCAGGGCATTATTCCCAAGGAGATGCCTTCACCTGCTTAGGATTCCCTGGAAATGGCATTGAGAGATATCCTGCCTATCTCTCCAACCCGGAGGTTGTCCTTAGGTAGCCATAATTATAGCCATTGATAGCCTTGTCCTCCATGAACTTGTCTAAGGAAGGACACACTTTCAATGGGGTGGGGAGAATAAATGGAGTGGGCCAGTCCTCTCCTAACCCAGGGCCCAGCCTGCGAGCTTCTACCCCAGTGGTGCCCAAACTTTTCAGGCCACGGGCCAGTCACATGGTTCAGGGCTGCCCAAACTACAGCCTGGGGGCAGGATCCGGCCCCCGACACCAATTCATCTGGCCCACGCCACCCTCATCGCTCCCAGAAGTGGAAGTAAAATGTGCCCATTTAATAGTAGCTGTGTTAGTCTGTTTCAAGCATACTTATGCTGCTATATATGTTGCATGTTATATGTTGTTATATCACCTTCACAGAAATTTTCCAGTAGAATTCTCATTCACACCATAGGCTGTCTGACAGAACAAGGGATTTGTTGTTGTTGTTGTTGTTGAGCCACATATTCAAGTTCAACCTTTTGTGACCCTGTTGTGTATGGAGTAATGTGCCTTTAAGTAATGTAACACTCGAATGAGTGGATGTAACAATCCCCAATAGTAACACTGTAACCTTCTGTATGAGGACGCGAGCTAGTGACCACTGGGGGCAATAGCGAGCGCCCAGATCACATGGTACCAATTCCCCAAATACCTACAGCAGCGGGAAGATTCCCGCCACTAACTCACCTGGACAAGAAGGGCGTGACTGAGAGTGACGTCACACAGACAGTAGCCAATGGGCTACTGAGGAGCCACATTAAAATGTATAGCCACTGTATATATTGAGCTGTTCGTCCGCCATTAACACATGTTCCCTCTGACCATCATGCAATAAAGATGTGTTAAGCCAGGCTTCGGCTGTTTCTATTGTCTTGGTTCTTAAACACTAAATTGCTAGGCACCCCTATCCTCCACCATCCTCCTCAACCCAACCAGCATTGTGCTCATTGCAGCAACAGTACCATCTAGCCAACCCATTATCTGCTGTCTCACACAATTGCCAATAGATACTGAAGGTTAAACTCATTAGCAAATGTTGAATGCCAGGTGCTTGTTTTGTATCGTCCTACTATTTGCAACCTGTCTGACCGAACATCACACTACAGTAATGGAGTAGACGGCACAGCCAGCAACTCAACACCTACAGGTAGTTTTGGTGGTAAATAACCTGACTCCCTAAAGGGGCCAATGGCTAAGGGTGGATGAGCCCCTTTAGGTGGGGTGATGATGGTCCCCCTCAGTGGAGGAAAACCTACTGGAAACCAACCTATTGGGGCCAATGGCAAAATGAGCGGAGGAAGAACTCTGTTTCCCAATGGTCATGGAAGTGGAAGAGGCTGTGCCAGATGGACTGGCTGTGAAGACGCAACTTGTCCATATCCTCAAGGCTGCAGCAGTACAGTGATACCTCATACAACGTTCAAACTTGGTTCCACAAGTTTGGACTTTATACGGATTTGGACTTTGTATGAGACATACAAAAACCCTAGCCGCGATGCCTCATACAACGTCCAAATCCTTGCCGCGATGCCTCGTACAACGTCGTTTCCATAGAGATGCATTGTACTGTAACAGCACAGACTTCAAGGCAAAGTCAAGGAAACAGACAGGAACCTGACAGAACTTTAAGAAATCATTGTCTAAAGGCTAAAAACATTACAAAAAATGTCAAACAAACCTGATTGTCCAAGAACCTGAAGAATGCTGCAAAAATCTCAGGAATGATTCTAAAAATTTTGACAAAAAATATAAAAAATCCAAAATCGCGCTCAAAACCACTCCTAACCACTCTTTGCTTTGTGCAAAACCTACAAGAGCAATGCACGCATATGTCCTGCCTTTTTTACTGCCCAGGCACAATGCACCTGGGAAAAACCCCAATGCCTCATACAAAGTTGCAGTGACTTGGTATGAGGCAACTTTTTTCAAGGAATTAGGTGGTGTTGTATGAATCCAATCTTGTATGAAGCGGACTTCATATGAGGTATTACTGTACATTGCTAAATCTTGCATGTTTCATTTCATACATGCCACAGGAGTTTGCTCCGTGATCACAGTGTGTGGGTCATTTCATGGCAAGCTGGGACCCACCTTAAACAAATTCATGCTAATGGCATTTTTCCAGAAAAAGATTAGCAGGAAAAAAAATGTATACTCGGATACAAGTAGCAGCCGAGAACGATGACGATGAGGACAACTGTTTGCAATTGTACAGGGGGGAAATTCACAACTAATCCAAATTACAACCCGAGGTCATCTGCCATTTCCAGTGGTATAAAGCGATATTGATTCGTATACTTATTTGTTATTATAACCGATCACTCTGTGTCTCTGTACCTGATGTGTATAAATTGATGCCAAGAAGTCTCACTCCCATGTCTGACAAAGTGGACTTGATCCATGAAAGCTCACATTAAAATATAACAGTTAGTCCTCAAATGCTACAGCGTTTTTGTTTTGTTTATTCTCTGACATGCTGTATTTTAATGTGAGCTTTCTTGGATCATGCCCAATTTGTCAGAAATAAGAGGGAGATTTCATGGCATCAATTTATACACATCAGGTACAGAGGCACATTCTTATGTCTGACAAAGTGGACTTGATCCAAGAAAGCTCACATTGAAATACAGCAGTTAGTCTTTAAAGTCCCACATTTTTTTTTGTCTTTTTGTCTTGTTTTGTTTACTCTCTAATCTGCTTGGAATACAGAAGACTAACACGACTACCCTTGCGAACATTTCTCTGCTCTGTGGTTGATCAAGAGAGGTCAGGAGCCTTTCATGCCAGAGATCTTGGGAAGGGGTGGGGTTTCTACCTCACCTGACAGCTGTCGATGCCTCCTTGCTTGTACCCGGCGCATAAAGTGTGGGACCCCATGGCCCCATTGTACCAGGTGCTGCTGTTGCACTTCTCTGGCTTCAGGATGTTCACTTTGGCTTCCTGCAGGATGTCCGAGGTTTTGACACCTACGAGCAGAGGAGGCAGGTGAATGTTCATGCCACTTTCTCCCACCTCCCATCTCCACATGGATAGCCCGGGTGGTTGTGCCATTTTGCTCTGCATGGGGTCTGAGTAGGGGAATACAGCAACCTTTCTGAATAGTCCAGAAATTACAATCCATTTTCCTGCTGAGGGTCAGGATTTCATAGGGAATGTAGCAGGATTGTTGGGATGTGCAGCAGTGGGGGGTGGGGGTGGTTAAGGGATATAAAGGTAGGTGAATGTGCACACATAAATCACTGTAGCCCCTAGCAGGGCTGCAAATTTTAATTTAATGTTTGCTGACGCAAAAGGTAGCAGAAAGCAATGGGAAGAGGGAAATGAAGGTTCTTGGATCCATAGATGAGGGAAATGCCTGCTATTCCCAATTCAAACAAAAACAAAAAACAAACATCATTTTTGTTGAGTATTTTAGTGCAAACCGAGCATGCAGGGGGTGTTAGCACAGAAATCCTAGCCTAAACTAAAGAAAGTTGTTTTATGTTGTTTATGCCTAGGTGACCAATTGAAAAGTTTCGTATCTTCCTGCCTCTAGGGTTCATTTGTCCTATTTGCATGTATTAAGGCTTTGCATTTTCTGGCCTTCTGTCTCTTGTTTTTTGTTTGTTTGTTTGGTTTTGCCTTTCCAAGAAGAAAGATGTCTACTTGAGCTCCTTCATTTGGCAGGCAGGCCTAAAAGATTTTGAAGATCTAAAGACTTTAACTGTATTTTTTCCTAAAACAATCTCACTAAGAATCCTGACCACATGCATATTTCTCTGACTTAATTGTGAGTAAATAATGTTTTGTTCTTTCTCTAAGTATACAGGGAGAAAGCTTGGGAGACCGTGCATTCAGACTAAGGTATGCCTACAAAAACCTGCCCTGCTTTATTGTGCTGCTGGTGCTACACATCACTTCAGACTTTTCATTTTGCCTCCTTTGGAGGCCACCCACATACTATGGGCCACATTCTCCCCAACCTGAGCTACCGAATAACAAATTGCTTTTCATCAAACTCTTCCCAAGCTCTGATCTCTCCTCTGGCCCCGATCCATGCTTCCCTTCCCTTCCCTTCCCTTCCACCAAGCCCTCACTGTTCTGGGAGGTGGTTCCCCAGCCACTGATGTAGCAGTTGGTGAAGATGGCTTTGGAGCCCTTGATGTTGTGTGGCAAACAGGCCGGCTGCACGTAGTTGCCAAAGGTCACGGGTCTGTCGAGCTGGATGAGCGCAATGTCGTTGGCCTCTGTGCGTGGGTTATAATCCTGGTGGATGATGACTTTGCCCACTGAGCGTTGCTGGACCGTCTTTGACAACTCAGAAAGGTCCGTGGCACCCACCACAATCCTCCAAAGATGCAAGGACCTGCAGGTGGACAGACAGACAGACAGACAGACAGACAGCAGGAGGTCTGCTGGAGATAGCAATGCCACCTGTATACCCCCTCTCCACAGCGCTTATTGCACTCTCTGGGTGGTTCACAAGGGAATTAACATTTTGCCCCCAACATGCTGGGAACTAATTTAACCAACCTCAGAAAGATGAAAGATGCTGAGTCAACCTGGGTTCCTGTCAGGATCGAACTCATAATCTTTTGGCTGCAGTACAGCAGTTTAAGCCCTGCACCACCAGGGCTATATAAAGACATGTTGCTTGCCTGCAAATCCACACTAATGGGTTTACTGCACATTTGCACAGTAAATACATTCATGTGGATTCACAGACACCACAAAGAAGAAGAACTGGCTAGAGTGGAGGGACAGAAATAGACATTGTAGATAGCTCATAACAATTAGAACATTGTTATTCAGTAATACCTCATACAAAGTCCGCTTCATACAACATCGGATTCATACAACACCGCCTAATTCCTTGAAAAAAGTTGCCTCATACAAAGCCGCTGCGACTTTGTATGAGACATTGGGGTTTTCCCCAGGTTGGATTGTGCCTGGCCAGTAAAAAAGGCAGGACACATGCATGCATTGCTCTTGTGGGTTTTGCACGAGGCGAAGAGTGTTTAGGAGTGGTTTTGAGCGCGATTTTTGATTTTTTTGATTTTTTTGTCAGAATTTTTAGAAGCATTCCTGAGATTTTTGCAGCATTCTTCAGGTTCTTGGACAATCAGGGTTGTTTGACATGTTTTTGTAATGTTTTTAGCCTTTAGACAATGATTTCTTAAAGTTCTGTCAGTTTCCTGTCTGTTTCCTTGACTTTGCTCTGAGGTCTGCTATTACAGTACCATGTATCTCTATGGAAACGACGTTGTACGAGGCATCGCGGCAAGGATTTGGACGTTGTATGAGGCATCGCGGCTAGGATTTTGCATGCCTCATACAAAGTCCAAATCCGTATAAAGTCCAAACTTGTGAAACCAAGTTTGGACGTTGTATGAGGTATCACTGTATTTAACAAGGATATAGCAGTAGCCATTACACTTCTATGTCTCCCCCTTCCATAGCGCTTAGTGCACTTCTGGGCAGTTCACAAGGGAATTAACATTTTGCCCCCAACATGCTGGGTACTCAATTACTGACCTTGGAAGGACGGGTTAACCTTGACCCATGTCAGGATTGAACTCATAACCTTTTGGCTACAGTGCAGCAGTTTAACTCCTGCACCACCAGGCTTCTCACTTTGGGAAATGTTTTGGGAAGGGGGTGCCAACTTTGTGGTGATCATTTACAGAGGCAGGAACATTTGCTCTCTCCCCCCACCCCCTTTCCTTTCCTTTCTGGACTTCCCCAGGCTTTTCCTCTTTAAGAGGCCTGGAATTCCCTTTGCTTTTTTGCTTTTTGTCTTTGCTTAAGAAGGTCTCTGGTCAAGATCCCAGACGTGCAACTTCCAGGCAAAGCCAACCCGAGGATTTTGGGTTGGAGCACCTTCCTGCAGTCACTCATATACCCTCTTCCCAATGTCTGTACGAGTTCAGTTCAGGAAGGGCTCAGCCAAGACCAACCCAAGAATGGAGCCTGGAACATTTCCTCCGTTGGACGACAGCAGCAGCGCGGCCAGAAACTTCTCAGCCAGCAATGGCAAGAAGGTAAGCATTGCAGTCGAAAGGAGGGACCTTGCCAAGCCCTACCTCCCTAGTCCAGCTTCTTGAACTGGCCCAGAGAAAGCAACTAATCCACAGGATAGATAGGGTGCATGTGCCTAGGCATGGTGTGCCTGCCTTAAGGCCTTTGTTTGCTCTGGGCTCCCCCCCCCCCCTCCTCTCTCTTGCTTTTCTGCCTTGGGAGAGGAAAGGTGTCCTTTTGAGCTCCTCCATCTTCCAGGCTACATGGCTGGAAGAAAGATTTTACTTCTTTCTAAACCAACTTCACCAAGACTCCTGAGCACACAGGTATCTTCTGACCTCATTTTGTGAGTAAAAGTTGTGTCCAAAGCCAGACTCTTTTTTAAAAGACAAACTGCACCAAAGCGGAAGAAGCAGACTCACACCATTTCTAAAGGCGTGAATTTCAAATAGCTGTCAAAGCAGGAAATGTTGAACTTTGCTTGTCCTCTGGAAGCCCGCCTAAATGTATCTTCTTTTGTAACGGTCAAATTACTGTATATATAGAGGCCACCCCTGTACATGTTCCCCAGACCGGTTTCTGAGCTGAATAAAGAATCACTGTTATTAACCCGATCCTGCTGGTAAGATTACTTCTTGCGCCGGACTCAACATTGGTGACGAAGTTGGGATGGCCAATGCCACTTCTTCTTTTGGGCCCTTCGATCTCTCCAAGCCAGAGACATAGTCCATGTATGAGATCCAGTTTGAGAACTTTGTCATCACTAAAGAGATTGAGGATGAAAAACAGAAGCCAACGTTCCTGGCGGATTGCGGGTTGCCCACAATCGAGCTGATGGTGCATCTCCTGCTGCCATGAGCTCTTAAGGACACTCATCTGAAGGACATTTTGGCTGTCCTCCGCAACCACTGCAAGCCAAAGATCTCAATATTCCCGGCAAGAGTGGCCTTCTACTGGTGAGATCAAAAGTCGGAGAGTCGGTCGCTGACTACGTTGCCACTCTTCGCCAAGCTGCAGTGCCATGCCAGTGGCAGAATCTAGACGAGGCCCTTCGGGACTGGCTTCTGGTTGGCCTGAGAGATGAGGCAACTCAGCATCGCATGATGAAGAGGGATGCATTGACTTTCAACCAGGTTTTCAAGGAGGCCCAGGCAGCCGAGGTTGCCAACGCCAGTGAAAAGTTCTTCCAAGCCAAGCGTGCTTCATCGGTCCAGAAGGAATCTGCCGTCCACAAGCAGTGTTGCTCCAGCCCCTCATCATCTTCGGACAACGCAGAAGAGGGGGACGATGCTCATAAGGTCCATTGTAGACACTCTGAAACCTCAAAGAGCTTCATTACTCCATGCCAGGGCTGCGGTAGTAGACACCTCCGTGCCCAGTGTCCGTTCAAGTCTGCAGAATGCCACAAGTGTGGAAAAAAGGGGCACATCGCGAAAGTGTACCATCAGCACTCTGAGGGTTGTCCAGGGGACAGAGGTCACCACCAGATAAAGCACCTGATTTCAAAGGTCTACACAAGATAGAGTACTTCATCCTGTGTCCAGGCAGTGTCTGAAAGGTTCTTCATTGACGTCCGCCTGCAAGGTTGCCCATTTCAGATGGAGAGCGACTCAGGTACGTCCTACTCGATCATCTCCCAAAAAGAGTTTCTTCTACTTCCTCCTGTGGCCCGTTCAAAGCTGCAGGCTTTTTAGGTCAGCTGCGCCTCCCCGCCCCCTCCACCGGTGGGGAAGGTAAAAGGAGCCCGTGGGCCCGAGGACGCCACCCAGACTAGTCCCATCGTCCCGGTCAGCCATGGGAGTTGGGAGCCCAGCTGTGGCTCCTCCCGGAGAGACTGGCTCTAACTGTGGGCTGATCGGTGCGGCTTCCCCGGTCCGGCATTGGCCGTGGGGAAGTTGAAATTCCTGGGCTTGCAATTCTGCGGGTATATGAACTCCTGCCGCTACCCCCTTTTTTTGAGCTCCTTCCTCGGTCCGGCATTGTCCATGGGGAAGTTGGAGCACCTGGGCTGCACTGTAATTGATATTATTGATATTATGATGTTGAACTGTATTGAAATTTTTGTGATATGTTGAATTGTATTTAATTTTGTATTGTGTTTCTGTATGATGTCCGGCTATTTATTGATATGCTCTTCTTATTTATGTTGACTCTGCAAACCGCTTTGAGTCACTTTCGAGTGAAAAAGCGGTATAGAAATGCTACTATAAACAAACAAACAAACAAATAAATAAATAAATAAACTTGAGTGATGTGCAGGGTCGTCGCATCCCTGTGCTCAGAATTGGCACATTTGACATGCACTTCAAAGCCATTTCGACTAAGCTCCCGCTTGTCGTGGTCAAGGCGGGTAAGAACAACCTTTTGGGTACTCAGTGGTTTGGGCCCCTGGGGATTGCATTTTTGGAAATTAATGGGGTGCAGACTGACCCCATTCAAGCTGCATGTGAACGCTACCCTGATGTTTTATGTGCTGGACTAGGTACGTTCAAAGGGCCCACTGTTAACTTCCAGCTGGATCCGACTCTCCAGCCCATTCATATGAAGCCTCGACGGATGCCTTTTGCACTCAAAGACCGCATTGATGCGGAACTTGACAAACTGGTCGCCCAGGGAATTCTTGAGCCGGTGGACTCTGCTCAATGGGAGACTGCCATTGTCACGCCGTATGACCTACAGCATCGCCCAAGTGCCAGCATCAGTAATGCGGACACACTGTCCAGGTGCACAGTAGCCATTGTGGGTAAGATTGAAACGGACCATCAGGTCCTCGTGTTAGAGGTGTTAGACTCCCTGTCAGCATCCACCATGGACATAGCGGCTGAAACAAGGAAGGATCCTCTCCTGTCAAAGGTTTCCATGTGGGTTCATAGAACCCACAGGGTGGCCGTCGCCACCGGTCTCTGAAGAGTTCAAGGTATTTTACAGCAAACGTAACTAGCTGTCAATTGAATGAGGGTGTTTGGTATGGGGGCACAGAGTGGTCATTCCATCAAGTCTAAGGAACAAGATACTTCGCACACTACATGTTAGCCATCCAGGAATTGTCCGGTCAAAGGTGCTAGCACGTAGTTATTTCTGGTGGCCCAGATTAGACCTCAACATTGAGGCATGGGTCAGGCGTTGTAGGAAATGTCAGGCCTCCAGGCTGGAGGAAACACATCTCCCCAGCAGAGTGTGGGACACCGCCAGAGGTCCTTGGTCATGAGTCCATATCGACTTCATTGGTCCCTTCAGGGGATCCACATTTCTACTTGTCGTAGCTTCATATTCCAAATGGTTGGAAGTCATCCCCATATCTGGGACTTTCTCTGTGGTCACAATCCGCAAGTTAAGGAGAGTGTTTTGTACTTTTGGTTTACCCAACATTGTTGTGTCCGATAACGCATCAATCTTCGTGTCGGCAGAGTTTCAGGATTTTCTTTGCTGTAATGGTATCAGGCATATTACTGCCGCACCCTTCCACCCTGCGACAAATGGACGGATTGAAAGACAGGTCCGAACTGTCAAAGACGCTTTAAATCGTATGGGGGCTGGAGACCTAGAATTGCAACTATGACAGTTCTTGCTGTTCCACTGGATCACCATCAGCATCAGGGCTGTCCCCAGCCGACCTCTTAATGAAGAGGAAATTGTCCATGGTCTTGGACTGCTTGGATCCCCACGGTCTCGAGGACAGGGGTCTCAAGAGGACAGGGGTCTCAATATTGACATTTCTAATGCAAAAGGGTTTGCAATCGGGCAGCCAGTCCATTGCCGGAATTACGCCCACGGATCCCCATGGTTGGGAGGTGAGGTCTTAGAACAGGGTCCACTGGACGATGGGACTGTGTGGAGGAGGCACACCGACCAAATTCGGCCACGGGTGCCTGGTCGGAACTTGAGTCCAGAGAGGGACTCACAGAGGGAAGCCACTGCTACCAATGAACAGGATTTCGCGTTGGAGCTCTTTAGCGAGCTACTACCCTCCACACCAGTTCCCCCTTCTCCTGGGTCCCCGCAGGAGTTGCCTGAAGCTAACGCAACTACCGAGGCTACCTCCAGTGAACTGCCCATTCCTGAACCAGTAAGAGTTCACCAAGAGCCAGCTCCAAGACCTGAGATTCTCAGGTAGCCCAAACAGACCTGCGGTCCGCCCAAATGTTGGGGAAATTATGTTCCTTACTGAGGGGAGAGGGATGTTGTGTCCAAAGCCGAATTCTAGTATAAAAAACAAACCACACCAAAGCGGAAGAAGCAGACGTGCACCATTTCTAAAGTCATGAATTTCAAATAGCTGTCAAAGCGGGAAATGTTGAACTTTGCTTGTCCTCCGGAAGCCCGCCTAAATGTATCTTCTTTTCTAACAGTCAAATCACTATATATAGAGAGGCCACCCTTGTACATATTCCCCCGCCCCCACCCCTGAACACTTCTTAGCCATGGGAGGGGCTGAAGTGACTTTCTCCATTGGGAATCCCCAGATTTCCCAGAATCCTCCCTGTGCCAAGTGGGCAGCAGTAGACATGCTGGCTGGGAGATGCTGCTAGGAGAAGCTTTCCCCAGTGGAAATTCCTCTCATAGAGAAAGGAGGTCCATTGGCCTTCAGGCAATCCACAGACAGACAGACAGAGGGACAGACAACTGTCCATCTGTCCCTCTGTCTTCTGTGGATTGTTTGTAGGCCAGTGGACCTCCTCCCTTTGGGGGAAAGTTCACTAGGGGTAGGGGTAGGACAGACAACAGAGAACCCCACTTACTTCCTCTTGGTCTTGAAGCAGTGAGCCGCGGTGAGGACCCAGGGGGCAGCCAGCAGAGCCCCCCCACACGAGTGCATTGTTTCATTGGAAGAAGGGGTTTGGATGCTGACCAGCCAAGGCCATGATCCTGGCAAGGCATCGACACCACCAACAATCCGCAGGCTGCCGCCATGGCTGGGCGCCAGGGGCCGCTTCCCACAAGCTGGGGGGGGGGGAGAGGAAGAGGGGGAGAAAAGTCAGAAAAAGAAAGTTAACAGGGGAAGGCCAAGGCAGGCAGTTGGGGGTGGGGGTAGGGGACCAGCGGTGACCCCATGCCACAGTGCACAGAAAATGGCCATGACGGACCCAAGAACAGAGGCTGGACTATTTCTTCCTTTGGACTTCAACTGTCAGAAGCTTCTCAGCCAGCAGTGACAAGAACTTCTACGGTACATGCCCTCAAGGCTGCGGCAGTCCATCCATTGAAGTCCTGGTGTCAAATCGTGCACGTCTCATTATTTCATATGTGTTGGAGGGCATGGCCCCGTGACCCTATAGTGTGTGGGTCACTTCATGGCAAGCTGGGACCCACCTTCAACAAATTCATGCCAATTTTCAGGGGGAAATGTATACACGGATACAAGTTCCAGCCACCACCACCGATTACATGAATAAATATGTGCACCCACCATCAATGGGACATTATATGCTTTCCACCTATTATCTGAACACAACATTCACTTTGTATAATTATCCCATATTTCCAAAAGGGTTCTTGTCCCAGTCTTGCTCCTTTAGATTTAACTAAAACATAGTTAAACTATATATATAAAAATCAATCCCTTCTTTAACCTTGTCAGAGAGAAAACAAAACAAAAAGACAAAAAATGTTGTGGCTCTTTAAAGACTAACTGCAGTATTTTAATGTGATCTTTCGTGGATCAAGTCCACTTCATCAGACGACTTTATGTCATCAAAATTCTTTAACTTTAGTTCACAAGACAATCTATCATTTATTTCTATATTCCATAGTTCTTGTGTGTGTGTGTGTGTGTGTGTGTGTGTGTGTGTGTGTGTGTGTGTGTGTGTGTGTGTGTGTGTGTGTGTGTGTGTGTGTGTTTATTAAGTTCAAAAATTTGGAGAGTTTTAAAACTTGCCTGCAACCCACACCCCTCACCCCCGAGATCTGAATTTTGGGCATTTAAAACACGGATATATTAAAAAGCCCACAAGAACATGAAGAAGGAATCCTACAGCTAGCCAGGGAGTGGGGTTGTTTATGAGAGTCGGGTTCTGCCTGAGTGGGCGGCATATATAAATATGACTATTAAATTAAATTAAATTAAATTAAATTAAATAAATTAAAAATATGTTTGAAACTTGATGTTTTGAGCCGCCCTGGGTCACTTAGGTGAGAAGGGCGGCTATATAAATGCAACAATAAATCAATCAATCAATAAATAGTGCCTGTCTGTCTGTCTGTCTGTCAACGGCTGTGCTACAGGCACCAGTCCATGAAATCTTAGGCCAAATAAAACATTTCTCTTTAAGACGAGTCTTCCTGTCGGCTGGAAGTGCCACCTTGCAAAATGAGCTTTTTGCAACCAGACCCAGGCAGCCTGAGGCACCGTTGGCCGTGCTTTGCTCCTGTTTAGAAAGATACTGGGGTCACCCTCTGGCCCTCTGCCACACACCAGCCATTGAGTGCCCAAGGATGGATGGATCAATTCTCTCTCTCCCCCCCCACTCCCCCCCCACCCCCGCCACCCCACACACACACACACACACACACACACACACACACACACACACACACACACACACACACACACACACACACACACACACACACACACACAGCAGAGAGAGAGAGAGAGAGAGACATGTCCTCTTCCAGCATGCACTAGTGACATCTTGTGGCAACTTTGGGTGGATTCGCCTTGCCTAAAGCCTGGAGACAGCCGATCCTTAAAAATAAAGAGGACGCCCTGGTTTTTAGGGGAGTTCCCAAGAAGTCCAAGAGAGGAAGAGGAGAGGAAACCGAAGGAGAGCCAAGGCGAGAAGCGGGGCCTGTGCTTTGGTTTGGTCGAAAAGATCCTGTCCAAATCAGATTCACTCCCTGTTTAGGAATGGATGTTGCTTGTCATTTGATTGGAGCTGGTGGCCATCCTGATTTTGAAATGCTACTTGCACTGGGGTGGTGGTGGGGGGCAAGGGGCAGTCAAAGAAACACTGGAGGGAAATGGAGCTACTGATGCCATAGTCCAGAGATGGCCAACCTTGGCACTCCAGGTGTTCTTGGACTTCAATTCCCAGAAGCCCAAGTCAGCAATCCTGCTGATCAGAACTTCTGGGAACTGAAGTTCAAGAGCATCTGGAGTGCCCAGGTTCACCATCATGGCCGTAGTCAGTTGGGTCTTAACCAAATGCTGCTTAAAACACATCCAGATCACAGATAGATAGATAGATAGATAGATAGATAGATAAATCTTTATTGTCATTGTCCTGCACAGAACGACGAGATTGGAAGATGAAGAAAAGGCTAGTTGATGGCCGGGTTTGTTGTTTCTACCTGCCCACAGGTCCTAGGCAAGGAGTCAATCCATCTCATGAAAGTCTGTTATATGGAAAAGTCTTTTGGGGCAGTTCTTTTTAGGATGGCATTTGGCATCCAGTTCTTTCCATAGCCATAGGTGGTGTCATCCCCCTTAACAAACGTGTCAAAGCCCCCAGGATTAGGTACTCACGGTTGCTTCTTGCATCAAACCACTGGAGGAAAGAGCATGCCAACTCTTGAATCCAGGGCCAGCATCAGAAATTTCCAGGCCCAGTACGCAGGCCCCACCACATTTTGGCCATGCCCCTATGGTTTTCTGCGCTTGCATGGTTTGTTTGCGCATGCATAGCACAGTGGTTACCTGGCGGCGCCCGCCCCTATGGTTTTCGGCGCATGCGTGGATAACAGTGGTTTCCCGGCAGCGGTGGGCCCCCGTCATCTCCGGGCCCAGGACAGGAGTCCTGATGGTCCCCCCATGATGGCAGGCCTGCTTGAATCCCTCTCCTGTTTGCTCTTCCTCTCTTCCTGCGGCCTTCCATCCTCCACTGACTTTCCCGTAGACCAGGCTGGAGAGATTAGAAGGTTGAAGGTTGCGCCACCACCAGCTTCAACAAGGGTGGGTGGGAATGGCCAGCACACACACCCCTCTTGCGATAAAACCCAGGCCAGAGGTTGTTGCTCATCACTGGAGAAATCTGGGCACTAGAGCTCTGCCCTTTTCTGGAAGGCTGTCCTTTGCTCAACCCATGGTATAGGCTTGGAATAAAGGATTTGGAAGGGGCCCCTTGAGGCCATCCAGTCCAACCCATTTCTGCTCAATGCAGGGATCCGTATCAAAGCATATCATCCGAACCCTTGCTGCTCCTGGAAGCAGAAGTAAAATGCTCCTGTACAGGCATGTTTTACTTCCGCTTCCAGGAGTGGCAAAGGGCAGCAAGGGCCAGATGAATTGGTGTCAGGGGCCGGATCCAGCCCATGGGCCGTAATTTGGACACCCCTGGTTTAAGCAGAGAAAATGGCAGCCTAAAAATCTATCTCATCCTGTTGCAAAACAGATTGCAAGGCATGTTTTACTTCTGCTTCTAGTGAGAGGAACCATGTGACTGGCCCACTGAACCATGTGACTGGCCCACAGCCTGAAATGTTTGGGCACCCCGTCCTAGGGCAACAATCATCCTTGTTGCCCTTCTCTGTTCCTGCTCTAACTTGTTTGCATCTTTCTTAAAGTGTGGTGCCAAAACTGGACACAGGACTCTAGATATAGTCCAAGTAGTGCTGAATAGAGGGGGGCTAGTAGGACCTCGTGGATTTTGGAGCCTAAAATAGTGTTGGCTTTAATTGCAGCCACATCACATTGTCGACTCATCTTTAGCCTGTGGTCTAAAGAATTCCAAGATCCTTCTTGCTTGTAACTCTGCATCTGTTTTTTTGTTCCCTGGGTGAAACTTTGCACTTCCTCGTGTTAAAAGGTATTAACTCTTCCACCCAGTTTTAGGTCATCTGCAAATCTCATAAGTGTTCCTTGCACTCCCTCATCCAAGTCATTGATGAAGATGTTGATCTGCTCAGGGCCCAGGACTGAGCCTTGTGGGACTCCACCTGTTACTCCCTCCCAGTTTGAGAAAGAGGCCTTGAGAATCACTCTCTGAGCATGATGATTCCGTAACCAACTGTACACCCAACTTGACACTTGTGCCATCCAGATCACGCCCAGTTACCTTGCTAACTAACTGGGATATCCTGGGGCACTTTGTCAAAGGCTTTGCTGAAGTCAAGACATACATTTGAGGCGGCTAAGAAAGGGAGAGAGCTGCCTGGGATCCCACCCTCAAGGCATTCATGTACCAGGTCTCCATTCATGAGGCCATCACGAGAAGGAGTTATTCTCTGCTTATTGTGTTTTCATCTTAAACTCCTTATAGCAGAACTGCTTCAGCCCCCAAAGCCAGCATGGTTTCACTTTATTCATTTATTTATGTTTTCTAATTTGTATTGCCGCCCAACTCCGAAGACTTTGGGCGGCTCACAGAAAATAAAACCAATGGCAGGTTTCAAAAAGCAATAAAAAACCCATTAAAAATTAAAACATTCATCTCCCCATCTCTCTTTTGACCCCTTTTCTCCCACTGCTCATGTCCTAGTGAGAAGGGGGTACCATGGACTTGGGGGGCAACCTGTGGTTCAGGGAGGTCAGAGGGAGGAATGCTTAAACAAGTGGATTGGTGGGGCAGCCCCACTCCCACCGGTGGGTCTTTGGCACAAGATTAGCAGTGAGCGGGGGCCCCTCCCCTCCCCTCCCCTCCCCTCCCCAGGGTCCACTTACTTTCCGGGTCATAGCCATGTGCCCTCAACAACCGCAGCAGGGCCACTATCTCCAGGAACAACAGCCCTGCAGGGGTGCCCATCACAAGGTGCGACTCCTGGTAGCGGTTCCACGTTTGAGAGATACATCAGCAATGGGAGGCCGACATCAGCGGGTTCTCCTCCTGCGTTGCTAGGAAACGGGGCCTGGACTTGACCACCCAGCCAGGGGGTGCCTCGTTCACTGGTCACGGTGGCTCTAGCGTGGAAGTGCTCTCTGGGAGGTGGCTGCCATGTCCACTCCGCACCTGGACGTGCCCTGGGCAGAGCATCAGCTCCAAGTAACGGCTGGAAGAGGAATGAAGATGACCGCCCTGTGGAACATCCACACAATAGACCTTCCAGAACCTTCAGCATCTTCTGGAACAACGCACGGCTGGGCCTTCCTGCTTGGACCACATTATGAGAAGCACACATGAGGCGCTGGGCTGGGCTGGTGATGAACCCCATAACCTTCTGGTCCAGAGCTGGGTGGTTGTAAAAGTAAGGCCAACTGGGTACTTGGAACGAACTTGAGGAACAACTGGGAGCTCTTACAACCTCACACAGGATATTCGGAACAATGCAAAGGTCATCTCCATCTCCATCTCCTCTTCTTCACTTCCTCATTTACCCCTGGTTTACCTCGTGCTGTTTGTCCTTATCCTCTTTCTGCGTAAGCCTTGTATGGTATGGAATTCCGAGACATTCACTCCCAATGGAGTGAAAACCACTTTATTTGTTGTCCCTGGATGTAGTGCAAGAATGGTTTTATTCCAGTTCTTTCCCTTATAATCTCATTCCTGGTTCTGTCCCTTCTAGTCACTCCAGCTTGTGTCTGGACGGACATCCCACTGCGGTAATGTAGTAGACCATACTGCTGGTCAACGGCTATGGGGCGGAGGAGCCCCTTTAGGTGGGGGGTGATGGTTCCCTCTCAGTGGAGGAAATGATGCCATTGGAAACCATCCTGTTGGGCCCAAAGGCGAAATGAGCAGAGGAGGAACCATGTCACTATTTTGATTCCCAATGGTCATGGAGGCAGAAGAGACCATGGCCAGACGGGATGCTGGCTGTGAAGGCCCCTCCGCCTCCGCTGACTAGTCCAACCATTCCTCAAGGACCTTCTTCTGATCCACGTTCCTCCATCTCACCCAGCTCAGCCAGTTGTGGAGCCTGTTCCGGTGAGAGACCCAGCTGGAAGAAGCTCAAATGCTCAAATGCCAATGGATGTATTTACAGTACTATAATACGAATAACTCCCTAGATCAACTCATTGCATCCTGCAGCCCACCCTCAATAACGGAATCCACAGAAATAATCAAATTGACATCAGGCTGAACTATGCTGCTTCTGCCGCCAACCTACGTATTCCCCTGGCTTCACTTTGGCGACCAGGGTGGGGTTGGAGGTGGGGGAAGAGGGGCGGAGGTGGCTGAGCAGCTGGCTGTGCCACACTCCCATGGATCAGACCTGGACTAGGCTGGAAGGATGGTGGCCTGGAAGATCTTGTCGCCGCCGCCTCCAATGGCGTCACCGTGTTTTTCTGGGGCCAAGGGACATTTTAGGCACCAAGGAGGGTTGGGGGAGTTCGAGGGTGGGCATTGGGTGTGGTGGGGTGGGGAGGGAGGGAGGGAAGGAGGGAGAGATGGCCTTGCCGGCCAGGTAGATGGACAGCATTCTGTCTGGGGCAGGCAGTGAGGTTCCTGGGGCCCATATTGGTGTTGTGACAGGCATGGGGTGATATGGCAAGTACCGTGGGGTGGGCCGCACTTGGGGAACATGGGACCGATGTTTGGTATCTGTCCCTCATTGCAGCCCGTCGGCTACACCTCTGGGCCCTGAGCAGCTGATCCAGAGTGACCCCTCCTTTTGGCTGCTGCTGCTGCTGCTGAATGCCTGGTCGGTCTGCAACAAAGCCCCCCTGATCCTAGACTCTATTCTGGGGAAGTGGGCCAACCTGGCATGCATCACTGAAACCTGGCTGACAGAAGAGGATGGTGTGCGGCTATCAGACATGTGCCCAGCCGGGTTCGGTATTTCGCACCAGCCAAGAGGGGAGGGGCGGGGCGGTGGCATTGCCATTGTGGCCAGAGAGTCACTGGGTGTTGCCAGAGCTTCAGCTCCGCAAGTTCCGGGTTGTGAGGCCCTGCTCCTGCGCCTGGGCCCTAAGGGTCAGTTGGGAAGCTTACTCCTGTACCTGCCCCCTTGCAAGACAATAGATTCCCTGCCTGGGCTCCTCGAGGCTGTCTCAATGTTGCCGTTGGAGTTCCCTGGACTTATGATCCTAGGAGACTTCAATTTGCCTTCATGGGGGGCTGGCTCCAAGGTAGCGCGGGAGTTCATGGCTTCTATAGCAGCTGTAGGTCTGACTCTGGTAATGCAGGGCCCGACCAGGAGCAGTGGTTACATGCTGGACCTAGTCTTCTTGTCGGAGCAGTGGCAGAGTGATCTGAGATTACAGAAATTAGACCTTGCACCTGTGCCATGGTCAGATCACTACCTGGTGGTGACTCTGGACTTTCTGGGGGTGATGTTTCTCCGTAGCAGGGAGGCAGGGCCAGCTAGATTGGCCCCTCTCCTGGTGACTGTTGGATCCGGATAGATTCCAAAGGGAACTGGGGTGTTTTCCTCTGGATCGGCAACACAATTTGCCTGAGGCTCTTGTTGACCTCTGGAATGAGGGGGTGGCAGCGGCCTTGGACGTAATCACGCCACTACGGCCTCTCCGCACTTGTGGGCTCCGCTCAGCCCCATGGTTCACGGAGGAATTGAGGGAGCTCAAAAGGGCAAAGAGACACCAAGAGCACTGCTGGGTGAAGACCCGGAGTGAGTCCAACCGAACACTTGTTAGAGCCACTATTAGAGCCTGTCTTGTGGCGATGGAGGTGGTAAAATGTCAATACTTCACCGCCCTTATTGCCTCTGCAGATAATCGCCCAGCGACCCTGTTCCAGGTGACTAGGTCCCTCCTCGGTAGAGAGGGGGCCGGGTCCTGGTTGGCAGGGGTCTGCTGGGGTTTTCGCTGATTATCTGGATCGCAGTCTATCCATGTTATCTGGGATCAGTTCAATCCAGTTGTCCCGGAGGAAGTGGACAGGCTCCTGGGATCTGTTTGTGCCACTGTTTGTGCATTACATCCATGCCCCGCCTGGTTAGTTAAAACTACCAGGGCAGTGATAGGCAGCTGGGTCAGAGTGATTGTGAACTCTTCTTTGTGGGAGGGGGTCTTCCCAGCAGCATTGAAACATGCCTTGGTGCACCCCCTCCTGAAAAAGGCATTGCTTGACCCTACAGCATTCGCCAACTATTGGCCTGTATCCAACCTTCCCTTCTTGGGGAAGGTTCTGGAGAAGGCAGTGGCACGTCAGCTGCAGGGGGTACTGGATGAAGCGGATTATCTGGACCCTTTTCAGTCAGGATTCAGACCCAGATATGGTACTGAGACTGCTTTGGTTGCGCTGTTGGATGATCTCTGGTGAGAGTAGGATGGAGGCCATCCCTCCGTCCTTGCTCTCCTTGACCTCTCAGTGGCCTTTGATACCATTAACCACGGCATCCTTCTGGAACGGCTTCGAGGATTGGGGATACAGGGCACTGTGTGGACCTGGTTTTCCTCATTTCTGAAGGGCCGGACCCAGTTAGTGTGGTTGGAGAGTGAAAGGTCCAGCCCTAGGCCCTTCCAATACAGGGTGCCTCAGGGCTTGGTACTCTCGCCTCTCCTATTTAACATCCACATGAAACCGATGGGTGAGATCATCCGTTCCCACAGGGTGCGGTACCATCAGTATGCCGATGATACTCAGTTGTACATCTCGGCCCGTGGTGATCTAAGCGATGCAGTGGAAGTCCTATCAGGTGTCTGGAGGCTATTAGGGTCTGGATGGGGGACAACGGGCTACAACTGAATCCTGGCAGGACTGAGTGGCTGTGGGTCAGGGGCCCCACGTTATCCCAGGAGCTACCATCTTTGGAGCTGGATGGGGCTTTTTTGCCACCCAGTGCATAATCTGGGGGTCCTCCTGGACTCACAACTCCTGCTCAATGAGCAGGTGGCAGTCGTGGCTAGGAGGGCTTTTGCACAACTTCATGTCATCCGCTAATTACGCCCGCTCCTGGATCGGGACTCCTTGCTTATGGTCACACACGCTCTGGTCACCTCCATCCTGGATTATTGTAATGCGCTCTACATGGGGCTGCCCTTGATGACCATTCGGAGGCTGCAGCTGGTTCAGCTGCCCGTGTAGTGACTGGCATTATGCCTATGCCTCACCCCTGCTCCGGGAGCTGCATTGGTTGCCAGTGTGCCTCCGGGTACAATTCAAGGTGCTGGTAATGACCTTTAAAGCCCTACATTGTAGTGGGCCAGGATACCTAAGAGACCGCATCACCCCAAGGACATCTGCCCTTCCGACTAGAGCGGACCGGAGGGGCTCTTTAAAAATACCAACTGCTAGAGAGGCTCTTTGCCTCTCTAGCAGTAGAAGAAGAGCCTTTTTGGTGCCTATGGAACCTCTTGCCACTTGAGCTGCATCTCCAGATGGAGCTGCTGCCCTTCAGGAAAGAGATGAAAACCTGGCTGGCAGGGCAGGTGTGGGGCGGTGGAGGGGAAGCACCACCACCATCACCCAGCTCATTTAGAGCAGAATCACTCATGCTTTTAAAAGTGTTTAACTAGATTTTTAATTGGTGTGGGTGGGAGGTAGTTTTCAGTGTTTTTAGGAATTTTAAGGGTTTCTGGAGTTTGGAATTGGAATATAAGTGTCTAGAATCCAAAAGCCCCAGCTTCCAAAAACTCAATTGGGTATAAGGGTTTTGGAAATATATATTGGACCACACCACATAAATACATATAAACTTGGGACACAACAGTAATGCTCTAATCTGAAGATGCAGAAGTGGCAGGTGTTGGTTAGAAGCTGGTCTCCCCCCCCCCCAACCTCTCCAAGGTTAGGGTTAACCTTCACTACAGTGGGATCCAGACAGTGCTTGGGTGGGTGTGGGGGGTGGGCAGTCCAAAAGGCCCACAGTGCAAGCTCTTCCATTCTGCTGTAGGAGTGTAAAACATACGCTGTATGCAAATCACACACTACAGTATTGGTTAATGTATGCCCATGCCATGTATAATTACTATTTTTAATACCTAGCCCTGGTTTTCCCTTCGAATAAAAGACTCACTCCAAGCAGCATTCAGAATGTGTCATTTTTCTAAAAACCATCATTAATACTGAACTGAATCTCATTACTTATCTCCACCAGCACTGAGTCCCATGGGGATGCTCGTAGGGGTGCATCGCCACCTTTCAGGAAGTCAACGCTTGCGTTTCTCACTTTGCACCAATGCTGCGATCTGGTGGGAACAGAAAGGGCCAACTTCTAAACTAGGATCCAGAGAGAGGATCTAGGGTCTAAGACGAGACTCCAGAAAAAGAGAGAGAGAGAGACAGCTGAGATAAAAAATATACATATGCTGGACACCCATCTCAAAGGTTTAAAGTTTAGTCAAAGGTTTCTGGGACATTATCAACATTTGACACACCACAATGTATAGATGGTTATAGGGCTGCAATTTACCATTCCGCCTTTACAGAAGAAACCTTAATGATTCTCACCCATAGCCTCAGGCTACCTCATAGAGCCAAGGAAAGACATGGTGCTTTGCCTGGGTCACCCACACCATTGTCTACTTTCACACAGCATGGTCAATAGGTCCTTAAGTCTGAAGGGCAAACAAGGTTAACAAATGTGTAATGCCACAATGTTTGTTTTGCGTCCATCTAAAACTTCACAACATATGTTATTACCAGTTGTAAAAAGCCACATTGATTTGTAAACTTATCTGCTATACCAGTGATGGCAAACCTTTTAGAGACCAAGTGCCCAAGAAGGAGGAGGCGGCGCTTGGGCAGGCCCAACATATGCCCACACACCTATGTGATGTCGCTGACGCACCTTCAGCAAAGTCACGTGGGTGCGCTGCCCCTCCCCCTGCAGGTGCTCCCCCCACACAGGTGCACTCAACTCCTAGGAGGGGGTGAGTGGGGCGCATGTCTTGTCACCTTACCTTGATCCACCACTGCCTCCCAGGCAGGATTTCAGCTTCCCCTCTTGCCTCCCCTTTGGCAGAGGAAGAGGGGTGGGGATGGGGAAGCACCACGGCCATTGGAGCCAGCCAGCTGGTGAGGCAGGGCTTCCCCTTGACGGTGCTTTCCCCTCTGTGTGCCACTTCTGGCATGTGTGCCATAGGTTCACCACCACTGTGCTATACTAACCAATCCCTGCGCACCTCTCTACCTGATGTGCATAAATTGATGCCATGAAGTCTCACTCTTATGTCTGACTAAGTGGACTTGATCCATGAAAGCTAACATAATACAGCATATCAGAAAGTGTTTTTTTTTAAAAAAAAAAAACAGTAACATTGTGGCAGTTTAAAGACTAACTGCTGTATTACTGATGTGTTGTTGTTTTGTTTTCTCTCTGATATGCTTGAAACACAAACTAACATGGCTAATATTAAAAAAATAACAATAATTCAGAGTACTGGTAGGTCTCCTACCCAGGGGCCAAGTCATTTTCTGCTTTAGGGGAAAAGAAAACAGTCCACCTGGCATGTCTAGCAGGACGTTGGGGCCAAAAGGAGACACAGACTCCTACTACACCACATGCTTTTTAACTACTCCAGGCTCACTCCTCTTTGGGGAGGACGTGGCAGCAGATTCTGAAAAAGGGTCTCGAGAGGATCTCCTTCATGAACGAGAGCCAATTCCCCCCAGTTGCAGGCACTCTGGAAGAGCAACAGATCAGGGATCACATTCCTGGGACACTGTGTGATTTTCCGACCCAGGGAAAGTAAAAAAGAAACTACTGTGTTGATCTCCAGCCAGTCCTCATCCCAGTCTGTGGAGAACCACCACTTCCCCCCAACTGAATGGTCCCTAAACTCAGTGCCTGGCTTAATTCAGATTTCCTGCCTGCTCCCCTCTGAACCTGGCTCAACCCTGGCTTGCAGAGTCCGGACTCCAGAGATGGGATGGTGGCCTTCTGAAGCAAGCGCAAGAGGACTCTTTTTTGCCATTTATGTGCCACATGGAAAAGTCAGGAAACATCTGCCAGAATCCTACCAGCACTTGCATAAAGTTTTCATCGCTTGCAGGAGCCAATTGTAGCTCACTGATAAAATACCAAAGTGCATCTCAGTTGTGTAACTGGGGTGTGTGATGAGGAACACAACCAAGGTGGAAGCATTGTCAATGAGCCACAATTCACTGTGGGAAGTTACGCTAACCTAACATGAATGCCAACCCACCTTTGCCTGTTATTCCTCAAGTGCCGTAGCCAATTCCAAATATTGGCTCTCCTCATGGTGATCAGCCATGAAGATTGTCCTGGGAGTAATATAATGCAGTGGCCTTCCGCATCGCAGCATGACACCTGTAGTACCACCGATCCAGTTCTGCGAGTCAGTTTCTGGTCCTGAGTCCTTTTGGCATGCAAAGTCCTCCTCCTCCTCCTCAGCCCCAGGCCAGGATGGATGAAGCTGCTGCCCTCCCTCAAGAGGGATTCAAGTGGGACCATTTAATTCATGTGGGGACACTCACCCTTCCCTCCCTGTGGGTTTACTTTATTTATTACCATAGCAGGATAACCTGGCCAGCTCTTGTCCATGAAGACAAAAACATTATCATTGCAAGAAGTATGACTTACACAACAAGAACAAAAATCTGGGTTTGTTCTCATACAATTCTGTTTAATGCATTCTCCCAAAGATCAAATTATCCTATGCCTTCATTTGGTATTTAAATAAAAAACACTTATAGAAAACAAATAGTGGGCCCCAACACATCACTTTCTAATTCTTCCTAAAACAATCGTCCTGCGTGGTGAGGTGGTGTTACGGAGTTAGCATTTGCTAGCAGTTACCCTGCGGCTAGTGGGGGTGGAGGTGGGGGTGGGATCCTGCAGTTCCATCTCAAGGGAACGGGGTTTTCCAAGTCTTGGGGGGGGGGAGAAAGTCACACACACCCCTGGGCCTTTCTCCTTTAGAAGGAGACACAAGCCCTCTCCAGGCTGCCCCTTCTCTAGGGGGGGGGGCAGGGGGGGCAGGTTGTGCTGCTCCTCCTCCTCCTCCTCCCAAGGGTCTCACAGCAGTCACTCCCCCCACTTGCTAACAAGTGCCTCTAAGTTCTTCCTGTGGCTAATCCTCATTTGGAGAAGGGACACAGGTGGCATCTCAACTCATCCGCTTGAAGAGCCACAGCAGCGGCAGAGGAACAGTGCTCACTAGGAGTGAAAGGCTGGCGCTTACTGGACGCACCAACTCAGGGGTGCCCAAACTACAGCCCATCGTGCACCTCTGGTTTAAGCAGAGAAAATTGCAGTTTAAAAACTATCTCCTACTTTTGCCAAAAAAATAAGATTGCAAGGCGTGTTTTACTTCTGCTTCCGGTGGGAAGAACCACCCCGTAACTGGCCCACTGAACCATGCGACCAGCCCGCAGCTCAAAAGGTTTGGGCACCCACTGCTTATTCTCCCAGCTTGCCCTTGGCACAGCAAATTCCTCTCCTTCAAGGTAAGGCACAGATGCCATCGGCAGGCCAAATGGCTTATGGGACAGCAGGCACATCATTAACACAGGCAACAAGATTTCACAGAGCAGGTACAGAGATGAAATCTCAACCCCAATTCTTCTCATCATTTCAAGGCAATTGCACCACCTCAGAAGGAATTTCCTCTGGTTAAAAGCACCCCAAAAGGTGTGGGAATTTCCCTGAATTAAAAAAAAGTGTTTAAAAAACTCTTTAACACTTTATCTCTTTAAGAGTTTTTTTAGATCACAACAGCCGTTCCTCTGTGCATGTGATTAGGAGCTGAGCTTTGTAAAGGCAGGCAACGGCTAAGAGGGTGACGCGCAGCTGCAACAGGATGGCTTGGGATGGCACTGAGGGGCGCAGCAGGGCTCCAAAGTGGCATCGATGCCTCGTCCCGGCTGACTCTCCCCAAACTCCATCTGCTCATCAAACATGGCCTTCTGCAGGTGGACTTGCTTGAGGACAGCCAGGAGGTCGGGCGCCACAGAACCTCCCTGGAGCAGGTTGTAGTTCTCAGCAGGGTCCGACTCCAGGTCAAAGAGCAGCGGGGGCTCGTGGGCGGTAAGAAGGGCCGTCCCTTGGCAGGCGGGGTCTGGGGTTGTCCCACTGTGGAAGGCACCTAGAGGAAGGAAATGGGAGGGAGAGGAGGAATGAGAACCACAAACGATGGAGGTGGGAAGGAGCCCTTCTGAGGCCATCTAGTCCAGTCCCCGGCCTTTCAAGGCAAGGATCCCAAACAAAGCAGAACTGGCAGAGGGTTGCTTTCCAATGTGCTCTTGAAGGCCTCCAACCTCAGGGAGCTCCCCACCCCCCCACCCCCCAAAAAAGGCATGGGTCCTCTTCTCTTCACAGTTATTACAAAGTGGCTTCCAGTAGTTTCAGCCCATCATTACACACCCTGCATGCTAGGATGAGCAGATTGTGCCCCTCCTCTTTATTTGAAAAGTGCTATCATCATCATCATATCTCCTTTCTATCTCCTTTTCTCCATGCTAAACATGCCCAGGTCCTCCAGTTGTCTTTCCTCCCTAGGGCTTGGCTTCCAGTCCCCCAATCATCCTCTGAACTTCTTCTCATTTGCTAGCATCCTTCTTAAGGTGCGAAGTCCAGAACTGAATACAGTACTCCAGAGGGGTGTCTAACTAGACCCAGATAGAGGGGGACTAGTAGTTACTCATGAGTTTTGGAAATTAGATTTCTGTTAATACAGCCAAAAATAGGATTGGTCTTTTTTGCAACCAAAATAAAGACGGAAAGGGAGGAGGAGGAAGGAAGGAAGGAAGGGGGAGGCAGGGAGCCCAGTCTGAGGAAGGAGGCGGAAGACTCACCTTGAGTGAAGAAGTGGGCTTTGTACTTCTTGTAGCGGACAGCAAAGACCCCCAGCAACTGGTTGGGGGCAGGTGGGTAGTAGAACATGGTCTGGCGAGGGCTCTGCAGAAAAAGGAAAGAGAGGGCAGGCAATTGGGGGGGGGGTCAGAGGGGTCAGAAAGGAGAATGTGGGTTGCACCTTCTCCTCCTCCATCTCTTCCACCCCTCTTGGCATGTCTCCCTTGAGCCATCTCTTGCACCAACCCTGGAGGCCACCTTCTCCCTTTGAATTTTAATCTATGACCCCAAACCTCTGGCCACCCACATCTCTTGCTCATTCCACACCTGCTGCTTCTCATCCCAGTGCTCCTTTGCAGGTGGCATGAGGAGAGCTCAGGAAGTTTCCTGCCTGGAGTGTAACTCCTAAAAAGAGAGGAACTCCCCCAATGTATCCCAAGTCAACAGCAAACAAACATCGCAAAACCAAAACAACACAGTCTTCCTTCTTCCTGCCTCTGGGGCCACCCGAGCTTATTTGCATGTGTTAGGGCCTTTGTTTGCTCTGGCCTTCTCTTTCTCTTGCTTCTGGGAGAGGAAAGGTGTCCTTTTGAGCATCTCCATCTTCCAGGCCTCGTGGCTGGAAGAAAGGCCACCTTTACTTGCTTCTGTCTAAGCTAACTCACCTGGATTCCTTGCCTACTTTATGACCTGATTCAACTTCACCAAGAGCATATGTATCTTTGGACCTCATTTTGTGAGTACATGCTATTTTTCTTTCTCTCAAGTATCTAGTCCAAGTGTGTTTATTAGCTGGACTAAAAAAGGTGAGAACTGGGAGACTTGCATTCTAACCTGAAATTGCCTAACACCTGCCCAGCTTTGCTGTGCAGCTGCTATAAGTAACACATCTCACACCTCATTCTCCCTTTGCAACCTGCAGTGTAAAGCACTCTTTGTGGATCAGCCATTGCATCTTCTTCGGCTTCTGTGAAAAGCTTGTTAGGTTGCTTTACTGTATGGGACCAAAGACAACAGAACAGCCGAAGGGTTGGCTTAACACAGGTTTATTGCATGATGATCCGGTGGAGCATGAGGTAATGGCGGTGATACATCTCTATATATACAGTAGCATTATACATTTGAATCTTGTAGCACGGTAGCTCATTGGCTGCTACCGGCGTGGCCTCGCCCAGGCACGCCTCTCTTCAGTAGTTCTTTCTCCTGCTGCTGAATGCGGGGAAGGTTTTCCCGCGGCTGTCCGTGATTGAGCAATGTGAACCATGTGAGACTGAACGCTCGCAGCTGCCCTCTATGGGCTGCTTGCTCGCGTTCCTTTACAGCTGAGATACATTGTAATTGGAGTGGTTACATTCTTATCTTACAGTACAATGAGCATGCATACATAACATCCCTCCCCCCTAGGATGGGACGAAGTCCCGCAACCATTGTGGCTTGCCGCACGTGCGCTTGGGGCGTGCTTGCGCCTGACCTAGTACCGGAGAGCCTGTGATCCCTGACTCCGTGGGTGCTTGTCCTGCAACGGGAAACGGGGATTCGTTAGTTGCTCTGTGGGGCGTCCGTGCCTGCCTTGCGCTGGGGGATGGGAATGGAATGAACAGCTGGGATGTGAACCCCTGCCTGCTGCTCTCGGACCCCGGGGACCCTCCTATTGTGAACCGCGGGACCGATGAGGATGCCCTTGTGGTTCTGCTACCTTCTGTTCCCCGCTCGGGGGACCTTGAGACTGTGGTGGGCGGACTCGCCGTCGCCTCCTGTCTTGGGGGTGTCGGTCTCCGGGAAATTGGTGCTATGTTGCATTCTAACTCACAGGGGCTACTGGGACTGGAAGTACCAGGGGCTGAACTGAAACCCCTCTTTTCGCTAGGACGGGTGGGGGACCACTCCGCTAACTCCCCCTGGTACTGTAAATCAAGGTCTAAACTTCTTGGGGAATCTGTGTTTTGGGGACGCTTCCGGGGGTTGTGTGTGAGATCGGGGCTCTTCCTTTCCGCCGCAAACTCCCGCAAAAGATCTCTGAGGATCGATTCCCTTTCCTCCCCCCTTGGTGGGGACCCATGTCCCCCTTTTTCTCCCCCTTGGGCTAAGCGGGTGGGGGAGTACCCTAACGCTGATTCGTGGCTATTTTCGTCTTCGTCCTGTTCTCCGGGGATCCTGCGCCTGAGTTGATCCGCGTGCCGCCTCCACAGGAGGCCTGTATTGGTCTCCACGCGGTATGAAACGGGGCCAGTTTGTTCTATTACAGTGCCCGGCACCCAGGCTGGCCCCGCGTTGGCGTAGTTCCTGCAATGCACCGGGGCGCCTACGCTGAAACTCTTTGCGGGTTCCACCCCTACGTTCCGCCCTTTGTCCTCTACTCTCGTGGGGTCTAGCTTGGAGATTACCGTGGCCAGCTTCCTGCGCATTAACAGCTCCGCGGGGGAGTACCCTGACGCCAATGGGGTGACCCTGTACCTTAGCAGGAATTGGCACAGTTGTAAGTTAAGATCTCCGGGCCCCATGCGCCGCAGCGCGTCCTTAGTGGTGCGCACGAGGCGCTCTACTTGGCCGTTGGTGGCCGGGTGGAAAGGGGCGGAGGTGATGTGCCGAATTGCGTTGAGATCCATGAATGCCCTGAACTCGGCGGACGTGAAACAGCTAGCGTTATCGCTGACGAGGGTGTCGGGTAAACCGAACGTGGAAAAGACCCTCCGTAACTGTTTAATTGTTGTGGCCGAGGAGGTGCTCGAGACTGGAATGACCTCCAACCACTTGGAGAACGCGTCCACCACAAGGAGGAAAAGTGTTCCCCTGAACGGGCCAGCAAAGTCTACGTGAACCCGGGACCAGGGGCCCCTTGCTGCGTCCCACTCCCTATGTGGCAGGCGAGCCTCTTCTGGCCTGGAGCTTTGGCACGCTTTGCAAGTGCCGACCATGTGCTCGATGTCGGCGTCTAGCTGGGGCCACCAAAAGTAACTGCGGGCTAGTGCCTTAGAGCGGACGATCCCGGGGTGGCTGACGTGCAGCAGTTTAAGCACCCTCGGCCGGAGGGACGTGGGGATCACTACCCGCTGTCCCCACAAAAGGCAACCCCTCTCTAGGGACAATTCTAATTTCTTTTTGAAAAATGTGTCGAATTCCGCTGCTGGGGAAGACACGGGCCACCCTTTCTGTACCCAGGAGCAAACTGTAGCTAACGTTTTGTCCTTACCGGTCGCTTTGGCGATGTCGGCCGGTACTACTGGGGGGGAGTCTAGGACCTCTATCATTAAGACCTGGTGGTCCCTCTCTTCCTCGCCCACGTGGCAGCAATCCCGGGGAATGGGGGACCTCGACAGGGCATCCGCATGGCTGATCTCCTTCCCGGGCCGGTACACCAACGCGTGCTGATACGCGTTGAGAAAAATGGCCCACCTGAGCATTCTCGGGGACAGGATTTGGGGTGTGGGCTTATCTGCGGTGAAAATGCCTAGCAAGGGCTTATGGTCGGTCACTATGGTGAAGGGGCGGCCATACACAAAATCATGAAATTTCTTGGTCCCCGCAATTATCGCTAGTGCTTCCCTGTCTGTCTGGGCGTAGTTTCTCTCCGCTTGGGACAAGGACCTAGAGTAGAACGCTATCGGGGCCTCCCTCCCGTTCTCCAGCACGTGGCATAACACCGCCCCCACCCCCACCGGGGATGCATCGCATATCAGGACCACTGGGCGTTTGGGATTGAAGTGGGTCAGTACAGCATCTGATGCCAGGAGTCGCTTCAGGTCATTGAAAGCCTTCTCATGGTCGTCGCCCCACTTCCATGCCTCGTCCTTTTTTAACAATTTGTGTAGCGGTTCCGCCACGGCTGCCTTCCGAGGAAGGAAGGAGTGGTAGAAGTTGAGCAGCCCAAGGAACGACTGCAGCTCGGGCTTGGAGGTGGGGCGAGGGGCCTTCTTGATGGCGGCCACCTTGGATTGGGATGGCCTTATTCCCTCGGGAGTAACACGGAACCCTAGGAACTCAACCTCAGTTGCGAAGAAAACGCATTTGTCTTTCCGCAACCGCAACCCCGCCTTTTCGAATTTTGCCAGGACCTTTCCCAACCTTTCTGCTAATTCGGCCCGGCTCCCCCTGTAATCAATACGTCATCAAAGTAGGGTAACACCCCCTCTAACCCCTTCAGGAGGCGTTCCACGAGTGACTGGAAGATCCCGGGCGCCGAATTCACGCCGAATTGGAGGCGCGTTACCTGGAACGCCCCTTTGTGGGTGACTATGGTCTGCGCAGCAGCTGCGGCGGGGGTCACCGGGAGTTGCTGGTAGGCTTGGGCCAGGTCAAGTTTAGCGAAACACCTCCCCCCGTGTAACCTGGCCAACAAGTGGCTGACTACCGGCACCGGATACGCATTAGGGCGGATCGCCTTATTGATGGTGCACTTGTAGTCAGCGCATATGCGGACCTCCCCGTTGGCCTTGAGCGCTGTTACAATTGGAGTTTCCCACTCCGCAGAATCAACAGGAACAAGAATCCCCTGGCCCACCAATTTGTCCAACTCCGCCTCTATTTTGTCCTTTAGTGCGAAAGGCACTCTGCGCGGTTTAAGTCTGATTGGACGTACTCCAGGGTCCAGGTCGAAAGTCACTGGGGGGCCCTTGAATTTTCCGAGTCCCTTTTTGAAAACCTCGGGGTGCGCATCGCACACGCTCTGTATTGGATCAGTCCCGGCGGCGTGTACTCCCACGGCGTGCACCCCCCCAATGAACAACCCCAGGGGCTGGAACCATTGAGTCCCGAGGAGGCTGCATTTACCTCCCTTGAGGACGACTAGGGGAAGCGTTGCGGCGTGCTTTTTAAACTGGACCTGGAACTTCCCAACCCCCAACACCGGGATGCGGTTCCCTTGCACGTCCTTCAGCGTGGACCTCAACGCCTTGAGTTTGGGCCGCACGTGGGGGGCAATTTTCAGGAACTCTCCCTGGGAAATTATAGAGTATGAGGAACCCGAGTCCACCTCCATCCTAACAGGGGCCCCTTGTATTACTACCTCAACGAAGTATCGGGGGTGCTCCGTGGATACGCTGAAAACCGGAGCGTCGTCCTCACTGTCGTCGGAGATGCGCCGTACTCCGTCCCGCTTCCTCGTGGTCCGGGTGCCGTCCTTGGGCCTCGTGGTGCGGTCCTGCCTCGCCGATTGGTCTGGGGAACTCCTCTTGGCCTCGCACCGTTTTCGGCAGACCTTGGCGATGTGCCCGCGCCGGCCGCAGTTGTGGCACTCGGCCTTGCGGAACGGGCATTTGGCGCGGGCGTGGGCGGCGCCGCAGCCGTCGCAGCGCCAGCCTTCCTTCTGGACCTTCCAGACATCCTCGTCGCCGCCGCTCTCCGCGGACGAGTTCGAAACTTGCCGGGCCGCGCGCACCGAGCTCTCTGCCTTGGCGGGTTTCGGGCGCCAGTCCTGGAGCTCTTGCACCCCGGCCGTCGTGGCTTCCGCGGCCTGTGCCGTGTCGAGGACTTGCTGCCACGTGGGAGGCGGCTCCTGTCTCATCAGCGCGCGCTGAGTCTCGGTGTCCCTCAGGCCGCAGAGCAGGCAGTCTCGGAGGGTGACTTCTGGGGTCTCCCACTTGCATGGGCCAGCGGCCAGCCGCAGGGCCGCGGCGAACTCAGCGACCGATTCCCCGGGCGCCTGGACTCGCCTCCAGAACGCGCTCCAAGCGGGGAACATCGCTATCGCGGGCCGGAGGTGGGTGCGCAACACCGCCAGGAGCTCTTTGGCTTTGAAGTCGCTCACCCTCCTCGGCGCAATCAGGTCCACCAAGGTCCTCTTGGTCTCGTGCCCGAGCATGCGGACGAAGATGGCGCTCTTCTTGTCCTCATCTGAGACTTCGAGCTCCACCAGCGCTCCATTGAAGTCTATCTCAAACAGCTCCAAGTCTCCCGGCTTCCTGATCTCGTAGCCGGCGCATGTCTTGGTCCTGTGGGCAGCCATAATCCCACCTTCGTCGCCAGTTTACTGTATGGGACCAAAGGCAACAGAACAGCCGAAGGGTTGGCTTAACACAGGTTTATTGCATGATGATCCGGTGGAGCATGAGGTAATGGCGGTGATACATCTCTATATATACAGTAGCATTATACATTTGAATCTTGTAGCACGGTAGCTCATTGGCTGCTACCGGCGTGGCCTCGCCCAGGCACGCCTCTCTTCAGTAGTTCTTTCTCCTGCTGCTGAATGCGGGGAAGGTTTTCCCGCGGCTGTCCGTGATTGAGCAATGTGAACCATGTGAGACTGAACGCTCGCAGCTGCCCTCTATGGGCTGCTTGCTCGCGTTCCTTTACAGCTGAGATACATTGTAATTGGAGTGGTTACATTCTTATCTTACAGTACAATGAGCATGCATACATAACAGTTGCCTTGTAGGGTTACTGCAGAGAGGGAAAAGGGCTCCCCCAGCCATGTGCCATTGTGGAGCAATGAATGCCAGAGAGAACTGTCCTGAAATTCTGTCCACCCCACACCCTCAGCTCAGCCACTCTACAGCATGCTTTGTGGCTTGAGTGGGACAGAGCCGCCGCATGCGCCCCCCTGCCCTCTCCATCATCCCTCTCCTCAACCTCCTCCATCTGTTTGTGCAAAACCCTCTCCCACCCCTGACCCCTAGTTTGGACACTGCACAGAGTCACATTGGGCCAGTTCTCACTGCTGGACCTGGAGGGAATAGTTGGCCACCAATGCTGCAGATGGACCAGGCCAGTTGGAGACCATGGGTGTGGAACTGGCCAGAGTCGAGAGGGGGGCACCCTATGGAGACAATACTTATCCGGGTGGGGAATCCAGCCCAGAGGCTCACCTTTCCAGTTCCAAAGAGGACAGGGCTGATGTCGTAGCCATCCAGGGTGATGTTAGGAAGGGGCACTCCCGCCAGAGATGCCACCGTCGGAAGGATGTCCAGGGTGCTGGCCAGTTCATGGGTCACACCTGGTCCCAGAGACAGGAAGAAAGGGACAGGCATATGATGAGTCTCTTTCTCCACCCCCAAATGATGCAAATAAAACCCACTGAACCACAGACCTACTTTAAGGTTCACCAAGACACCACCTTCTCCCTCTTAACTTTTAATTCAGAGACTCACCCAGAGGAAAGGGGAACAGGGTGAGCCCCAACCCCTCACTCTGCAGAGATGCAAAACATTTCCCCCAAATGAGAGGAAGCTGGGAAAGACAGCCTGCTTCCAATGTTGTTCTTCAGTCGAGTCCGACCCTTTGTGACCCCATGGACTACCGCTCACCTGGCTCCTCTGTCATCCTCCATAGTTTGCCCAGATCTATGACCACTGTGTCAACAATATCATCTAGCCATTTCATCCTCTGCCTCCCCCTTCTCCTTTTGCCTTCAATCTTTCCCAGCATCAGGGCCTTCTCCAGGGAGTCCTCTCTTCTCCTTTTGTGGCCAAAGTTCTTCAGCTTCAGCACCTGTCCTTCCAAGGAGCAGTCAAAGTGGATTCCCTTCCAGATGGACTGGTTTGATCTCCTTGTAGTCCAGGGGATGGACTCTCAAGAGTCTCCTCCAGCACCACAGAGTTCAAAGGCGTCTATTCTTCTGCACTCAGTCTTCTTTATGGTCCAGCTCTCACAGCCGTACATCACTCCTGGGAAGACCATTGCTTTAACTATGCGGACTTTGGTTGGCAGGGGGATGTCTCTACTTTTCATGATGCTGCCTAGGTTTGCCATAGTTTGCCTCCCTAGGAGTAAGCTTCTTTTTATTTCATGGCTGCAGTCACCATCTGCAGTGATCTTGGGTCCGAAGAAGGTGAAGCCTGTCACTGCTTCCATGTCTTTCCTATTTATTTATTTAATTAATTTATTTATTTTGGGATCTATACCCCGGCCTATTCAGCGCAAGGCCAACTCAGGGCGGCATTACAACATATTAAATACAATGTAACAATACAAAAATGCAATTGGAAAAAAACCCAACATATGAAAATTACACATTAGGGGGAAAAGTACAATAATCCAAAGGTGGGAGGAGAGGGGGTCAGAGCCCTCAAACAGAGTTAACAAGGAGCGGGCTCAACAACCACATCGGAGCCAAACTCCAAGTCCTCAGCCGCATCGACAGAGCGAGGACTCCCGCGGCCAAAACCAGACCGGGGAAGAGGGCTGAGGCAAGGCAACGGCGGCGGCCAACTTCAAAGTCTTTTGCCATGCCGGGAGCCCAGGTGTTCGCTCTCCCCCGCGGCAAATGCCAGACTGGGGAAGAGGGCTGAGGCAAGGTGAGGCCCGGCCGGAGGGAGGTGGGGCCGGTGGCCGCAGCTGACTCCCATCCCGGGCGATGGCAGGGGCCCAGGAGAGTCACGGCGAGGCTTTCCTTTCTATTTCCTGGGGAGTGGTGGGGCCAGAGTCTTGGGTTTTGTTTTTTTGATGTTGAGTCTCAGGCCAGCTTTTGCACTCTCCTCTATCACCCTCATCAAGGTCTTCTTCACTTTCTGCCATTAGGGTAGTATCATCTGCATATCTCAGGTTGATGTTTCTCCCAGCAATCTTAACCCCAGTCTGTGATTCCTTATAGCCCTGCCTTGTGCATGATGTACTCTGCGTATAGGGAACCCCGAAGGAATGCTCCCAACATGAACCAAAGAGAAGTATTGTACAAAGTATTGTATCTGAGTTGGGGCTTTATTTTTGTTTGCAATACTTATTGCAACATTGTACAGATATGATTTTTTACATTGTTGAGCTTGTGTTGTAAGCTGCTTTGAGCACACTAAGTGGACAAGTGGCATATAAAACAAAATAAACAGGAATGATGGTGATGTTCTGTATCTCCCCCCACCCCCACCCCCGCAAATCTGGGACATACTTCTGCACAGCAGAAAAGATTCTGGTGCTTTCACAATGTGGACACATGCACAGCTATCCTCTGAACAGAGGACTAGCAGCCTTGCAGTTGTGGGAAATCTGATGTCTCCCCGCCCCCCCCGTCCTTTCCAAGGCTGCTTTGACCCTTGGAACATCAATGATCAGTCTTACCTGGGGCAATGCGGCCCGGCCAGTAGGCCACCGTCGGTTCCCGCATCCCACCCTCATAGGTTGTTGCTTTGCCACATTTGAGCAGGCCAGAGCTGCCTCCTCGGGTCATGCGCATGGTTTCAGGGCTATAAATAAGAAGAAAGCAGTGAAGAGACTTCTGTTTGTAGCAGAGCCAGAGGATCTTAAACTTCAGTGTCCATCTCCCTCCAGCAGAACGGGGTCACCTAGCCCTACAACACCATCTCTTGGGACTTTCCCAGGATTTGCAAGCCGTGTTCTCTGCTCTAAAAGGCTGAAATCTCTCTCCTAAAACCTGAGGATTTGCCATAAGAGTTTTCAGGTACAATGCAATGGTTTACTTCGGGCCTTACATTTTCCCCCTTGGGTCTTGCCCACTCCTGAAATGCAGCCCCTGAGAGGCTCCATGAAGCTCACTCTGAAATGTTTGGGCCGATATTTAGGTCTGAGTCATTATTTTTGCCTGGGAAGCATGCTGAGCATGGAGGCAACTTCAGGAGGAACTTGCAAACAATTCAGATCTTAATAACTGTCACCCCCCAGTTTTAATTTTGCAACTACTACATTCACCAACAGAAACAACCCAGGACAAAACCAGAGATAGTGCTGGAAGATCTGAATCCCAAGTTGCAAGTGATTGACTCAGCTACTAGGAAAGAGAGGAGGATAAGCATGAAGCACATCATTGCTAACGAAGCAGCAAAACTCAGCAGTCACACCTAACGCAATGGCTGGCTACACCAAAGTTCCTTCAAGGAGGCAAGGGATGTGACTGGAGATCTCCAGGCAGGCAAGCAACCCTCCTTTCTTGGCCAAAAGGTGTGGAAGAAGACATAGGGATGGCTAGGCTGCACGTCTCCGGTACTGCCCGAATCGTCTCTCTTGTGAGCTCCATTCACCTTGAAGGCACACACACACCACACTTGACTCCTGAGCCAGACCTTGGGAGTCCCCAGTGGGGTCAGTGGGGTGGGACTCTCCTTCCGATCAAGAGTGTACTCACCCATTGTCGGCAGTGAAGAAGACCAGTGTGTTCTTCTCCACACCCGCGTCCTCCAGCGCTTGCATGATGTGACCTAGGGATCCATCCAGTTCTAGGAGAGAATCCCCAAAAGGCCCCCTGAGTGACTGTCCCGCGTACTCCTGGCTGGCAAACTGGGGGTAGTGGGTGTGCTGAGAAAGACAAAAGACATCCTTCGGTCAGTCAGAGCAGCTGCGGTCAGCCATGGCCTGGGAAAGGTCTTGGCTTCGGCTTCTTCCTCCTCCGGCTTCCTTTGAACAGTTTTTTCTCTCCCTGTAGTCAAGCCTCCTTTAGCAGACAATTAACTGCTAACTCATTGCTTTCTGGACATGGATCGTGTGACCAGGCCGATTTTATCCATAATGAAATCCTGACAAGGGCAAAAGATCCTCCATTCCCAAACTCCTTTCTATGGCTGGGGTGGGTGGGTGGGGACCCTAAAGTTTCCTAAGGACACAAGAAGGGGCAGCGGACTGGACACGGCAGGGGATAGCCTCAGGTCTGCTTTCGCCTCCCCCACAACATTGCATCAGCTCCTTCATGCAAAAAGTGGGTCTGCGAACAACCATTTTCCTACTCCGCAGAAGCTAGCCTGAGCATGGGAATGTTGTTTTTTTAAAAAGGACTACATACAGTTCTCTGCATCCCCTAGCCAGAACAGCAGGAGACTCTGGAGCGATGGTCCAGAGAATGGACTTCCTTCACCTCTGATCCTGCCCCGCCTGGTTGCACTCCATGGGGGAAATTGCAGTGGTTTCGTCACTAGAGCTCCTCCATCAGGCTTCTTTTTTGTAAGCCCGTTGGTCCTCCTACCAAACGAAGCTCCACCAACTGGGCAGTAGAGAGGGGCCAAGAATCTGCCTTCATGGCTCAGCCCAGCTCCCCATTGGCCGGCATTCAGCTGCGGCCTCAGCCCTCAAAGAACTCTGGCTGCCCAGGCAGTGGGTGAAGAACCCCTTACTCAAGAGAGCCTTGGAAGGGCCAGCAGCAAAGGAGGCCGTGGAGGAAAGTCACTGAAACCCTGGGCTAAGCCTGGCTTAGGAAAGGCAGCCAAGCTGACCACCGTTGGCCACGGCCTGGCGGCCAGAAAGAAGACGTCGGGTGCCAGTGGGTGGCTCCCAGCCTCCAGCCCTCTGGAAGGATGGAGCTCTGCCTGTGGTTTGAGAGTTGAAGTCCAGATCGTCTGGGTAGCCCAAGGCGGAGGAACGACTGCTTTGCAGGAGAAGGGTCCAGATTTCAGTTCAGGCCAGAGGCATGCTTCAGCACATTTACAGGGAGGTCCCCCATCCATCAGCGCAAGGCCACCCACTCACAGTGGCCTCCAGCCCCTGGCCCCCACGGGTCTGCTTCGGGCAGGGCAGAGAAGCAAGCCAGCTTTCCGCTTCGCAGGGAAAGCCTGAAGGATCTTAGATAACCAAAGTCCTTCAGGGGCTGCTTCTGGATCGGAGCTTAGAAGCCCCAAGCAACACCTATCTTCTGGGAAAGCCTCCTTTTGCATATGTGTGAGTGTGCTTGTATGTGTGCCTGTATGTGCAACAGGGATCCAGTGAGACTGCAGCTTTGTATGAAGCGGTCCTGGTTTAAGTCACTCACAGCTTCTCCGTTGAGGTCTGGAAATGCCCCTGCTAGAAACCCAGGAGAGGGAGGGCGAGAAGACACCTTCCTATGAAGGAAGGAGACCTGGTGGTGCAGGGGTTAAACAGCCAAAACATTGTGAGTTCGATCCTGACCAGGGATCAAGGTTGACTCAACCTCTTCCATCCTTCTGTGGTTGGTAAAATGCTAATTAGCTTGGGAACCACCCAGAGAGAGCACTAAGTGCTACGGGGTGGTATAAAAGTAGAATTGCTATAATAATAATAATAATAATAATAATAATAATAATAATAATAATAATAATAATAATAATAATAATAATAATAATAATAATAATAATAACCAGTGAGCCCAAAGCTCCCTGAATGAGCTAAGCAGAGTAAGGTTAGGTCAAGGTCAAGGTCTCCCTTGTTCAAAAGCCAGCCATATCTGACTCTAGGGTTCAGTGCTCCTCTCTGTTTATAGCCAAAGAGCCAGTGCTATCTGCTTCTGCAGATGTTTCCATGGTCATGTGGCAGGCATGACTAGACACCTGAGCGCACGGGACACTGTTTACCTTTCCCAACGAAGTGGTCCCCATCTATCTACTTGCCATGTCTTGCTTTCAAAGGACTAGGTTGGCAGGAGCTGGGATAGAGACGTTGGGAGCTCACTCCGCCATGCAGTGCCCAGGTATTGAACTCCCAACCTTTCAATCTTCAAGTTCAGCATCTTAACTACGAAGCCACTGTAGTCCCTGCCTAGAGTAAGGCCTCCCTGGTTACTCTTCCCAGCCCACTTTGAAAGGGAGACTCTGAGCCATTTCTGAGTGGTCCTTTCACAAGCATTCTTAACACCAGCCTTACCATACAATTCTTGCATTTTGCCCATTTAAACAAAAATCAAGTATTCAGCTTTTAAAATATTAACAAAAAGTAACAAAACAAATGTCGAAGAAGAAGGTGGTACCTTTTTTGGATCACTAAAATAATAATAATAATTGCAAGCTTTTGTGATGCAAGATCACTTCTACAGGAAAAGGTGATCATGAATCACAAAAGCTTGTAATGATTCTTTCATTTATTTTAGTGATCCAAAAAGTTATGTCCCCTTCTTCTTCTTCTTCTTCTTCTACTGCATTTGTTTTGTCTATGGCTGACATGGCTTATTTGTTTGTTTTATAAACAGTAACAACGGAGACCATCAGGAAACCAACAAGCAACTTTAGCAACCTTGTCACAGGGAAGTACAACACATGTCTCTCCAGAGGCTATAATGAGCATTAGGAAGAACATAGCTTCCCAAAGGTCACTTTCCAAGCTGAAATGGCCACAGGTTTAGGTCACAGAGCTGGAAACCACACAGGGCTGGTTATGCAGGTTTCAAGGTGATCATCCCACCCACCCCTACAATGAGAGTTCTCTCCCCAACCCAACTCCCCCCCCAAGACCCCCCACCCCTTTCATTTACATGGGAGGCATAATACAGGAAGAAAGGCTGCTGGCGTTTGACAGAGGCAAAGATGAAGTCCTTTGCAAAGGTGGTGTAGCGGGGCTGCAGTTTGGTGAAGGTCACAGGCTGCTCAAAGATGCTCTCATTCCAAAAAATGGGGACGGGGACCACACCCTGATCGCAGGTCCCAAAGCAACGCGTGTTTGGCGGGAAGCAGGTCAGGTTCTGGCAGGGTCCCTGCAAAGAGAAGGAGGGAGGGAGGGAGGGAGGGAGGGAGGAAAGGATGAGAAAGGCAGTGAAGAGACAGATGGAGACAATGCCCAAACCCACAGCTGGGTGCAAAAGCCATTCCTGCTCATCTGTCCAATCCAATACACTTTCAGAGGGGATCATTTGGGCATCCCTGAAGTCAAAGCCTGCATGCATCTGAAAGGGAGCAGCCCTTCCCTGACCATAACTAAACAAGGATCCTGAGAGATCAGAGCACGGATCCGGGCAACCCAGCAGTGGCCCTGGGGTGACACCCAAGTTGCACATGAGTTTTGGAACTGAAAACCAAATGAAACCCAACTGAAATATATCAGGCCCTATCAATATTCACTGGGACCGCTCAAGTGGTTAAAAGGTTGAACCTGATGACTGGAAGTGAAATCCTTCCCTCTCTTTGGCCACGATAAGGCTGGGGCAATGGTCTTCTGGTTTAAATGGGCAGATTCAGGGCTTTCCTCCCTATAGCGTTAAGGGCACTAACTCTAAACATTAACCATAATTGCAAATAGGACAAAACCCCGAGCAAATTTCACATTGTTCACCACACCCAAGTGGGTCCAACTCTTGCCTCAATTATGGTGCTACACCTTCCCGTTCTCTCTGTCTCGATGATGATGATGCCACATCTGATTCTGAATATTGGCGATCATCATGGTGATCAGCCATGAAGATTGTCCTGGGGACAATATAATGAAGTGGCCTTCCATTGGCCTTCCGCATCGCAGTGTGATACCCATAGTACCACCGATCCAGTTCTGTGAATCATTTTCTGGTCCTGAACCCTTTAGGCACACAAAGTCCTCTCTCTCTCTCTCTCTCTCTCTCTCACACACACACACACACAGAGTCAAGTGCCTCTTGCACATTTTGGATCCTCCTTTGCACCCACTGTCATGCCCACCTGCCCCCCCCCACTGCTTCTCACCTGGTCGTGTGAATAGGGCACCCCAAAGTAGTGGTCAAAGCCTTGCCGAGTGGGCAGGAATGTCCCATTGGGTCCCAGTCCAAGGTGCCACTTGCCCACCATGGCGGTGGCATAGCCCCGCTCCTTCAGCACTTCCGCCACAGTCACCTCCGCCAAAGGAAGGCCTCCCTTGGAGCCAGGGTAGAGCACGCCAGGGTAAATGCCGGAGCGTGTCTGGTAGCGTCCTGTCAACAGGGCTGCCCTGCAGGTAAGAAAGCAAGTAGGAAATCATGGTAGAGCTGACCTGGCCAAGGCCAGACAGTCAGCCACCATCCCCTCCTTCCCCTATAGAGCATGCAGGCCAGCCACCCAAAGGCCTGTGGGCCACAAAGGTTGGCTACCAATGGCCCACGCCTACCTAGAAGCCCACCTAACAAGTCTTCCTTGCTAATTTCATTCAAAATAGGACAATCATGTCACTGGAAGCATCCAGGAAGCAGAATTCTCCTTTGAGAGAAAGGTCCTCTCCCCTTGGCAAACTCTAGTTTAAGTTTCCAGTCAGAAAAAAACCTAAAACTATAGAAAGACAATTCGCCCCCCCCCCCCGTCCCCCCCTGCCACCACCAGTAAAACCATATAAATAAAGCTCTGCTCATAACTCAAAAACTAGAAGAGTCACAATTGCGTCTTCACCCTTTTTCTCTCCAACAAAAGAGAAAGATTTCAGGGAAATGAAAGTGGTTTCCCAGCTGGATCCCACCTTCGGTCCAAACCTGTCTTTTCAGGGAACTTCTTATTTTGATTCAATCCTATGGGAGACAAGGGGAAATTGGGAAGAGGAACCTGGGGTTACCCTACCGGGAAGGGCTGCAAACAGGGCTACTGCTGTAGAAGTCGGTAAACCGCAGGCCACCTGTGGCCATCTGGTCCAGGTTGGGTGTGGCGGAGGTGGGGTGGCCATAGCTTCCCAGATCTCCAAAGCCCAGATCATCGGCAAAAATGAGAACGATGTTCGGTGGTTGGCTAGCTGAACTCTGAAGGGCAAGCAGAAGCGCCACAGCAAGAAGATGGAGCTGCGAGGAAAGCATCACTGGCCTTTCTTAGGGAGAGCCTTCCCAGTGGTATGGACCGGAGGACCACCCTCAGTCTGCCCAAGTGAGACACGGACACCTCAGCCACCGGACTGTAGCTATGAGGCGCGCCAAGGAGATGTTCCAATCCAGAGCCAATTAGGCTTTCATCCCACGTCCAGTTCTAGGATAGCAGAAGCACCAGACCAGAAGGAACATCCCTCCACCTCAAGGCAGAGCCTTCCAGAACTCAGGAAATGCAGTCCAAACCTCTGGGAGCCACAGGTGGAGCCAACATGTGCTCTGGAGGAGAGGTGGGTCTGCAGAGAGAAGAACAGAAGGAAAGAAACTAAAAGAGAGGAAATACTTCAAGACCAATATTCAAGGGCTCTTAGAAAAGTTTCAGGAACCGGAAATGAGCCACTGACATGGTTAGACTGCCGGAGGACCACAAAGTTGAAGGGAGATAAGGAGACTTCAGAGAACCTAGAGCCATGAGGGCGAACCTTGGCACTCCATATGTTCTTGGACTTTAATTCCCAGAAGCCCAAGCCCCCGTGAATCCATATGAATGGGTTTACTGTGATTCATCCAGCCCACGCCGACCTCGTCGCTCCCGGAAGCGGAAGTAAAACGTGTCCATATAGAGGAAGGGTTAACCCGGAAGAGTCTTAACAGTGCAGGCGCATTTTACTTCCACTTCCGTGAGCGACGAGGGCAGCGTGGGCTAGATGAATCACAGTAAATCCATTTGTGTGGACTCATGGGGGCTTGGGCTTCTGGGAATTGAAGTCCAAGAACATCTGGAGTGCCAAGGTTCACCATCATGGACCTAGATGGATTACATCAGTGGTTCCCAATGTGGGGCCCAGGCCCCACAGGGAGCCTTCAATTCCCCGAAGCCTCAGTCAGTACATTGACTGATCAGGGCTTTAGGGAATTGACTTCGGCTTCTGGGAATTGAAGTCAAAAACCCAAAAGTTGGTTAACACTGTATTATGCACATCTCGGTCCAGTGCAGAAGAGCAAAGACCAAGATCCATTCAGAAATTAATGCTTTTTTAAAAAGAAAAGAAAAGAAATAAGTCTCAGGAAATGCAGAGATGGGGGTCTAGACCAGAGGCCAGGCAACACTGAATTAACAACAAAAATACAATGTAGCAACAGATACAACAACATTTCGATTAGCTTGTTTGGCCACACTTCTTCCCTTTAGCCCAGGGGTTCCCAACCTAAGGCCCGCAGGCTGGATCTGGCCCCATTTTATGTGAGACCCCCACCCCCAAGGGCATTCAATAAACAAAATGGCTACTCCTTTGAAGCTGTTGGGACAACATGGCCATCCCCATAGTGCAGGCAGGGCAAAATGGCCATCTGACCCTCAAAGCTAACTGAGAGCATGACCCGGCCCCTGGCTTGAAAATTTTGGGAAGCTGTGCTTTAGCCTCTCTGTGGGAGAAAAGTCCTTGGCGTGCCAGCAAGAATCAGCATTGCTTTTGCTCAAACAGTCTTGCTTTATTTGTCTTTTAAAGTTCTTAGAGCAGGGGTGCCCAAACTATGGCCCGTGGGCTGGATACGGCCCCCAATACCAATTCATCCAGCCCTTGAAGCCCTCATTGCTTCTGGAAGCAATGGGTGCATTTTACTTCCGCTTCTGGGAGTCATGAAGGCTCCGTGGGCCAGATGAATTGGTGTCACAGGCTGGATCTGGCCCATGGGCCATGGTGACCGGCCCTTTGAACCATGTGACCAGCCCATGGACTGAAAATGTTTGGGCACCCCTGTCTTACAGGATGTCAAAACACACACACCCCTGCCCAGAGAAAGATCATCTACATGTTAGACTTTCAAATAAACTTTCTAACACTGTTTTCAGTTCTATCAGAGAATAAACAAAACAAAAACACTGTAGCACTTTAAAGACTAACTGTTATATTTCAATGTGAGCTTTCATGGATCAAGTCCACTTCATCAGCCATGGGAATGAGGCTTCGTGGCCTTAATTTATATACACCAGCGACAGAGTGATTGGTTAGGTAAAGGTCGCCTTTGCTTGAAAGCCAGTCATATCTCACTCTAGGGTTCAGTGCTCATCTGTTTATAGCCAAAGAGACAGTGCTATGCATTTGCAGATGTTTCTGTGGACAGTGGCAGGCATGCCTGGACACCAGAGTGCACGAAACACTGTTTACCTTCCCACCAGTGGTTCCTATTTGTCTACTTGTAATTTCATGGTTTCTAACTGCTGCTAGGTTGGCAGGAGCTGGGGCAGGGTTAGGGTTAGGGTTAGGGTTAGGGACCAGAGCTCACTCCATCTTCCAGCACCCAGGAATCAAACTCCGTCCTTCCAGGCAGCGAGTTCAGTGTCTTAACCACTTGAGCCACCGCAGTCCTAAGTGATTGGTTAGCATAACAGATAAGCATACCAACCAATGTGGCTTCATACAATTGGTAATGGCAGATGATCTCTGTGTGTTCTTCAGTTTAGCTGCAAATCCCCCTATTTTTCAACTGCAAATGGTGGGAAGAGTGTGAAGATACTATTTCAATTCAACGTTTTCAGTTCTGTTTCCTGAGCAAGCTCAGCAGGGCAGGGCAGGGCAGGGGGTTTCTCTTATGAATCAACACAGGTTAAAACAGGGTTGACCAAACTTTTCAGGCCGTGGTCCAGCAGGCTTGTCACGTGGTTCCTCCCACTGGAAGAAGAAGTAAAACACACCTTGCAATCTGTTTTGCAACAGGATGAGATAGATTTTAAGATGCCTTTTCTCTGCTTAACCCAAGAGTGTCCAAACGACAGCCCATGGGCCAGATCTGTCCCCCGATGCCAATTCATCTGGCCCACGCCGCCCTCATCGATCCCGGAAGCAGAAGTAAAACATGCCCATACTTCCACTTCTGGGAACGACGAGGGCAGCACGGGCCAGATGAATTGGCATGGGGGGAGGGGCAGATCTGGCCTGTGGGCCATAGTTTGGTCACCCATGGATTAAAAGGTCAGAAAAGACAAACAAAAAACAAACTGGCATTCTTGTCACTCAACAGAAATAGGAAATACAGTAGACTCTATCATGAGACATTGGCTCACCAACTTCCTGGAATTGGGAATGAGGATGTCACATTTAGAGACACCAACCAGTTCTCGTGAGGTGGTGACAAGAAGGAAGACTCACAAAGAGTTATGAAACCTTCGCTCCAAGCTGGGCATGGCTAACAGCAAAACTGATGCCCCTTGGGGGGGGGGGGGCAATTCTCCCGTTTCTTTTTACATATGTTCATCTATAAGGGGACAGATCTGTGATTCTCCCTGGAGAATTCTGGTTTTAATGATCTAAAAAACACAACGAATCCACACACCTACAATTTGAACTGCACAAATCTGAAGTGGAGATGATGGAGGTTTAGGGGGTGGGGAGTTCCAGGAAGGTCTACACAGGAGGAGGGACAGCAGGGAGTGAAATATCATCCCCCACTCATTGTGGCTCTTGACACCAGCCACCCACAAAGCCTACCTGTCTATCGCTGGGGGATCCATCTCCGCTCAGGGTAAACCTCAGGTTTTCTAGGGTCCTTGACTATGGGAAGAGTCTCTGTGGGCAGAGGCTGTTTTCTCTTGCTTATGGCTCCCTTCCTCTATGTACCTGGGCCAATGCAACCATTGGGGAATGGAGCAAGGGGAAACCAACCTGGCCACCATTCCTGGCCCCACTTCTCAGTCATAGAGTCCTGATTTGGGTTTGGTGCAGCTGAACAGAGTTCCAGACTCTGCACATGTGGGAGTTTAGAGATGACAGTCAACAGAATCCCCTAACCCAGGGGCCAGCAAACCTGGTTCTCCAGGTGTTCTTGGACATCACTACCCAGGAGACCAAGTTGTTACATCTACTGCTCAGGGCTTCTGGGAATTGAAGTCCAAGAACAGCTGGAGACCCAAGTTTGCTGATCCCCACCCCCCTGCCCTAACCCACCAGCCAGGGCCATGGAATGCTTAACTGCAGCCCAGGGGCTGGTTTGGGGGTGGTGGTGGGGGGCTACTTCAAAAAGGATGTCAACAAGCTGGGATGTGCCCAGAGGAGGGTGACTAGGTCAGGAAAAATCTGAGAAGCCAAGCCTCACGTGCAACGGATGAGGAGGCCAGGGATGGTTGGCCTAGAAGAGTGAAGGTTGAGAGAGAATACCATGGCCACCTTAGAAGTGCAAGAGCCCCGGCACATTTTCTGCTGCCACGGAGGGGGATGAGAACCACAGTGAGCCATGGATTCAAGTAAGAGGAAGAGTTTTTCATAAACATTAGGAAGAACTTCCAGACTGCAAGAGTTCTCTGACAATCGGAATGAACTACCTTGGAGGGTGGTGGACTCTCCTTCCCCAGAGGGACCTTCTCATCTGAAGGAGCCACCTTCCCATAGAAAGGCTACCTGTGGCTCAAGGTCCTTGCAGGCCGCGTTGAGGAGGGGGGTAGCCCTGAGAGAGGTTAAAAGGAACCGTACAAAGAAGAGAGCTTTCTTGGTGGTGGCCCCCATCACTTTGGCATGATCTGCCTGTCCAGTTCCCTTTCAGGCCTTGGGGAAAATGCTTGCTCACTTTCGTGTCAGATTATTCTGGGTTGAAAGGTTTTTTGCAGGGGACGCCCGAATGAGGCTCCTTTCATGTCCCCTATCATGCAGCTCTCGGGAATCGAACCCGTGTTTTTGGTCTCCAAGCCTAGTGCCTTCTTAGCCCTATGCCACCAGGGGAGCTGCCGGGGAAGATGCTGATAACTTTCCTTTAATTACAGAGGCCTTTGCAGACACCCACATCCATACTTCAGTTTTTCTTTTTTGATCATATTTATAATTCTGCATTAGGGACTCTGGTGGCTTGGTGGTTAAGATGCTGACCTTGATGACCAGAAGGCCAGCAGTCCCATCTGTCCCAATGTGAAAGCTAGAATTTGCAAGTAAATAAATAGGTACCGTTTCAGTGGAAAAGGTAAACAGTGTTCCATTGACTCTGGTGTTTAGTCATGCCTGCCACATGGCCACGGAAACATCTGCAGACACAGACAGCACTGGCTCTTTGGCTGTAAATGGAGATGAGCACCAAACCCTAGAGTTGGATATGGCTGGCTATCAAGCAAGGGAGAACTTTACTATAACTCTGCATAGTTTTGATAACTTGTTTTGGATTATTATTGTTTGCTGCTGGTTGGTTTTTATTTTATTTCTCTGTTTTATGGCATTGTTTGTATTTCATGTTTACTGGCTGTTCACCGCTGAGTAGGGTTGGCATGAAATCAAGCAGTATAAAAATTCTAAAATTAAGTGAAATGAAATGAAATAAACAGAGGCTGAGTTGCTCCCAGTTCGGAAGATTTCGGCTGGCTCAGTGTGCCTTCAGGGTCTTTTCTAACTCTTCTGTTCTAGTTTTCCTGTGAAACAAGAAGCAAGTCGAAAGAAAGGAAGGAAGGAAGGAAGGAAGGAAGGAAGGAAGGATGCATTCAGCAGCAGACTACCAACCCACTAAGACAGCTGGCCACAACCCTTGGCTTTCGGCAGAGAGGCGAGAGGCAGTTCTTCCAGAGAAGCAGGTCAAGTGACCTCCAGAGCCTTTGAAAATCAAATCTTGAAGACAGTTCCGTGAGGGATGAGCACTGGAGTATCTGCAATGAAACATGTATGTGCACACATGCACACAGAGCCTCTCTGTGCATATGCACGCAGGCACATACACAGTCTTTCTGGGCAATGGGCATGTGTTTTCTGCATGCTCTTTGAACCCAGGGAGATAAAAGGGACTGGCCTGGATTCTTCCTGAGGCACTCCATCGGCAAGGAGGGCATTCAGATCCAGGGAATCCAGTTCCGGCCAGCCAAAGAGGCACCCTGTGGCCAGCAAGGATCTCTTTCCCAGGGGTGAACTGCAGCCTCCAAAGTAATCTCTGAAAACTGTGCCAGAGAAATTGGGCATCCTTTGGAACCTTGCAGTGGGCCTGGGAGAGGGAGTAAATTGGACCCCTGCACACCTGTGATTTGGACATCTGGCCAGCTGCGCCAGTGAGAAGTGTCTGAAGTCAATTAAGGGAGAACTGGCCTGCCACTGGCTGTAAGACACAACAGCTACAATAGAACCTCCATGTCCCATTGCAGTATACCTCCAAATGCCAGGCAAAAGTCCCTAGTAGCCTGTAACTTGGGGAGAAGGGGGGAGCTGTTGAGTATATTAAAGCAAACCCACCATGCAATGGGCTGTTAATGTGGGTTAACTAGCCAGTGGAAAAGACTTCTATTTTCCTCATCTAGATTCACCGGATGTATATTAAGCTGCTTGTTACTTTTGTTACTTGGGCCTGTTAACTTCAGTGGGGGTTTTTTTTGTTACTCATTGTCTTTGTCCCAGTTACACTCTCCTGTTATTATACTGTTTTGCTCTTTCTCCTCTTATTGCCTTTATATTTGTCTATGACAAGGGTGCCCAAACTACAGCCTGTGGTGCCAATTAAACCAGCCCACGCCACCCTTGCTGCTCCCAGAAGTGGGTCATTTACCGCAGCATTCTGTGCATGTGCCGGCATGTTCTGTGCACACACATGTGTGTTTTACTTCCGCTTCTGGGTGGGTGAACCACATATGACTGGCATGCTTGACCATGTGACCAGCCCATGGCCTGAAAAGTTTGGGCATGATGAAACTTACTGTAAAGAACTCTTTTTATCAAAAAAAAGCAACTCTTTACTAATCTATCTAAAGCAACTGTATTTCTAAACAAGTGTGGAGTTTAATTGCTGGGCTAGAGTGGGAATTATAATGCATAGAGAACTTGCAAACTCAAACTATATGTAAAACTATTATATTATATTCTTATATTACTGCCCTGGCTACTGCTGCATATAAAAAACTTAGCAGGGACAACTGGAAGGCAGAGCCTATTACGTTGGCATCTGGAGGCTACACCAGAATAAGCATGTTGGCCTCTGGGCTTTTGGATCATGTTGTGGGACTGGACCTCTGGATTCCCTCTCTCTGTCCCAACTGGGCTTCACTGCCAATGTCACCCTAGTTGGTTGGGGTAGAGTGGGATGCTGCACAACTTCGACATGGGAGTGACTAGCCACATCCCACCCTGTAATGCAGAATCTTCAAAGGTGACTTAATCTTGCCGTCAGAGTAATGTGTTTCAGGTAAAGGACCCACTCCTCTGGGTCTGAAAACATGTTTGGAACAATAGAGAGGGGAGCGCCAGGAGCAAACATCACAGTTTGCCATAAATTGTGGATAATAAACCTTGTCAACAGGGCAAGTGGCCACCGCCCATGGCATACACTGGCATATGAATCTGAACTCTCCACATGTGAGTATGTGGATTACCAACTCCTCTGTGTTCGTACATGTGTGTATGCACCCACATTGACAGTTTATGTCCCTAGTAACATTGTAGGGCAGGCTAACCCTACACCGGGATTGGCTGAGGTCACCCAGTAGCCTCAATGGGGGAATAGTCTCTCTAACCCAGGGATTCTCAACCTGTGGCCCGCAGCACGCTTTCATGTGGCCCCTCCACCTCTTCCACCACACCAGGAAGTGCCATGTGGTTGAGGAAGGGCAAAATGGCCATCTGGCCCCCAAAGCTGTCTGAGGGAGCATGACCTAATGGCCCCTGACTTGAAAAGGTTGAGAACTCCTGCTCTAGCCAAAGGATCAATGATAATTAGGCTTGTTATGACTGTCAGCTAACACACACTACGTGACACAAACATTCATCCAAAGATATTCTAGCCTTTTCTGGCCCTCCACCTGTAGGATTCATGAGCTTGCCATACACACCCTGGGTTATTAACCTGTTCCTATATTACTTGTGGTGGCTTAGTGGTTAAGATGCTGAACCTGATGACTGGAAGGTCAGCAGCTCGAGACTTGAGTGTTGGCTGCATGATGGCATGAGCTCCCATCGTCTGTCCCAGCTCCTGCCAACTTAACAGTTTGAATGCAAGAACTTGCAAGTAGGTAAACGGTTACCTTTTCAGTGGGAAAGGTAACAGCGTTCCGTGCGCTCCGGTGTCTAGTCATGTCTGCCACATGGCCACGGAAACATCTGCACACACAGACTGCACTGGCTCTTTGGGAATACCCTGAAGGAAATGGTGAGCCACTGTGTGAGACAGAATGCTGGACTGGATGGGCTCCTGTGGCCTGTAATCCAGCAAGGCTGTTCTTATGTTCTTAAGAAACCGAGTTGAGCACCGAACCCTAGAGTTAGACACTACAGGACTGGCTTTCAAGGAAGGGTCACCTTGACCTTGACCCTCGTCTTCGTGCCTCCTCCTGCCAGCTCTCAGAGGTCTCCCTCCATCTCTACCCATCTCAAGCACGTCTTCACAATCCCCTTGGGGTGGGGGGTGGGGGTGGGGAGGTCAGGCTGAGAACCAGAGCTTCCGCCACTCTCTCTCTCTCCCCCGCCCCGCCCCCCACCCAAACTGGACCTGGAGGCCAAAGGCAACACTGCCTCTAACCACTAGGACACTTCTCAGCGCTTCATCCCGGCATCGTCCTCGATTACCCCCGCCCCCACCCGAGGCAGAGAGATCGGCCCAGGTCCGGAAGGGGTGAGTTTTCCAGGCTGGCTTTCGGGGTCGGTTTGGGCGCTTCCCGATCCCCTTCTCCCCCGACGGCTTCCCCCGGGCGGGAGGCTCACCTGCCCCGCGGGAGGCAGGGGCCGGCAGAGGGCGACCCCGCTTCTTCGCCCTGCGCTCACTCGACCCCACTCACTCCGGGGCCCCTCCCCCCTCCCCGCCGGCCTGCCTGCCTGCCTGCCTGGGGGCCGGCCGGGCTCTCACCTGGGCTCACCTGGCGCCGGCCGGCGGCGGGGCATCAGGCAGCTTAGTAAACGAAGGATCCTCCTCCTCCTCCTCCCGCGCCTCGGCATGGGTGGCGGTGGGTCGGAGGGAGGAGCAGCCCGGCGGGTCACGTCGGCCAAGGGCATGCCGGGACTTGAAATCACAGACGGGGGCGGCGGGGGGGTGGAGAGACAGACTCAGTCAGTCCCGAGCGAAGAAAAAGGCGGAGCGGTCCTTCCCCCCCCCCCCCCCCGCCCCCGGCATTGCCGCGACTCCGGAGGCCACGCCGGGCTGCTTTTGTCCCGGCCTCTCCCCCCCCCCCCCCGGTTTGGTCCTCTTAGGTCCCGGCAAACCTCCGCCTCCGCCCCGGTCCGTCTCGGTTCCTTCCGGCTCCTCCAAAGGGCGTCTTTTGACGGGGCGGGCGGGGCGGGGCTTAAAAGAAGCGGGGCCCCTCCCACCCACCCACCCACCCTCCCCTTCCCGCTAGCCCGGGTAGCGACGAGAGAGTGGACGGTTTCTCTGACTCTGGCCGGGGAGGAGCCGTCCGTCTGTCCGGTCGTTCGATGTCCGTCGTCTGTGTTTCATCAGGCAGGCGCCCATGCCAGGAGACAAGAACGCCCTGCAGGACAGCAGCAGCCGCAGGAGGAGGAGGAGGCCTAAGTGGTCTGCTGTATATTTGCCCAGACACAGTTAAAAAGGGCACCTTATTTCGTTCGAGCTCATCCGAAGAAGAAGAAGGAGGAGAGGGGCCGCTAGCCCCCCCCCAGCCCCCCCAGATCCTCTGCCAGCTGTAGGAAGGCGCTGTATTGATTTGGATATAGGCTTCTCCCTCTCAGGCTGCTTTAAATAATCACTCTATGCCTCGGTGTCTGGTGTCTATATGAGCGCATGCCTTGCAGTGTCACTTCTCCTATGTCTGAGGAAATGGACTTGCTCTACGAAAGCTCACATTAAAAAATATATGAGCGAGCGACAGGTTTCGATCCCGGCCAGAGAAGAGGAAGCGCATTTCGCATTAACACTCCCCCCCCCGCGCCCCCCCCTTCTCCAGAGCGCTCGAGGCGCAGTCTCTGGGCGAGTCACAAATCCATTCGCATTTTGCCCCCAACATGCTGGGCACCCTTATGACCCACCTCGGAAGAGGCTGAGAGTCAACCTGGATCCCCGTCAGGATCGAACTTACAACGTTCTGCCTGCAATACAGCAAGCAGTTTGTAACCTCTGCGCCACTAGGAGCTCTGGGTAAGGATGCCAGGAGAGCACCATGATGTGGGGGGGGGGGGGGGGGAGAGAGACTGAGCCTTCTCCCCCCCCCCCCGCCTGCCCCCACCATAAGTCCCACTATCACCAGTCCCACTCCCTTCGAAACAGGACCACCTCTTCTTCAGGGAAACTGGGAGAAACAGAAAGGTCACCACCTTCCACAACTGAATCTGTTTCTGTGCTATTAATGTTATTTTTTTAAAAAAAAATCCTTCTCTTTCTTTACACTTTTGCATGAATATTAGTTTCTGTTCCCATATTGTTGATTGTCCATTATGTGGGATGTAGTGCGTGTGCTAATGGGTGTGTGTGTGTGTGTGTGTGTATCTCAACCACTCAAATGAACAAACAAGAAAACTTTACCCTGGGAAAGATTTTTTTTTTTACTGTCTGTTGCTGTGGTTCTGGGGTTGCTTATGTAGTCTATTAATTATATAGAGCGTTAATATAATTACATTGTAAAGGTTTCCCTTGCTCGAAAGCCAGTCGTATCCGACTCTAGGGTTCAGTGCTCATCTCTGTTTCAAAGCCAAAGAGCCAGCATTGTTTGCTTTTGCAGACGTTTCCGTGGTCATTTGGCAGGCATGACTAGACACCAGAGCACACGGAACGCTGTTACCTTCCCACCAAAGTGGTCCCTATTTATCTACTTGCAATGTCTTGCTTTCGAACTGCTAGGTTGGCAGGAGCTGGGACAAAGACGGGAGCTCATTCCATCCTGCAGTACTCAGGAATTGAACTGCTTAGATGACTCTTAATGGAGAGCCAATTTTTCTTAACTTTGTATGCTTTTGTAATACATTTTATTATTATCATTATTGTAAAAATATGTGTAACAGTTTAGCTGAAGTCTCTTTATTCCACTCTGACACATCTTATAAAGTTTTGCCAGGGTACTGAATAGGGTCCACAGAAAGAGCCTCCTCAAAGATTGTGGTAGTTTTTTTTAACCACAATCAGGTGTAACCTGGTAATGACAACTTTGTTTTGCCGGCTAATCTTTCTCACACTGGGTCAGGCGAAAGGTACAGCAGAATGAACTCACCTAAAGGTGTCTTCATTTTGGCATATCCGAGAGTAAATAAAACAGAACAGCAATGTAGTGTTTTGGGATCAAGGAGACAGCGGAGGCTTGATTCATGAAGAGGCAATAGGGCAAGGCAGCCCGGTTGGTGTTTATTAGGAATAACAGGACAAAGACATTCCAGAGAAGAGTATGCAATCTATTCTCATTGGTTACCTGCAATAGCATAAGATTACTTAATTGGCTAAATATCAGCATGTCTGCCTCGTGCACACCTTGCTAATTGGACGAAAGCTGCGTGCTAGCTATATGACTACGTGCCATCCCTGGGCATAGTGGGGAGGGCCAAAAGCCTTGAGTCAGAGGCCCTAACTGGGGCCTCTCAGTTACGGCGTAAAAACAGATGAGGTAAGGAGAACGATCACCCACGATTTATGACCATGGTGTGCCACTGAGTCACAGCGATCGTGCTGTGAAACTCCTCACACAGCAAAAAAATAAAAATTAAATTAAAATGTTGTGGCACCTTAAAGACTAACTCCTGCATTTAAATTTGAGCTTTCGTGGACCACGTCCATTTCATCAGAGAGGACTTGCTGATGAAAGCTCACATTTAAATTACAGGTGTTAGTCTTTAAGGTGCCACAACATTTTTGTCTTTTTTTTGTGCTGTTCTGTTTTATTTACTCTCAGGTAGGACAAAATGAAGGCACCTTTTGGTGAGTTCATTCTGCAGTTCCTTTCGTCTGACCGAGTAGGATAAAGATTTCACTACCACTGCAAACATTTCATTTGACAGTTTCACATCAGGTCTAGATACAGAAGAAGAAGAAGAAGAAGAAAGGCACTGAATTATATTTTCCATTCACTTTATTAAGCTAAATGGATATTCCTAAAGCTTTGGATTAAGTGTTGTCATTTGAGCTTTCAGCTATTCAACAGATAAAAAACCAAAATCACCCTTACATCCACTTTCAGGATGATAAAAAGAAGGAAAGTAGAGATTTTCCTGGGCACCCTGTTCATTTAGTATTGCATGGGGCAGAACATTTAAAGGATATTCAGAAGAAGGGAGTAAATCAAGAGTAAATCAAGAATGTGCTGAATATGTCTCTGGGCCATTCTATAATTAACCCTTTTATTGCCATCTTTGAGGAACATGGCCTCCTGAGATATTCCCCCCCCCCCCCCCCCCGTCCTCCCAGAAGAGCACTGAGGAAGATGTTTGGGCATCAGACACCCTGACCAGATGTTACCCACCTCTCTGGGCAGCTCAGAAGGTTTCCTTTGCCTCCATCTGCTAGAGGTTTACAACTCAGCAGAACCAAACGTCACAGTAATAAATCTGAACCCCAATCAGGCATTATAAATTGATGCCATGAAGTCTCACTCTTATGTCTGACGAAGTGGAGTCCTCCTGGTGGCGCAGTGGTTACACTGCTGTCCTGCATGCAACCAAAAGGTTGTGAGTTCCATCCTGACCAGGGATCAAGGTTGGCTCAACCTTCCAAGGTTGGTAAAATGAGTACCCAGCATATTGGAGGAAAAATGCTAATTAAATTGTGAACCACCCAGAGAGTGCACTAAGCGCTGCTATGGGGCGGGATAGAAGTGGGATTGCTTTGCTTTCTTTAAGCCACGAAAGCTTACATTAAAATACAGCAATTAGTCTCTAAGGTGCCACAATATTTTTTTTGCCTATGATCTGATTGCACAGACTCACATGGCGACCCCTTCAAAGTTTCCATTAATTCAAGGGGCTGGAAGCCACCTGATAGCCCATGGCTGTACAACGGGCAAGGCCCCATCCAGTTACCACTGCCAGCCGCCCTTCTGGGTCATTCAATGGGCTCCACCCTGGAGGGGAAATCTCTGACCCAAAGCCCCCCAAGCAGTGCTTAAAGAGGTGGACCCAGGCAGAGCAGAGGCAGGGAAAGAAGGCTACCTGTTGGGTCACAATGGCTGGGGTTGGGTGGGTGGGTGTGATGATGAAAGGTGCCAGGATGAAAAGGAATTTTCCCCGCTCTGGATTCTCTGCTGCTGCTTGTTTTGCTGGAGTTTGCATGCAATTCTGCGTGTGTGTGTGTGTGTGTGTGTGTGTGTGTGTGTGTGTGTGTGTGTGTGTGTGTGTGTGTGTGTGTGTGTGTGTGTGTGTGTGTGTGTGTGTGTGTGTGTGTGTGTGTCAGAGAGGTCACTGTTCTTTCTGGGCCTTGTGCCACCCCCACATTCCTTTCCCTGCTGCCCCTCTGAAGCGGGTTTCTTGGGCACCATTCGCCTGAATTCATTCTTGGGGGAGATACAGTTTTTCCCCAGCAGTGGCCAACTGAGTGGGTTGAAGGAGGGGGGGAGAAGTCTTTTCCTGGACTGTCGCTCCCCCCCCCCACTCTCACTCAACCTTGAAAGGCAGTTTTGTCCCAAGGGTGGGGGTGGAGAATTCCACCCCGCAGCTCCTGGGGAACAGGCCGGTCAGCTGCTCTTTAGAGAACCAGTCTGGCGGGCACATTCTTTCCCCTCCGCTGGCTCTCCTTTCTGAGCCACCTCCTGTGCCCACAGCTCTGGGCACTTAACCAGGCAGTGAGCCTGCCGAGAGTTTGCCATTCATGGATCAAGGGCCCCTTTGCCAGCCACCCGCAAGAACCACAACAACACCTACCGTCCAAAGAGAGAGAGCCACAGATCTCCTAAAAGCTGCCGTGAGCCCAGATGTAGAGGTAGGCACTGCAGCCTTCTAAAGGCTTGGTCGTCATCATTTTAGGAGGTGTTGATGGCTCTCCTTGTTCTCTAGAGACCATGACTGTGGTAAATCCCAGCTGGGGTGGGTTAATTTTCTGAACTACAACTCCCATGAGCCTCCAGCCAGTAGCAGTGCTGCAGATTTTGGTATTTCTCACCCCCTCCGTCTAGGACAATCCTGTGTGAGGAAGATGGCAGACCCTCTTACAGTGTCCCCCAACCTTGGGGATTTGGGCTTCAATTCCCAGATGCCTCAGTCAGTCCATTGGCTGATCAGTGCTTTGGGGAAATGACTTTGGCTTCTGGGAATTGAAGTCCAAAACCCAAAGGTTTGGGAACACTGCTCTAGAAGAAAGCAGCTTTAGCCATCTTTGTGCTCATATTGTTACAGTGAACTCGGCTAGCCAAAATCGCAGGTTGTGCATAGAGTGGCTGTCTAGGACTGCAGCGACCGAAGGCAGGGAAAGGTGCAGGCCTTGCTCCATGGGAAGCAGTGCAATGCCTTTGCATGGCCTGCCCCAGCTCAAGTCGGCTGGTGGTGCGCCCCAATCATTCCATGTGGGGCAGAGAGAAAGTCCCATCCCAGAGCTGGAAAGAGAGCTCTCCAAAGTGGCAGGGTGGAGTGGGAAATTAAGTCTAGCTTCATCAAATCTAAACTCATGCACGTAGGAGCAGAAAACACAAATAAATCTTGCTTCAAATAAACGTGGATGGTCGGGAGGAGGGGGTAATGAGCTGAGGCTGACATACAAGGAAATGGGTTTTAGGATTATGGAAGTGGATCTTAGAGCTGGATGGACATGATGCTCCACGCTGCTGCCGCTGCTAAGGCCAGAAAGAAAAAGAGCTCACACACACACACCCCATGAGGCTGAGGTTTATTAGGAAAGGTGCTGAAGAGAAGGCCACCACTGCTAGCCTGCCCACCTGGAGCTCTAGGGCAGGCAGGGGTGCCCAAACTATGGCCTGCAGGCTGGGTCCAGCCTGCACCACCAGTTCATCTGGCCCGCACCGCCCTTGTCACTCCAGGAAGCGGAAGTACGGGTGTGTTTTACTTCCGCTTCCGGGAGCAATGAAGGTGGTGTGGGCTGGATGAATTAGTGGTGTGGGGCAGATCCAGCCCACAGGCCATAGTTTGGGCAACACTGCTCTAGGGTGACGTTGATCCACTGGTGTTGTATGCACTTGGGGTTCTGGGGGTGGGTGGTCATGGAATAAAGGGACAGGTCTTGTCCTGGATCAGCAACTGGCTAAGTGACAGGAAACAGAGGGTAGCACTAAATGGACACTTCTCCAAGTGGAGGGAAGTCAAGAGTGGGGTCCCCCAAGGTTCAGTACTGGGACCCCTGCTTTTCAACCTCTTCATAAATGATCTAGAGGTAGGAGTAAAAAGCAAGGTAGCCAAATTTGCTGATGACACTAAATTATACAGGGTAGTGAAAACTGAGAGCGATTGTGAGGAGCTCCAGAGGGATCTCTTGACACTGGGGGAGTGGGCAAAACAGTGGCAAATGAGCTTCAACATTAGTAAGTGCAGAGTGATGAACATTGGGGCAAAAAAACCCCAATTACATTTATAAACTGATGGGGTCTGAACTCTCTGCGACAAACCAGGATGCTCAATGAAGGTGTCAACCCAGTGTGCCTCAGCAGTGAAAAAAGCAAACTCAATGCTAGGGATCATTAGGAAGGGTATAGAAAATAAGTCAGCAAGTGTCATTTTGCCTCTTTATAAATCTATGGTGAGGCCCCATCTGGAATACTGTGTACAGTTCTGGTCGCCATACCTCCAGAAGGATATTATGGAGCTGGAAAAAGTGCAGAGGAGGGCAACCAGAAGGATGATGAGGGGACTGGAACACCTTCCTTACCATCTGAGGCTGCAACGGTTGGGCCTCTTCACTCTTGAACGACGACGTCTAAGAGGTGACCTGATGGAAGTTTATAAAATCATGCACGGTGTGGACAAAGTAGATAAGGAAAAACTGTTTTCCCTATCGCACAACACTAGAACTAGGGGACACTCCATGAAACTTTTGGGTCCTAGTTCTCAAACAAATAAGAGTGTTCGTTCTTGCCATAAAGCTCTTCCTGGCTCTGAGCTGGCAGACTTGAGGGTCATCTCCATTCAGAGAGTGTCGAGGGTCCTTCTCTCGCTTAGTTCTCTCGGCATCCGCTGGTACTTCTCTCCTGATCTTGGGTGGAACAATACCCATAAGAGGGTATATATTCTGGTGTAGCTTTGATGCATCCTGTCACTGTATGCATGGCTTCATTCACAGTGATGCCAATGGGTCTTGTGTATGTGGGTGCACTCCATACTGAAGCAGGGTACTCTGCCACTGAGACGTTTGGGGCCAAAACTGATGCATGCAGCATGGATTGTTGAGTACCCCATGGCTTGTTTGTGAGACATGAGGCAAGACATGATGACAGATGCATATCTGTTTTTTCTCATCCCTGATTCTTATGAGAAATGGGGGACCCAACCCAATGGGCCCTGCCCAGTTGTTCAGCATCTTGAGTACATGGTGGTCAGCCAGGTTCCCTTGGGAAAGAAACCAGAGGAGGAGAAGTAGAGTTCAGGCACCTTCAGGGCTTAAGCCAGCAAGCATGGCAGAAGCGCATCATGCACTCTCTCTCAGTGATGGGTCTTGTTGTGTTGTGGTGTTGTCCAGTCCCTACTTATTTGCACAGGAGGGTGTCTGTGATTCTCTGCAACTGCCAGCTCACATTTCATGGGGGTGGGTGGGGTGATGCTGGAGAGAGGGAAGAGTTGGGAGTTATGACGCAGGCCTGCTGGCCCCTCTTTTATGCAGCAGCAGCAGCAGCAGGAGTGTGTCAGACAGACAGACAGACAGACAGACAGATTGCTAGAGAACAGCCAGAGTGAGAGCTGTTTAAGTGGGCTTTAGGTGAGGAGAGAGAAGGCTTAAGAGATCCAGGAGGCAGCTGCACTCGGCTGCTTCTCCATTATTAATAATAATTAAAAAAAAGAAATTAAGCCTCTGTTTTGGTGACTGTCCAGCCCAAATGCTGTTGGTGAAGATCCACTGTGGCTTGGCTTGGATCAGGGATGTTCTGCCTTGCCATGGATGCTGTATTTTTTATTTTATTTTTAGCAATAGCAATAGCAATTCCACTTCTATACCACCCCATAGGGCAGGAGTGCCCAAACTTTTTGGGCCATGGGCCGGCCACATGGTTGAGTGGGCTGGTCATGTGGTTTCTTCCACCTGGAAAAGGAAGTAAAATGTGCATGCACATGCACAGAATGCACCCATGCATGCACAGAACGCTGCTGTAAATTACCCATGGCTGTCATAAATGCACTGACGGTAGCCACAGGTCATTTACAGTTTCTTTCTGTACATGTGCAGTCACATTCTGCACATGCACATGCACATTTTCTTCCACTTCTGAGAGCAGGAAGGGCAGCATGAGCTGGATTAATTGGTGCTATGGGCCAGATCCGGCCCACAGACCATAGTTTGGGCACCCCTGCCATAGGGCTTAGTGCACTCTTTGGGTGGTTCACAAGTTAATTAGCATTTGCCCTCAACATTCTTCTCCTTCTCCTCCTTCTCCTTCTTCTACCCCACTGGGTGCCAAGGGAGATGCAAGGTTCTTGTTCTGGCACTTCTAGCAGCCTCCGCCGGTGTTATTTGGTGTTCTCGTAATGTTTCTTTGAGGTTGTCTCTTTGACTTCCTCTGGGTCTGCCTCGTGGTCTTTGCCCTTCTCCTCTTTCCACATATGAGGCCTTGGGTGGTATGAAATCCCAAGGCATTCTCTCCAAATGGGAAAACCACTTTATTCGTGGTCTCTGTAGGTAGTTTAACATTGGTTCAGTCTGTCTGTCTGTCTGTCTGTCTGCAGGGACTCTCTTTATGGGTACAGGAAAGCAGCTAGGAGGATTGTTCTGAAAGGTAACTCCAAACTTGGTTTGCACCACTATTAGAGCCAGGTGTCCTTTGAGTTTTGACTGGGCTATGATCTACCCCTCAGGGCTCTCTGTATTGTTGGCTGCCTGTTTTCACTTCCATCTGTGTCAGCCTTGCTCTGACTCCTTCTGCCTTTGCCTTTGTTTGCTTGTTTACATTTATACCCCATCCTTTTGGAGAGAGAGTTTTTTACACACACACACAAATTTAAATAAATAAAATGATAACAAATCAGGTTGGATTCCCAGGTTCTGGCCTTCCAGCTATGGGGTTAAAAAAATCATCCTGGTCAAGCCATCTTGAATAAAAACACAAGAAAACACATTGTGTTGACCAGGATGATTGTTTATAACCCCATAGCTGGAAGGCCCGAACCTGGGAATCCAACCTGATTTATTATCATTTTATTTATTTATTTATTTATTTATTTATTCAAATTTGTATGCCACCCCTTCACCCTAGGGTGACTCCGGGTCGCTCACAGCAGCACAAAACATAAAAACACAGACATAAAACCATCCTAAAAAGTATCCTAAAAATCCTTAAAAACAACCCAATTCATAATCCTGAAAAGCCCTAATTAAAACTATAAAAGACCCACCCTCCCACTTTTGCCTTTAGATGAGCCAACGGGTGGGGACCATATATGTCAATAGTGGCTCCCCAGGTGATCGTTCTTTACACGAAGGCTTTGTCTGGGAAGGGATGAAAATAGGGATGAAAATAAGGATGAAAAGAGTACTTTCCAGCACCTGCAGAAAACATCTGGGGAATCTAGCCCAAAAGGATTGCCATAAATCAGAACTGATTTGATGATACTCAATGATGATGATGATGATGTGTAAGCTGTCTTGACTTAACAAAAGAAACCATGACTTTGACTTAACAAAAGAAACCATGACTTTGAGTTTGCAAGGCCTGAGCAGGCTGAACAATAAGATCTTTTAAAAGAATTAATCACAGAGGGAGGACCAGAAAAGAACAGAATAGGAGAACATAAGAACTGTGGGGTGTGTGGGGTTGGTGTTGTTATACGATTTGGGGATAAAACAGAATTCTGAGCATGAATGGGACATGGAAGAGCTTTCAGAGCCAGTGGCCCATGTCATCTGGAGGCACCCTGGGAGGTGTGGTCAAGAAAATATACTTTTTAAAAACTCTGACATGGTCCCATGAAAGAAGAAGATTCAGGCGGATTTGCAGTTTCCTCCATCCATCCATTCTGGCACAAAGTCTGAATGCATCTAAATGCAAGTAACAGGGCTACTAGGTTGTATTCAGTGCCTTTGTGCTACAACTCAAGCCTAACTTTAGGCTGTGGTGGATTAGTGGTTAAGATGCTGAACTTGACAACTGGAAGGTGGGCAGGTGAGCGGTTCGAGACCAGAGTACTGCACAATGGAGTGAACTCCTGTCTCTGTCCCAGCTCCTGCCAACCTAGTGGTTGAAAAGCAAGAAATTGCTTGCTTTCTGTGAGAACGTAACAGCATTCTGTGCATTTCAGTGTCTAATCTTGCCTGCCACATGTCCATGGAAACATGTGCAGGTGCAGACAGCATTGGCTCTTTGGCTATCAACAGAGATGAGCACCGGACCCTAGAGTCAGATACGACTGGCTTTAGCACAAGGACAATCTTCCCTTTTCCTATATTTCTTTACCTTTTCCTTGATACAACTAGAGTTGTTTTTTTAGTTACTTCCAAGCGACCCTGGGTGCCCTCCCGTCAGTGATTTTTTTTTATTACAGCTGGGAACTTGTAACATTATGATTTTTTATAGAAAACAGTTACATTTAGTTACTTTTGAATAAACTGCATATCAAAGAGACTTATAAAAATGTATCCAAGAGTAGCTAATAATGTTAGGAGATGAGAAACTGTAGCTATAACAAATAGCTTTTAAAAAAAATAACACCCCCCCCCCCAGCACTTTGCACCACTCTAGGACAGGTAAAGAAATCTGCCCTTCCAGTGGGCACCTGTCAGCCCCAGTTAAGCACCGCATGCCAGTTTCCCTCCCAGTTCCTTCCCTCCTCCTCCTCCTCCCCATCCAAAAATCCTCCAGCAAATCTAAAAATACTGCCTCTCTGCCTGATTCTCTCCCATCTTCTCCTTCGTACAGGTTCGATAAAAATAACAGCCACGGGGGCTGGAAGCAGCAAGCAAACGGAGGTACGGGGTGAACAGATCCAGGCCCAGGGGAGGGGAGGGAGCCTGGGCTGTACATTCCCAGATGCATGGTCGTCTCCAAAACCAGCCAGGTACTCCTAGCCCACCCACCCCACCCCACCCCACCCCGCTCCACCTCCACCCCCTCCTCTCTTCAGCATGAGTTAGGCCACCTCTCGAGTCCTGTGTCCGGTTCTGGGCTCTGATCTTTAAGGAAGAGGCAAATAAAGCAGAGCAGGTCCAGAGAAGGGCAAGAAGGTGGACCAGAGGACTGGAAAGACCGAAGGAGCTGGGCATTACTTTAGCCTTGAGAAAAGGAGGCGGAGAGGGGAAAGGATGATGAGGATGATAGCACTCTTCAAAGACTTGACAGAAAACCCACAGAGAGGAAGGGGGAAGATCTGTCCTCCATCAGCCCAGAGTGCAGGATGCGTAACAACGGGTTGAACCTACAGGAAGCCAGAGATACAGGCTGAGGATTAGGGGGAAACGTCTTAACAGTTAGAGCAGTATGACAATGGAATCAACTGCCCTGAGAGGCAGCCATGACTAGACGCTGGAGTGGGCAGAATGCTGTTACCTTTCCCATCAAAGTGGTGCCTGTTTATCTACTTGCAATTTCTTGGTTTTGAAATGCTAGGTTGGCAGGAGCAGGGGACAGAGATGGGCACTCATTCCGTCATGCAGTGCTCCGGTCTCGAACTGCTGACCTACCAACCTCCCAGTTGTCAAGTTCAGCATCTTAACCACTAAGCCACACAACAGGTAAAGATAAAGTTCAGCCAATACAAAGGTGGAGGAAAAAATGATATACCTCCCCCAATCCTTGCTCCAATTTCAGAAGCGTGAGCATCATGTGCTGGGGACTTGGCTTATCAGCTGTACTTGGGGAAAGGACTGAGACGAACAGGAACACAAGGCAGCAGCATAATGGCCTGCTCAAAACAGCCGCCACACACTAGTCAGCTGTCGAAACAGTGTGCCTGCATTGTGGGATGAGACCGTTCTGGTCCCTGTTTGGTGTTCATCGGGCTGCATCTGGAGTGTTTCTGCACAATTCTGAATGGCACATTTTGAAAAGGACACTGATAAAGGAATGGATCATGAGAAGAGTTCTTGGGTTGAAGAGGAGGATGGAACCCAAGGGTGAAGTCAGTTGGCTGCTAAACGGCTTGCTTGATCGCACCAGAAGGGGTGGCTTTGTGGATGGCTGTCATTGCCTCCCTCAAGTGTCGTCTCTTCCCCAGGTGAAACACATCCGCCTTTCTCAACTGATCTTCACAGAGGTTGACTTCCAGACCTTTCACCCCCACCCCCACCCTGGTTACCCTCTTCCCAGCACATTCCAGCTTCTCAATAGCCTTACCATTTAATTGCATTCCTCTGACACCTCCTTCTCCCATTAAGCCATTCAAGGTGACTTACAGAAACTGCAGGTAAAGTTAAAAAGAATATAAAAACTTTTAAAAAACATTTAACAAGACAATAATAGAAAATGTTGATTGTACAAACCTTAACCAAATTCTGGTGTCTGGAAGTGGGCACAGTGTCCCAGGTAAGGTCTGGTTAGAGCAGAACAGAGTTGTGATTGATTAATTAATTTTATTTATTACATTTCTATACAATGTACAAGCAAATATCAAATAGCATGACAGAACACACAACAAATCAAAACAGACAACTGACAAATAGGTCTCAAAATAAAATAAAATACAGTAAACCTGAATTTATGTGCTCAGTGTTGCAAATCCTGCCCTCAGTCTTTCAGTGCTTGGAGGCAAAAGTAAGGCCTAAGGCCAATGTGTCTGCCTTGCTCAAAAGCCAGTCACATCCCACTCCAGGGTTTGGTACTCGTCATCATCTCCATTTACAGCCAAAGAGCCAGCACTGTCTTCATCTGCAGGCACTTCTGTGGTCATGCGGCAGGCATGTGGCAGGTTTTTAAGAGGAATGGGGTAGGTGGGTGGGTATGTTGGGTTTTAATTGGTTGTATTGTTTTATGTGTGTTTTAACTTGTTGTGAGCCACCCAGAGTCGGGTTTACCTGATTGGGCGGCATATAAATTTGAATATAAATAAATAAAAATAAAATGACTAGAACCAAAGCACACGGAATATTGTTACCTTTCCCACCAAAGAGGTACCTGCTTATTTACTTGCAACTGCTAGGTTGGCAGTAAATTTGAGTGCACACAAGATGAGGGTGAGTGGAAACCCATTTTAACAAGGGACACTTGTGGCTAGCTGGACAGTAATGGAGTAGACCATACATCCAGCAACTCAATGCCAAGTGTCAGGTGGTGGTTAACGAACATGACTCCCCAAAGGGGCCAATGGCTACGGGCGGATAAACCCCTTTGGGTAGGGTGAGGGTCCCCCTCAGTGGAGGAAATGCCACTGGAAACCATCAAATTAGGCCCAATGGCAAAATGAGTGGAGGAGGAACTCTGATTCCCAATGGTTATGGAGGCAGAAGAGGCCATGCCAGATGGACTGGCTGTGAAGGTGCACCTTAATAATATCCTCAAGACTGTGGCAGTCCATTGCAGTCCCCGTGTTCAATCCTTCATGTCTCATTTCACGTGTGCCACAGGAGATGGCTCTGTGATCACAATGTGTGGGTCACTTCATGGCAAGCTGGGATCCACCTTAAACAAATTCACACCAATGACATTTTTTGTGCTTCAGGGAAAAAATGCATTCTCAGATATGAGTTGCAGTCAATGACAACAACTTATGGGTGTGCATTTCTGCCATACCAGTTGAGACCAGATTGTGTTCTAGATATTTCAAGGATTTGGGGATGAGGCACCTTGTATCTAGTCTCTGGAAGAAGCTGGGTATAGAAATGGGAGTTTAAAGTCAAATCAGAAACCGAAGAGTGGCGCGCCGTCCAAGCCTACTTCATTCTGCTCTTGTAACCTCTCAGTGTTCCGGTCCTGTGGGGCTCCAGTTGGAATAAAATATGCAAAGACTTGAAGCAGAACAAAATGTCTTTGGTTAGGACTCCAGTCATACATAATACAATACACTAGTTGCCCACAGGTAGAGCTAAAGGCATAACGAGGCTTTTTAACGAGAGTGAGTGAGTGACAGAGACAGACAGATAGACAGACAAAGTCCACGGTTCCTCTCCAGAGGGAATAGCAAGCTTCTTGCCTGCAAAGTTTTGCCAGGGCCAAACATCTGTTAGATTCAACCGCGCAGAGTTTCTCTTCCGCTGACAACTTGAGTCCCAACAGCAAGAAAACAACAGCAGTAAATGGCAAACTTACACACAGCAGCTTGAAGGACGTAGCTCTGCAGCAAAAAATGCAAGTAACAAATAAATCCTGGAGATGCAAAGATTGATTCCCTGTCCCCTCGTTCATCAGCCATGCCATATATTCAGCAAATCAATAGGCTTTGCATAAGGGGGGTGGAGGGTGGGTGGGTGGAGAAGTTTTCCAGTTGCCTTCCAATGCCAGCTGACTGTCCTTTCCCTTCTCCTCTGACCATAAAGTGGAGCCTGTCAGCTGGTGGGGTCTTATGCATACCATTGGGACTTCGATGTACTGTATGTGTCCTTTCCCCGTAGAGAAAATAATATTCAAGGCAGTTCACAACATACAGTGGAAACATCAAAATCAATAAACATTTTAATCCCAGTGCCAAGGATACATTGCAAAATAACACCTGGGCATTCTAATGACATCTTAATAATAAGCCATCAACATCTGCAAAGCCTTGTGTTATCTGAGAGCTGTGGGGAAAGAGCCTCCATGCAGGCAGTTGTTACCCGCATGAGTGGCGGTTGGACAGACAGGTACACAGCCAGCCTGGATGTGTTTTCCTCCAGTTGTCTTTTCTAGATCTATGTTTGGGTTGTTCCTTTTAGCCTGCCTTCATTCCTCCTCTGCTCTCTGTCTGAGGCCACTTTCTTCCTGTTCTTCTAACCCAGTTTTATACAATGGCTTTCAACAGTCTCTGCTTGCTTAGAAGCCCATTTGCTGGTTTTAAGGCATTCTGCCCACAAATCATAGAATCCTAAAATAATTGATTTGGAAGAGGGACCTTTGAGGCCATTCAGACCAACCCATTCCTCATCAATGCAGGAATCTGAATCAAACCAAGATCTGACAGAAGGTTGCTTTCCAATGCTCTCTTTAAGGCGTCCAGTGTTGAAGCACTCACTCCTTCCCGGGGCATTTTGGTTCCCCTGTCATCCTGTTCTGACCATTGAAAAGTCCCCCCCCCCCCCCCCTATTCAGCCTATCTCTGTCTTCCTTGCGCCCTGCACTCACAGGTTTTGAAGACTAGAGACATCTGTTAATGCAGCCTAAAACAGTGTTGGCCTTTTCAGCAGCCACATCACACTGTTCACTCATATTCAATTTGTGCTCTACGTACCACCATTCCAAGACCCTTCTCACTTGGAATCATGTATCCCCCCCATCTTGTAACTGTGCATCTGGTTTTTGTTCCCTAGCTGCATTTTGGGTTCTTTCCCCCTTACTTACCTGTAGAACTTTGCACTTATCTCTGCTGAATTTCATTCTGTTGGTTTTAGCCCAGGGTTCAAGCAAATCCAGATCTTCTTGAATTCTGCTCCTGTCTTCTAAGGGATGAGCTCTTCCACACCGTTTTGTGTCACCTGCAAATCTGATGAATAATCCCTCCACTCCCTCATCCAAGTCATTTCTGAGAATGTCAAAGAACAAAGAGCCCCCCCCCCCCCAGGACTGAGCCTTGTGGGACTCCACTTGCGACCCCCACCTCCACCTTTCTAGCTTGAGAAGGAGCCCCATAGTAAGATGGTGCTGCCCTGAATAATAGGCAGCAGGTTTTTCCTTCTTGACTTCTAGCCTCCAGAGAAGCTTTAGCCTTCTTCAAGGTCACAAGCCCAGCACTTGCTTGGCTGCTCCATTCTGCCCATAGAGCAGCGCCATCCCAGCCCAAGGAGGGAATGGTAGTTCCTGACTCACAAGCCTCCTTCGGCCTCCATGCCCCTGTTTTTGGGTGACCATACTCCCTCTGCATCGCTCAATGCCCAGCCATGGCCCCTCTGGCCTTCCTCTTTCCCCAGGCAAGGAAGGAGACCACACACACCCCTGCCCTGCCCCACAGCAAGGCCGCTGGAAGGAGCATCTGCATTGACAAGAGCAGTCACACCTGGCCACTGTGGAGTGATGGTATTTTTTTGGTGTGAGGTTTCCCAGCCCATGACTCATGTACGTCAGAAGAAACCATGGTCCTGCAGCTCATGAAACCTTTTGCCTGGTGGAACTTGTCAGCCTTTGAAATACCCCAAACCTCTTTGTTCTGTGGCCGTGGCCACAGGCAAGGAAACGCATGTCTCCTCTAATGGATGCAGCAAGGAAATGCAGTCAAGGAGATGATTAAAAACCCCGGCGGGCTCTATACTTAATAACAACAATTACGTGCCATCAAATCCAGAGTCCTGGTGACCTCTTCTAGGGTCTTCTAGGGTCTTCTAGATAGAGGATATAAAGAGGTTGTTTGCCCTTTCCTTCTTCTGGGGTTGAAAGCTTTTTGCTCAGGGCTACACAGGCTGGCTCTTCTCCTGGGAGACTCAGTGGGGCATCGAACTCCCAATCTCTGGCTCTACAAACAGAGACTCAAACCTTGGAGCTATTCAGTCAGCAAGTACTGCATTTATATTTAATGATTGCTAAGAAAGAGTCTTAATTAATAGGAATAACAGGAAATCCTACATCTATATTTGGATCAACTATAGCATCTCAAATTATACAAGCTTTTGAGTTCTCCAGAACTCTTCAACATGCTTAGATTTTTAAACAAAAGGAGCTGAAGGGAGAAGAGGAAGACATGAAGTTTCTCTGAAGGGCATAACGCAGCAGATCTAGAACAGAGATTGGGTAGATGGGATTTTCCTAAACCAGGGGTGCACAAACTTTTCAGGCCATGGGCTGGTCATGTGGTTCAGCAGGCCAGTCACATGGTTCAGCGGGCCAGTCATGTGGTTCCTCCCACCGGAAGCGGAAGTAAAATGCACCTTGCAATCTGTGTTTTGCAACAGGATGAGATAGATTTTGGGCTGCCATTTTCTCTGCTTAAACCAGGGGTGCCCAAACTATGGCCCATGGGCTAGATCTGGCCCCCAATGCTAATTCATCCATCCCATGCTGACCTTGTTGCTCCAGTCCTGGGAGCGGACATAAAATGCACCCAAATGCATGGGCTGGATGAATTGGTGTTGGGGGCCGGATCTGGGCCATGGGCCATAGTTTGGGCACCCCATCCTAAACTGTTCATGTTTAGTCAGCAGTTTATATCCATTCTCCATCTGCATGACAAATCCTCAGTGCAAAGATAAATGAGGGCAACATTGGCAATGTTGGTCATGAGGTATCAGTGCTTACTTTAATCCCAACTGGATCTGTTTGTGTTTTTGATGGGGTGAGATCATGGAGAAGACATTGTGTGTGTGTGTGTGTGGGGGGGGGGGGGGGGTTTGCCTACCCATGCGAGCCTCTTAACCACGAAGACTGGAAGTTTGGCAGGTCAGCAGTTTGAGACCCAAATACTGCACAGTGGAGTGAGCTCCCATGTCGTCTGTCCCAGCTCCTGCCAATTTAGGAGGTCAAAAATCAAGAAATTGCAATAGATAAACAGGTACCACTTCAGCAGGAAAGGTTACAGCATTCTGTGCAGTCTGGCATCCAGCCATGCTTGCCACAGAAATATTGTCAGCAAGTGACAACAACTGGTGACTTTTCCAGAGCCACTTTCCCAGCGCTGTGATGATAGCCTCAGTGGGTCTCGGATGATGGCTGCTCTGCCATCAAGCTAACGCCAAGGGTGGGTGGCCTCTGAGGGTCAAATGGGGCCTGCCCTCACCTGTGGCTCAGGTGACCCTCACCCTGCCTGCTCCTGGCTGACTCCTTACCTGAGGAGACCCTCTTTAGAGGCACAGCCTTGCCCACTTGGAAGAACTCAGTTTTGCCTCCTGCTAAGGTGGTCCATTCCTCATCTGTTGGCATTTCTGCAGGGAAGTTGCTGAGGTTCACTTGGCCGAAGCAAGTTTCAACCTTTTAATTAATTAATTTCATATCCTACCCATCTGGAATATTTTCCCACTTACGATGGCATCCAACGTATTAAAACAGCTCTTCTTCTCCTTCTTCTACCCCACTGGGTGCCAAGGGAGATGCAAGGTTCTTGTTCTGGCACTTCTAGCAGCCTCCACCGGTGTTATTTGGTGTTCTCGTAATGTTTCTTTGAGGTTGTCTCTTTGACTTCCTCTGGGTCTGCCTTGTGGTCTTTGCCCTTCTCCTCTTTCCACATATGAGGCCTTGGGTGGTATGAAATCCCAAGGCATTCTCTCCAAACCACTTGATTTGTGGTCTCTGTAGGTAGTTTAACATTGGTTCAGTCTGTCTGTCTGTCTGTCTGTCTGCAGGGACTCTCTTTATGGGTACAGGAAAGCAGCTAGAAGGATTGTTCTGAAAGGTAACTCCAAACTTGGTTTGCACCACTATTAGAGCCAGGTGTCCTTTGAGTTTTGACTGGGCTATGATCTACCCCTCAGTGCTCTCTGTATTGTTGGGTGCCTGTTTTCACTTCCATCTGTGTCAGCCTTGCTCTGACTCCTTCTGCCTTTGCCTTTGCCTTTGTTTGCTTGGTTCTTCACCACAGTTCAAAAGATCAAGCCATCTCAAAGGAAAGGCTGAAGGGTCTGCTTGGTGGTGGAAGCAGGAAACCTGCCCTCCCCAATCTGTTTTGGTGGCCTGCAGGTACTTCCCCTTCCCCTTCTTCTTCTCCTTCTTCTTCTTCTTCCATATCTGAATCCGAATATATCCTCGTGGCAATCAGCCATGAAGACTGTCCTGATAATATAATGCAGCACCCTTTAATTTGCCTTCCACATCACAACGTGACACTCATAGTACCATTGATCCAGTTCCACAAGTCCCTTTCTGGTTCTGAGCCCTTTTGGTACACCAAGTCCTCATCATCCTCATCCTCAGGCCAGGATGGATGAAGCTGCTGCTGCCCTTCATCAAGAGGGATTCAAGTGGGACCATTTCATCCACTTGAGGACCCTCACTCTTCCTTCCCTGTGGACTTCGCCAAGGCTACTAGTCCTCAGGGTTGTCAGATTATTTAACTACTGCCTGACACTTGACGTTTTGGTCACTGGCAGTAGGGTCTACTCTGTTGCCTGGCCAGACTATTAAAAAAATTAGACAACAAGAATAAAACAGCTAAATAAATTATAAATAGCAACAAAAACCCAAAATGATGCCCCCACATTTGAAAACAAAGCAAAACCCAAATTCCTTTTGGGTGATGATGCTGATGTGCCTTCCCACCCCCCACCCCCTCCTCAGACCCCATCCCAGAGAGGGATGAGAAATGCCTCTGGCCAGCATCAGAAGGTTATCTGTGGTACTCACCCACCCACCCACCCACCCAGTGCCCAGCAGAGGGTGGCATTGGCATGAGCGTGGCCTGGTGTGGAAAAGGTTTGTGTGTTTCTGTGTGCATGTGTGTGTGAGAGAGAAAGTGTGTGTGTGTGTGTGTGTGTGTGTGTGTGTGTGTGTGTGGGACACATATAGGCAAGATGTGGATGGGAGCCTGACTCTAGGCACAGTTTGCTCCTGACCAAGGTCACCATGGAAACCACTGGCAAGTGTGAGGAAGATTATCTTCCGAAAAGCAATATGCTGAAGGAGGAGGGGGAAGGCAGCCCACTTGGGTTTGGATCTGGGCAGAAGCAGGGCTAGGAGAGGGTGCTTGAGAGTTTGGGGGAAGCACTTGAAAGCAGCCCCACACACCCCGGGAGAAGGGAAGGCCTGGTCCAGTGTTGAGCGTTCTGGGTTCAGGTTCTGCCCCGCTGGGGCTTTGCCTCCGCCCCTAAGAGGCTTCAGGTGAGCCAAGAGTAAAGGCAGGCATGATTTAAAAGTCACCTATGAGCATTCAAGAGAGCATTGGACCGCCATCGGTCAGAGCTGCTTTGATTGGGATTGCTGCATTGAGCAGGAATGGGTTAGGCTCAGTGGCCTCGTGGGACCCCTTCTTCCAACTCAGGGATTCTGTGACTCTTTGATGCATTTGCAGGATAAGCAGCTCTGGTTGACGGAGGTGGGGTTCGGAGCAGAGAAACTATAGGTAAGGGAAAGGTCTGGATCCTGCCCCAACCTATTCCTGCAGGCTCTCCCTGAGACCTTGGGAACCAACTGCCACTTGGAAAGCAGATACAGTAAAGGGGATTTATTCTCCTTCTCTTGTAATAGCAGAGCCCAAAGGTACCACGCAAGATCCAGTGCCACAGTGAAAGGCACGGCGTGGTCATTATTAGTGTGGATTCACAGGGAGGGACCACAGAGAGAAAGTTGATAGAGCAAAGGAGCAGAAATAGACGTGGCAGATGGCCCACAATTAGGTCATTGTTATATTTAACATCAAGGATATATGGCAATTGCAATTACACTGATATACCTCCTTCCCCCCTCTATAGCACGGAATGCCCTCTAGTCTGGGCAGTTCACAAGGGAATGAGCATTTTGTCCCCAACACGCTGGGTCCTCATTTTCTGAACTTTGGAAGGATGGAAGAGGCTGAGTCAACCTTGGTCCCCATTATGATCAAACTCACAATGTTCTGGCTGCAGGACAGCTGTTTAACCATTGCACAACCAGGGTTCAATGACATTTTGAGGGCATGATTGGGTTTGGGTTCAATGGTGGGGTGGTGGTGGGGGGGGAGAAAGATGCAGTTCCACTAATGGCTCTTCTTTGGGTTCTGTTCCTCTAAGCCATATTCTCCCAGGCTGCTGCTCCAAAGCCAGTCCAACCCACCCAGAGCATTATGCGCTTCCCGCAGGACCAGGCGAACCACGCAGCTGCACTTCCACTGGAGCCCCGGCAGCTTGGCTTGGCTGAGCTGAGCTCATTTCCTGTGGCCTTGTTGTTCTCATCTGTTTTTAGCTCTAGCTCAACACCCAATGCCGACCTTTCATTCAAATCACACAATGGAGAAAACCAAAAGGGGGTGGATGGGCTCAGATTGTGGAGCAGGGAGGTTTTTATGTCCTCCACCCAAATACTCCTGCATACTTCAATTCACAAACCCAATACTGCAGTGGCTCAAGTGGTTAAGATGCTGAACTTGAGGACTGGAAGGTCAGCAGTTCAGCAGTTCGAGACCTGAGTGCTGCACAATGGGATGAGTGCCTGTCTCTGTCCCAGCTCCTGCCAACCCAGGAGTTTGAAGCAAGAAATAAATAGGGTTCACTTCAGTAGGAAGATAAACAGCATTCCGTGCCCTCTAGTCATGCCTGCCGCATGTCCACAGAAATGTCTGCATCCACAGACAGCGCTGGATCTTTGGCTTTAAACAGAGGTGACCCCTATTGCCAGCAACTCAATGCCAATTGTCAGGTGGTGGTGAACTAACCTGACCCCCCTGAGGCCTAAAGGAAAGGTTGATGGTCCCCAAGTGGATTAAATGGTCCCACTTGAAGCCCTCTTGATGGAAGGCAGCAGCTCCATCCATCCTGGCCTGGGCCTGAGGAGGAGGACTTTGTGTGCCAAAAGGGCTCAGGAGCAGAAAAGGGCTCACATGGAACTGGATCAGTGGTACGATGGGTGTCACGCTGCCAGGCGGAAGGAAAATGTGAGGCCACTGTGTCGTATGGTTCCCAGGACAATATTCATGGCTAATCCCCATGAGGATGGCCAATATTCGGAATGGGATACGGCACTTAACGCAGAAGATTAACTAAACAGCAAATGTGTGGTGTGTGAGGAGGGGAATGAAGGTGTCCTTGCACTGGTGAGATGTTTGTCATGGGGAGGCTGCAGTCTTATTAAATCTGCATTGCGCGGGGGTGGGTGGGGGAGAGCTACAAAGACATCACGGGCATCTTCTGTTGCCTGCATTGTTTCTTAACTTGTAACAATCCGAATTTCAGCCAAAGGATGATGAAAAGCCTTTATTTCTATTTAAGCTAGGTAAAGGTAAAGGTTTCCCTTGCTCGAAAGCCAGTCGGATCCGACTCTAGGGTTCAGTGCTCATCTCTGTTTCTAAGCCGAAGAGCCAGCGTTGTCTGCTTCTGCAGACGTTTCCGTGGTCATGTGGCAGGCATGACTAGACACCGGAGCGCACAGAACGCTGTTACCTTCCCACCGAAGTGGTCCCTATTTATCTACTTGCAATTTCTTGCTTTCGAACTGCTAGGTTGGCAGGAGTTTTAAAGCAGATCACTCAATGAATTCTTGTTCAAAAAAGAATACTGTATTAGCATCTCTCAGGTTAAAAAAGGCAACCGATTTGTGTGGTCAGACATCTTGACGTGTCCTGCGAGTGTGTTCCACCTGGAAACCTTAACTCCAAAACAAGGGTTTCCCTACCATCCGACTGGGCGGGTGTATTCGGCACATAATAACACGATTTTATATGTTACGCAACTCCCTCTGCCAATGAGCATAATTTTAAGAATTTCTGACTTCAGGGCAGTTGCCGGAGTGAGTACATGGTGAACAGAACTGGCATTCTGCCAGCCAGATAGGTCTGTTGTTAGGATGATATTAGCCAGTGTGCATTTTGCAGAGGAACCGTACCCACCAGCAAAACTTCTACATGGAGAGCAAATAGCTAAATGCACCGAGTAAATTGGCGTAGTTCTGGATTTCCTTATACCAGCTCTTCTCAAAAGTCCAGGTGCAGAAATTCTCGCCGATGTAGGCAAGGAATCCTCTAAAGGGAAGGCAGATGTTGTGGAACGTACGTGAGGCTCTGATGATCAAATCCGCTCCCTCAGTCCTAAGAGTGAGACAACCTGAGTTGGACCCTGAACCAGATACAGATAAATAGACCACCAAATAGGCTATCAGGAAGAAAACAATGTCAGTTATCGGTCGGCAAGGCAGCCATCACTTAGTGGACACAAGTGATGAACTGTGAGAATCACCCTTACACACACACACACACACACACCAAACAATGTCCAAGTAGACTGAAACATTCTGAAATGAGTTTCTGTGTGTGGTCGTTCTTCATGAGGCCCAATTTATATCCATTTGTTCTTTTGTGCAGAAATTGTTCTCTTTATCCCATGCAAAGTGTAGAAGGGCATCGTTGGCAAAGGCTGGGGGTGGATGAAGTATTCCTCCAAGCCACATTCTTGACATTCCTATGGCTAATGGGTTTTCAAATAAGTTGAGCTTGCTTGTAGAACTGTAATTAGGGTGAATTGAAATTGAGAGAGTGCAATTATTTTCTAATAGAAGGACAGTGCCATGGATTACTGGGCTCAGGATTCCCCCCCCCCCCCCCCATAACCACTCATCTACACTACCCTACTTATCTTGGACTGAGTGGGCCCATGACATAGTCAGTTATGATAATGCCTATAAACCCCTGCCTAGAAACCTATTTTCCCAATACTCCAATCTACTTTTGGGCTCCAGGGAATTGAAAATTGACCTTGGTCTTGTGCCACATATCATCTGAGCCAAAAATCCAGACAGCTGCTTGAATGGATTTTTGTATGTTATTTTTTTTTTAAAAAAGGTTAACAGTACTAAAGGCAACAAGTTCCATTCAGTTGCAAAATAAGGTTTCCTAAAATAATAATAGAGTGAATTACAGAGGCAGGATTATGAACATTCAAGAGGGACACACTAGAAAACAACAAAGCTTGTTAGCCTATTGAATACTCACACATTGTTGAACAGACTGCGAGGATATGGCACAACTTCCTGGCATTGAAGAATGGCAAATAGACAACAGATAAGCCAGTATTCCTCCTAATAGGCAATCTCAGCTTTTGAACAAGTCCCCCTCCTTCTGAACGAGACTGAGCCATCTCATTAATTTCCCGACTCCATTATGTACCTTAAGTGGTCCAACTAATTAACATGTTGAATATACTTCAGATGTTTACGCAGACAAGCATCTCCTATTATCATATCTTCAAGGAAGAAAGCAGTCTGGCTTTGAAGTCAAAAGATAAGTTTGAGGTGTTAGACACTTTTGGCACTGCCTTTATGCCATCTCAGATAGAAAGCAAAGCTGTAACGTGCCGGTCAGCTTTGATGTCTTTTCTGAAAGGACACCAACTGAAGGTGTTATCTCCCTTTAGTAATTAGCAGATATGGATGGGCAACCTCTCCAGGCACTACACAGAGGCCTTTGAAGCTTCTCATAGAAGAATTCTTGTTCCATGCCCCGGCCCAGTTTCTAATCTTACCAAGCAGCCAGCCTGTTGGCATTTGCTGCTGAAGAGTCTGGACTCATATATGGCTATCATGCCTACCAAGCCAGATGTTCCTCTCTGTTTCTCCATCCTCTTCTCAAACATCTTCTTGTGTTGTGTCTGACTACGACTATTGGCAATCCTCATAGCAATCACCCTTGAAGATTTTCTTGGGAACCATATAATCCATTGGCCTTCCATTGGCCTTCCGCATCGCAGCGTGACACCCATAGTACCACTGATCCAATTCCATGATTCACTTTATGGTCCTGAGACCTTTTGGCACACAAAGTTCTCATCATCATTCTCAGGCCAGTATTGATGAAGCTGTGCTCTCCATCAAGAAGGATTCAAGTGGGATTTAATCCCCTTGGGGACCATCACCCTTCCTTCCCTGTGGACTTTGCCACTCAAGGCCATGAGTCCTCAAAGCTGTCAGGTTAGTTAGTTAACCACCGCCTGATGATTGGTGTTGAGTTGCTGGTGGTAGGGTTTACTCTAGTACCATAGAAGGATAACCTGGCCAGACTGGTTCTCCCCAAAGAGGCCAACCCCATTTGACCCAAGCTTGGCCACTGGGAGAGATGTCTTGGGCACCCCTTTGCCAGCTCCAGGTCTGCTTCCTAGTGTGTTGGGTCTTGAGCAGGAAGGCATTTCTGAGTTGCTCCTTTGATGGTTACTGGGTGCAACAGCAGCAACAAGGGGATGTGTGGTATAATGCTAGCCAGATGTGTACAGCATAGTCTTCTGTGGACTAGAGACCACTTCTCTAAATGCAGGCATTTGAAAAACTGAGCCATAGTCGCAGGAAGCAAATGCTAAATCAAGCTTTCTCATCTTCAAGATGCCCCAAAGCCTTGGTTTTCCTGTATCTCCAAGGACATGAGAACATAAGAACAGCCTTGCTGGAACAGGCCACAGGAGCCTATCCAGTCCAGCCTTCTGTCTCACACAGTGGCTCACCATTTGCTTCAGGGTATTATTCCCAAGGAGATGCCTTCACCTGCTTAGGATTCCCTGGAAATGGCATTGAGAGATATCCTGCCTATCTCTCCAACCCGGAGGTTGTCCTTAAGTATCCATAATTATAGCCATTGATACTCTTGTCCTCCATGAACTTGTCTAATCCTTTCTTAAAGCTGTCAAGACTGACAGCTGTCACCACTTCTTCTGGCAGGGAGTTCCATAGACCAGTGATCCTCTGGGTGAAAAAGTACTTTCTCTTATTTGTTTGAGAACTAGTACCCAAAAGTTTCATGGAGTGTCCCCTAGTTCTAGTGTCATGCAATAGGTAAAACAGTTTTTCCTTATCTACGTTGTCCACACCGTGCATGATTTTATAAACTTCAATCAAGTCACCTCTTAGACGTCGTCGTTCAAGAGTGAAGAGGCGCAACCGTTGCAGCCTCAGATGGTAAGGAAGGTGTTCCAGTCCCCTCATCATCCTTCTGGTTGCCCTCCTCTGTACTTTCTCCAGCTCCATAATATCCTTCTGGAGGTATGGCGACCAGAACTGTACACAGTATTCCAGATGGGGCCTCACCATAGATTTATAAAGAGGCCAAATGACACTTGCTGACTTATTTTCTATACCCTTCCTAATGATCCCTAACATTGAGTTTGCTTTTTTCACTGCTGAGGCACACTGGGTTGACACCTTCATTGAGCTCTCGCCCACCAGGACACCAAGGTCCCTTTCCTGGTTTGTCAGCAAATTTGGCTACCTTGCTATTTACTCCTAGATCATTTATGAAGAGGTTGAAAAGCAGGGGTCCCAGTACTGAACCTTGGGGGACCCCACTCTTGACTTCCCTCCACTTGGAGAAGTGTCCATTGAGTGCTACCCTCTGTTTCCTGTCCCTTAGCCAGTTGCTGATCCAGGACAAGACCTGTCCCTTTATTCCATGACTGGCAAGTTTATTCAAGAGCCTTTGGTGCGGGACCAAAAGTCATGGTAATGTGGTTGGCCCCCGCCCTCAGAAATGTGAGCAGCTATAAATGCATTATTAGAGTTTTATACCCTTGCAAGTTCTTTCATAGCGGTGTGTGTGGTGAAAGGCAAACTTGCTCTTCTGGAAGACCTTGTTTCAAAATCCCACCTGAGATTGGCTTCATTTGCCAAAGGTCGCTCCAGCCATGAATGTTAGCTCTGCCAGTCAATGCTACAGGAGCCTCACCAAGCTTGCTTGGCCCATTTGCAAAAGATCTCTGGGGGTATCGTGGCAGAACAGCGCAAGCGAAGAACGAACAGTACTGGCCATCCTTCTCTGGTGCTCTCTCGGAAGGCATGAACAGCAACATTGCGGTCTCTGCTACGAACTCATAATAGCCCCCTCTCAACTAGCCCTGGCACGGAGTAGAACAAAAGTGGAGGGGGTCCCTGAGGGGCCACCTCTGTATTAGCACAGCTGGGGATGGATTTGTAGACGAGGCTCTTAGGAACAGGCAGAAGAGGTGCACAGGTTCTTACATGGCACACAGTTGCTGAAAGCCGTCAAGCTCCCTCTGGTGCAGGAACCCCATCTGATTGGGGGGGGGGTAGTTGCCCCCCCCCCCCCAGGGAAACCCCTGGACAGCATGGGCAGGAGTCATAAGAACATAAGAACATAAGAACAGCCTTGCTGGAACAGGCCACAGCCCATCCAGTCCAGCATTCTGTCTCACACAGTGGCTCACCATTTCCTTCAGGGTATTCCCAAGGAGATGCCTTCACCTGCTTAGGATTCCCTGGAAATGGCATTGAGAGATATCCTGCCTATCTCTCCAACCCGGAGGTTGTCCTTAGGTAGCCATAATTATAGCCATTGATCCCCTTGTCCTCCATGAATTTGTCTAATCCTTTCTTAAAGCTGTCAAGACTGACAGCTGTCACCACTTCTTCTGGCAGGGAGTTCCATAGACCAGTAATCCTCTGAGTGAAAAAGTACTTTCTCTTATTTGTTTGAGAGGGGAGGTCAGAGTCGTTGCTCTGCCAGGGGATTCCTGGGGCCAAAGCTCACAGGAGTGCCTTTTCCAAGCTGTAACAATGGACAAGACAGCCCTGCTCCGAGGGGGGGGGGGGGGAGAGGCACCGCCTGCGGTCAGGCCATGGGGGCTTTACACCCCACAGCTTCCCAGCCAGAGGAAAGAGCAATCAGAGCTCTGGAAAGCTGTTTCCTGGCTTTTTCAGATAGTGGGTCCTTCCTGCATCCGGAGACAACCAGCTTGACAGCCACCAGATCTTCCTCTCCTTTGTCCACATCCCCTCAACACATTCCTCCTCTTACCCCTCAAACTCCCTCAGCCTTTGAGAGGCAAATCCACCACACGCACATGCACTCACATGCACATGCGCACACACACACACGTAACCAACACATGTGCTTTTCACTTCAATGCGAACAACTCAGACCTGCCTCCGCCTGGTTCCGTCATGCCAAACATGGGCCACAGAGGTCCGGGCCGCCTGTGCACCACCGGATCCTGCCTCTGCTGGAAGGTGAGCTTGGGTCAGGCCAAAGGCCAGACGGAGCAGGTGACTGTTCCCTTCCCACGGAGGTTCCCCCAGAGGACCCAAAGAGGAGAAGCCCAGACAGGGAGGCCACCCCACCACCAGGCCTTATTTGTGATGCATTCATTTATTTATTGAGTCTTATTTGTAGGCACCATTTATTCGGGTAAGGGGACCCAAGGCAGCTTGCAGTGCTAAAACAAGTACACTATCCTTAAAAACTACAACAAATTGCAGATTAGAAAGCAGGTGAACTGCAACAATAATGAAAAACCCATTAAGTATTCAATTTTTGTAAAGAACAAACTTAGAAAAGTAGGGAAATCATTCCCCAAGAGTTGTTAGAAAACCATTCAAACCCATCAGCCTCTTGGATATACCTGTCAAGTTTTGGGAAATTTCTGTCAAACCCCCATATTTTACACTCTTTCCCGCTGTCGTCCCATATTAGTTAGACTGCAATTAGACTGGAGTTAGACTGGAGGCCAGCACAGGAGAAGCATAGCTGTCCAGTTCCCTGTTTTGGCGGGGAAATTTCCCTTATTTGACAGGAATTTCCCAAAACTTGACAGGTATGCGACCATCCTAACTGGTCCCCCTGTAGAGACTGGGAATTCCAGCAAGTCTAGGTACCGTTCTGTCCCGGGCAAGGGAACGAGAGAGATTCCTACCCACCGCCCTGCCCAGCACAGCACAGGGGATGGGTTCCCAGGTGCATCCCAGGACATGACTGGGGTCTAATTCTGCTCAGGACAGAGTATGGGAGGCAACATCCAACCCTGCAAAGCCACCAGAGGTGGGACTGGCTATGCCTTTCCTTCTCAGTTGCAACTCATATCCGAGAATGCATTTTCCCCGAAAAGCAGGAAAAATGCCATTGGCGTGAATTTGTTTAAGGTGGGTCTCAGCTTGTTATGAAGTGAACCATACACTATGATCACGGAGCCATCTCTTGTGGCACACATGAATGAGACATGCAGGAGTTAATACCAGGACTGCAATGGACTGCCACAGCCTTGAGGATATGGACTATTATTATTATTATTATTATTATTATTATTATTATTATTATTATTATTATTATTATTATTATTATTATTATTATTATTATTATTATTATTATTATTATTATTATACCCTGCCTCCCTAGGGAGAATGAACCCCTACCCGAGACGGCTAAGGGGCCATTCAACAATTATGTGATCCTCGAGGGGGGGAGGGGGGTCTGCCATCTGAATTATGGAAAATTAGGTGGGGGCGCTGGGGGAGGTCAGGTCAAAGATTACGCAATCCATTTGGAGCTGTTGTGGTTTTGAAACATGGTGCTTTTTTAGGTTTAAAAATGATCTCTGGGAATTTTGATCCGATTTGAGATTATTGAATCCTCACTGATACGTTCTGCATTAGGCATCAATATTGAAAAGCTCTAAAAATTAGTTTTGATACAAGAGCTCTGGATTACATAATTTTTTTAAAAAAAGGGGGGGGGTTGAGGCGAAAATTACGGCTGGATTACATGGAGGGGAGGGACTGAAGGGACCGAAGGGGGGAGTTTTCCACTAAACCAACCACCCCATGGAGGCAACCCTTCCACCTGCACCCCATACTTGACCTGCCAGCCAGGTTTTGAGTTCTTTCCTGAAGGGCAGCAGTTCTGTCTGGAGACGTAGCTCTGTTGGTAAGAGGTTCCAGAGGGCCGGGGCGGACACGGAGAAGGCTCTCTTCCTTGTGCTAGAGAGGCGAGCCCGCCTAAGAGAATGGTACAGTTAGAGAGCCCCTCCGGTCCACTCTGGTTAGACAGACATCCTTAGGGCAATGCGGTCTCTCAGGTATCCTGGCCCACTACCATATAGGGCTTTAAAGGTCAAAACCAGCACCTTAAATTGCACCCAGAGGCACACCGATAACCAGTGCAGCTCCTGGAGTAGTGGGGAGGTGCGGGCATAACACCCACGTCCCATCACCATCCAGGCAGCTGCATTTTGGACCAGCTGCAGCCTCCGAATGGTCGTCAAGGGCAGCCCCATATAATCTAGTCTGGAGGTGACCAGAGCATAAGTGACTATGAGCAAGGAGTCCCTGTCCAGGAATGGGTGCAACTGGCGGATTAACCATAGCTGTGCAAAAGCCCTCCTGGCCACGGCTGCCATCTGTTCTTCTAGCAGCAGCCATGAGTCCAGGAGGACCCCCAAGTTGCACACCGGGTTTGTCTGGGGCAAAACTGCCCCATCCAAAACCAAAGATGGTGGTTCCCAGGACAGTACAGGAACCCCAATGCATAGCCACTCAGTCTTCCTGGGATTCAGTTGTAGCCCGTTGGCCCCCATCCAGACCCCCACAGCCTCCAGACACCCAGATGGGACTTTGACAGCATCACTGGGGTCCCCACGGGCTGAGATGTACAACTGAGTGTCATCCGCGTACTGATGGTACAGCACCCCGTGGGATCGGATGATCTCACCCAGCGGCTTCATGTAGATGTTAAATAGGAGAGGAGAGAGTACCGAGCCCTGAGGCACCCCATATAGGAGTGGTCTAGGACTGGACCTCTCACTTTCCAACCACACCAACTGGGTCCGGCCCCTCAGAAATGAGGAAAACCAGGACCATACCATGTCCTGGATACCCAATCCTCGGAGCCGTTCCAGAAGGAGGCATCTTGAGCCACAGGAAACCTACCCACTCTCTAAGCAAAGCAACTGCACTTCTATACTGCCCCGTATAAGTGCTTAGTGCACTCTTGGTGGTGGTGGGGGTTCACAAGTTAATTCACATCCCCCCCCCCATGCTGGGTCCTCATTTTACTGATCTTGCAAGGATGGAAGACTGGGTCAACCTTGAGTCCCGGTCAGAATTGAATTCACAATCTTTTGGTTGCAGTACAGCAGTTTAACCCCTTCACCACCAGGTCTCAAGAATACCAAGCATCATTCTAGAGCCTATTGTTGCAGGAACAGGTTTCTAGCCCTCATTGTCTTTCTGAAAACAGGGCTGGAGAAAGGTGTGAGCTGCCTGCTTCAGCAGATCTCAGTAGCCAGGGAAGGGGGTGGTGGTGGAGGAGGCGAATTGCCCTGGCTGGTGGGGTCAAGGAGACCCGTTCTCTGACTGGCAGCCCAGGCTCCAGAGCATCTGCATAACTGAGTCTTTCGTGGTAGCCCCAGTTTGTTCCCTTCTCACCATGATGGTGAACCTTGGCACACCAGGTGTGTTTTTGGACTTCGGTTCCCAGAAGCCCAAGCCAGCACTCCTGCTGATCAGGGCTTGTGGGAATTGAAGAACAGCTGGAGTGCCAAGGTTCACCATCCCTACCACCACTGCCACCTCCTCCTTCATTGCAGCCCACAGCATGAGGGGGAGGCACTGGGCAAGCTCCCCTAGCTGGGGTAGCAGGGCTGGCCCTCGGCCTGCCCAAAGTTTGCAAAAGCTCCTTCCTGGGCTACGACTCAGGCTCTGACCGACCCAAAGTGTTGCTTTTGCAGTCCGAACCTCTGGCCGCTGTTCTGTTCCCAGGCAGGTGAAGAAGAGCTGGGCTGCCAAAAGGCAACGGAGGGAGGCTGGCCTCCGCCATGTGTCCCATGTGCCTCCTGATTCCTGGCAGCTGGGTGGGATGGAGGAAGGAAGGAAGGAAGGAAGAGGGCTGAGCTCAGCACCACTGCCATCGTCAGTCATCGTCGTGGTGGTCGAGCTTCCTTCTTGGGGAGAATTCTGACTTGCACGGGAAGCTGAGCAGGGCATGAGCTAAAGAAACTCTGGCAGGTAAGTGGTGGATCCATGGCCGTGCAAGGGAAGGAGTGGGCGAGGGTGGTGGGTGGGGGATGATGAATTTGTCTTCCTTCTCACTTCTCACAAACTCCAAGCACAGGCTGCCCTGCTCTGTGAGGTCAAATACTGATGTGATCTTGTTGGGCCTCAGTGTTGATTCTGGCCTCCAAAGTCTGACAGTCGGTTAGGGAGAGAGAGAGAGAGTTTCCCTCGGGGGTCCGTCGAGTGTTTGAGCCTGAAAGTTCCTGAAGGCAAACCAGAGGAGGCTGGGCGATTCTGGAGGGAGATGAATGCAACCACCAAGGAGGGTGCCAAAAATGTATGCACATTCTTTTAAGAGATGTTATCTAGGCCTTATTTTTTGTAAGTTGAATTGAATTATGGTAGCAATGCGTAGCATGATGTTCACTCAAAAGAATATATGTGGACGTCACCAAGCAACAGGCAAGATGGTCAAAAGAAACGTGAGATATGAGATCTTACCTCGATGAGAAATTGCCAGGAGAATGGAAATGTATATACATTTCAAGAGATGTTATCCATGGCTTACTTTTCAAAGTTGCATTGAATTACAGTAGCAATGTGTAGTATGATGTTCGCACAAAAGAATGAATGCTAGCAT